>OY856409.1:160861323-161366323 GCA_963693085.1 Alisma plantago-aquatica | reverse complement strand
ATGATAGAAATTCCTTTACCAGCTATCATGCATTTTGTTGTAGTTAAAATAAACTATAAGATTTAGGATATGAAGATAAAAATCGGATTCCTTAAAAGGAATACATCAGAGGATGTGTACATGACACAACGTAAAAGGTTTTATAACTTAATGAATGCAAATAACGTCTATAAACTATAAAGTTAAACCTAGGATTGAAACAGGCATCCCAGAAATGGGATCTTTTGACTTCAAAAGATAGTCAAAGAGTTTGACTTAAATCAAGATAAAATATGAAATCTTTGATTACAAAAGATTTAGTGGAAGCATATATGAATATTCCACAGATGATGTGGAACAATATCTCAATATTGAAATTTGGCATGGATAACACCTTCAACAATAAAGGATAAGGTGAAACATCTTATGAGATAAGGACCAAGACCTATGTGATAGTTCTTGAATGTTTCCCAATGGAAATTTTGAGCAGATTCAATATCAATGTGTTGAAGGAGTTCAACACTGAAGGATTCAATGAGAGTGAATCCAAATTTATCTCTCATCAACCTTATGTTCCAATTCTTGTGAAGGTTAGAAATGACATGATTAGATGCTACAGGCTATAACAATGGATCTATCATTAATGCTATAAGTGTACTTATCCCATATAATCTTGTATGTGCTGTACATGATAAGATAATAATAAAACCCAACAAGGGTTATTAGAATGTCATTATAGACATCCATTAGTACTTGAGAAGTACTTATGCATAGATTGCTAGTCAGTAAGGATAGCAATGAAAGGAATGGTTGGATGTAAAGGTCTACATTTATGTAAGCTTCCATAATGACAAAGTAATCACAATAAATATATTTGATTTAAAAGGAGAAATGTTGTTAGTTGAAAGGGTTTTGAGATAATATCTATTAATTGTATTCTACAATAGAAACCAAGTATACTTGTGTTATGAACACAAAGTAATACCATATGGATCTAGAAGTTTATATGATGAGCTTATAGATGTTCCAACCATTGATGACTCAGTAGTGATAATGTGACAATAATTGAGCTACTTGTTAGGCAACAATATTAGATATTATATTATGGTGGTTTCATCTCAAAGGAAAGAGATGAGAAACATTTAATATACCGAGTGATAGCAAAATGTTGCTAACCCGCTGGATTAAGCACTTGCATAGCAGAAACATGTGGACATGTTTGGATCACTAAGAATAAGATTCATGGGTGATTGGCTCTAAGTGCAAGTGGGAGACTGTTAGTAAGGTATGAACTTAGAGCCAATCATTTGATTGACATCACATAAACCATAACGGATTGGATTCATACTTATAAAGGAAAGCTTCAAATTCATTATGTTTCACTCATTTATGAGATAATGAGGAAACATTATGAACAACTAGAGAATAATACTACTCAATGACGTATGTCTTCAAGTATAGGACTTGGGGAATTGAGATCTTACAGATGTTAAGAGTACATATACATATTCTCATCACGTACTTCATTGGTTGTTACTGTGGAAAGTAGATAGACACCAGTACGACTAAAGACTAGACTGTGGGTTTGTTGATGACAATATATCATTATTCGTAATGTGGAAATATCAAACAAAGCACAAAGATACATGTTAGAGAATAGTGTATTAGACATACCCACCTTGAGAGTGACACATGGAAATAATCATTGGTGATCAAAGTCATCTCTCATAGTAAAAGGTGGTGATTGTGAACTTGAGACCTAAAATCCTTCCACTCATCACATGTCATTGGGTACGCTTTGACATCATCAAACATAGTCCTAAACCATGGGTTGTTATTAAGGTGATGATTGGGTTCCTTTGACACATGGGGATATACTGTGAGTGATAGATATGGGATTTGCCCCTCCTATTAGAGATTGATATCCTAGACACTTCGTAAGTGAGGCTGAGAAACACACGTGCATGAACATGTGAATCAATGTATGATATTGAGGTCACATTATATTTGAAAGTCTGCTCTTGGTTCAAGAAACATGGATTGAATGTTGACATGATGAAGATTCCATGCCTCAAGTTCATTCTGGATATCAATGAAAAGGAATTATAAAATCACTGCAACACCTTACACAGATTATAGGTTGAAGTTATTCTCCAACTTTCCATTCACTTGTGTAGAACTGATCTGCAACAAGGCACTACCCCTTGCTTGTGATGCCATAAGATAGTTATGGACATTCATTGCCAACATGATATGGGATGTATAGGGTCATACACATAGGAACTCATCTAGAAGAGGAGCTTGATCTTGAATGATGATTGGATTTATAACTAAAGTGTTTAAGTATTTATTTCACACAATGAATTGGCTGACTGCACTACCAAACGACCATCTCAAGTGTTGAGATGTCCATTTGGGTCGTCAGGCTAACATTTATTTGATATGGCTAAATTTGGCCCAAACTAAGGAGCAACTCACCTGACAACCATTCGGGTGAGTGAGACGGGAATCTGGCATGTTTGAGATAGCTCGTTTGGGGTTGTACGAATGTTCTAGAAGTTTCTCAAACTCGTTTTGATTGCACTATACTTATGGTGCAATAATTTAATAGTTAGTATTAATTGGAATCGAATTGCTAATATTTTTATGTGATTGGGAAACTGTCAAACGATTGTCTAGCAGTACGAGATGACCGTCTTGTGTGACTAGATGACCATTTTGTGTCTCATCAGTTGTTAAAATTCAAGATCTTTCGGTCCATTCCACTCCCGCACAAATCCTAAATAGACTGTGAACCCAAACCCTAACCCACCCTATAAATAGAGGAGTATTGGGGGATTCCCAAAAAACAACAACAACACAACTGAGAATCAATTGCTCTGACAATTGTTGTCCTCTCTGGTTGTGGTAACTGAGAGAGCCCAAGAAAGTCCTACTGGACAAGGGAGTGATAATGGCAAGAGATAACAACTGAGGTCATTATTGTGGGAGAGAAAGTTGGTGACTAGTACACCAATGGGAGGGACAACTCCTTCATGTCTTTTCTAGTTGAACAATAAAAGTTCTAGTTGGTCCCTGTAGACTACTATAGAGGAAAGAGTCCTTTGGTTGCTTCTAGGACAAAAAAGTTAGCATGCAGTCCATGGCAAGACTACCTGAACACTACGAAAGCTGTTTTGTTCGTTGTTCACGGTGAAGACCAAGAGTTGCACAACCACCATCCAAGAGTAACTATTTGAGAATTGCATTGAAGTGAGTTTCTGTCGCTAGACTTGATTTGGGGCCAGTTATAACTTGTTAAACCATCTTCCTATTTCAAAGTAGTTGAAGTGATCTTATTGGTATGGGAATACAGATAGATAAAACTTTTGTTTCCACTTCTATGCTCCGTGTTTGTATTTCCCAACATATCTATCTATTATAATGGACCATTATAGAGAGAAATCTGGCCATACCTAGATATCCTTTGAAGTATAGGGTCCAAGGTCCTACTGAACATTATTCTATACAATGACTATGTCTGGGTGGTTTGGGAACTACACAAGGAAAAAAATAAATTAATGATATGGATCAATATTAATTGAGCATGTGCATAATACACATATTTGGGCATAATAGGATAGATTAATAACAAGAAAGGGGGTTCCCAATCAACAGAGGGCTTACAAAAATGTAGGTAAGTTCAATGAAAATAAAATAAGAGATTCAACTATTAAAGAGTAGCATAGAACCATAAAGTGTCTTTCTAGTTAACAATTCATAATAAAGTAACTACATATGTGAGATTGACCCATATATTTAAAATAAAGCCATAACACCACTACATCATGGACTAAAATGTTTATGTTGATACACACACCCTAGGTGGAAAATGCGTGCCTTAATATATAATGTTTGTGATTAAGAATCTCTTCTCTAGATAAATTGTCTACCACTAAGCATCATAACTGAGTAACAAGACAAATAGTCTAGTGATTTTTCATTTCAAAATATCAAGACAAGTGGGTTCATAAACTCAATATTCAATATATTCAATGAACCCAGAGAATAAAAATTTAGAAGTTAGTAATTTCCACATGGAATAGTAGAAGAATCAAATAATGATAATTTCTTCAGTTTGGGAAATGTGGGTTTATGGTCATATAAATGACCAAATGGAATAGAAGTTGAAGATACTTGATCTTCACAAGTAACCCTACCCATAGGAGTGAAATTTATTATTTTGTCTTCATTTTCCTAAAAGTGTTCTATACACACATTTTTTTTTTTTGATTAAGTCGGGAGGTTCTCTATTCATCTCACCCTCCCCTCGTGAGCAAACAAAGATCAGAATACAGCTCCTGCATACTACCGCAGGTAACCCCCTCACAGACAAAACATCAAACACCCTCCCTTTACAGCAAAAGCATCAAAACAAACACAACCACAGAAAAACAGAACCTTCCAACTAAATGGGGTAACTCAAAACCACATACGGAACACCCTTCTTCTCAAGCTCAATCATGCCTCGAATCCTGGTAGGAATTCTACTGTAATCCGAGATCACCATAGGCTCAGGTGTGCAGCTCAGCCATCTACCAATAGCTTTGGGAATGGAGTTAATGCAGCTATGAACCAGGGACCCTCCGACAACTTCCTCCTCAAGGATGTTTCTAAGATCTTTCACAGTGTTGATCAATCTCCATGGGATGGTGTTATTACCCCACAACATATGATAGGTTCGAGTGTCATCAATCTCAATCACCGAGACTCTCAGGTACTGATTTTCAGCGAGCTTTAAGCCTACCACACATGCTTGGATCATGGCAGTGGTGTAATCCTCAGCCGTGAGCCACGCCCTCGTGATCTGACAAGCTGTTGCACGGTGGTTACGAACAATACTGGCCATCCACCACCTCTTGCGCCCTTCACGATCAGGACCTCTACCAACAGAGATATTCATCTTCAACGTATTAATGTCAGGGATAATCCACTTGATAAGCTTCACCTCTCTGATCACGTAAATCGGGTCCTCAATCCCAGATTGATTCAGTCTGCGGTGCTCATCTGGATTCGCCATGATGCGGAACCTCTTCTTCTTCATCATAGCGTTAACATGCTCTATCATAGAAGCCATCTCCTTCACTAAAGGCAATTTCTTTCCGTCATAACGAGCTCTACATCTCCATCTCCAAATGAAGAAAGGGATAGTAACCCCAAGACAAGCGACGATCCAAGACATAACGTTCTTCAGAGTGCCAACCGAAATACAACTTCGAAGATCCTGAATGTTGTTCGGCCTGACATTCTCGGTGATGTGTGCAAACCTATCCCAGAAGAACACCGCAACCTGTCCATGGAAGAACAGATGATCAGAATCTTTGACTTGGGGCTCCTCACAACAGTTGCATCTAGACGCGAGGGCTATTTGACAACGAGAAATGTTATCATCAGTCGGGATAACCCCCTTAAAGAGCTTCCAGACAAGGGAACTGGCTTTGGGCGTATCAACATTCCAGATATGCCGAAAAACATTCGATGCTTCATCATCGTTCCTGGTCAAAATCTTCTTCATCGAGCGGATGGTAAAACTTCCTGCCATCTCCGGCGACCACACGAGATAATCATCCTCCTAGTTTATCACTTGGTTAGCTTTCTTAATCAAAAGAAGGCCATCATCATCAAGGATTTGTCTAAGGGATAACCAATCCCAACCTTCATTATCAATCCAGAAATCGCGGACAAGAAACTGATGATTCCTATCACTGGTATAGATCGCATGATCAAACAGCCTATCCTCACAGCACAAAGCGTCCCAGAAAGGGATCAAACCTTTCCCCACGATCCATCTACAGTAAGGATATACCTGGGGAAACATGTTCCAGATCTTCTTCCAGAAGGTAGAGGCTGCATCACTATATCGTAAGTGGCTAGGATGATTGGCAGATCTGCTGAATGAACGATTCATGTACTTGGCTCTGCAGAAATTGGCCCATATGGAATCTCTGGCTATCACTTCCCAGCTAGCTTTAGCCACGAACGCATCACTGATGATCCTGGTGTTATGAATGCCCAGGCCTCCCGCTTCAATCGGAAGAGCAATCTTCTTCCAATCTAACCAAGCCTTGCGATGATGATTCTCCTGATCATTCCAAAGGAATTTAGATAGAAGTGCATCAATGCGGTCAGAGATACCCACTGGGATGCCAACAGCCGCAGCAGTATGTACGGTAGTAGAAGAAAGCACATGCTCTATGAGCATCTTACGGCCGGCAAAGGATAGAAGGCGAGACTTCCACGAGGCGATCTTCTGCTTAATCTTCTGGAATAAAGCTTCATAATCATTAAGACTATATCTCCCCATCTTGATCATCACTCCTAGATAGGTAAAGGAGTTCGCTGTGTTGTCGATCTCAAGAGTATTAGCAATGCTCATGATCGTCTCCTCATCTTTGCTACCCACTGTATAGATGGACTTATTACGGTTGATCAACTGAGCTGAGGCCGCCTCGTAGCATTTCAGGATTTGATTCACACGAATAAGAGACTGGTGCTTCGCATTCAAAAACAGAATCATATCATCAGCATAAAGAAGGAAGAGAGGGGCCGTGCCCTGACCTCTAGTCCGGAATCTATCCAAAGGGAACAAACGATCTTGCTGATCTAGATATCTAGAAAGCAGCTCTTCAAAAATAATGAAAAGGAGAGGTGAGATCGCATTCCCTTGCTTGAGTCCACGAAGCAAAGGGAAGAAACCTGCGTTCTGACCACCGATCGAGATAGAGGCCCAGGTATTCGTGAAGAAGCTCAAACACAGATTACAAAACTCCTCCGTGAAACCAAAACGCATCATGATCATCTTTAGGATGTCCCATTCAATTCTGTCAAACGCCTTAGCCATGTCGATCTTAACCATAAGATTAGGATGTTCACCACCCTGCTGAATGTCATGCATAAGCTCTTTGACCATCCGGATATGGTGCGTGATTTCCCTTCCTCGAATGAAGGCGGCTTGCTCCTCCAAGATCAAACTCGGCATGAACGGAGACAGCCTATTACTAATCACTCTAGCCATGATTCTTAACGCAACATTCTCAATGGATATAGGCCTGAAGTCCTTCTCAATAGCTGTGGGGTTTTCCACCTTTGGGATGAGCAAGATTTTGCAGCAGAAAAGGCTACGATGGCAGTTTTGCCCCCTGAAAAATGATTCAGTCAACGCCATAAAATCCTTACGGATCGTATCCCACATCTCGGTGTAGAAAGGCACAGTGTATCCATCAGGTCCCGGTGCCGTATGTCGATCCATCTAATCAAGGGCCTGCCGGACCTCCTCCTCCTTTGGTATTGCAGCTAAGGTGCAGTTGTCATCAAAGGACAACTTATCGAGAATATGATGAAGCATATCAGCCAGCTTGTCTTCATCATAGGATGTTCTATCTCTATAGAAACGGCGATAATGGTCCGCAGCTATCTGGGCAATGGCCTTCGGCTCCTCCACTTTAGTACCATCACTCAACCGCAAGCAACGGACATTGTTGTGCTTCGTTCTGGCTTTCACTATAGCATGATAGAAACGAGTGTTTCTTTCACCATCGTTCAACCAATTTATTCTCGATTTCTCCCTCCAAATCTTATCTTCAGTATCCAGAACCTCTTGGATCTCAGCTTCGGCCGCCCTAAGATTCATCTCATTGAAATGAGACGGGTTGTCATCGAAAGCAATCTGAGTAGTGTGCACCACATCCTCCAGGTCCTTCCTCTTCTGAGCTATGCTGCCATAAGTACGCTTGCTCCACGCTTTAAGCTCCTTTCTAACTTTCTTAATCTTATCAAAGAAGATATTAGACGGATGACCAACGGACTCCTCATTCCACAAACGGTTGATGATCTCACGACATTCAACATTCTGTAACCACATATGCATAAACACAAACGGTCTGGGACTGTGAAAATAGCTATTATCACCCGGCTGGTATAACACAGGACAGTGGTCCGACACTCGATAGCGAGTAAGATGTTTAGTAATGAGCTTGGGAACTCTCACGTTCCAAGGATCATTAAGGAGGGTTCTATCCAATCTCTCCCATATTGTGGGGGTGCCATGCTGCTTATCCACCCATGTAAACTTGCTACCATCAAAGGGTGCTTCATGCATGTTCACATCATGAATGAAGGATTTAAAGTCCATGATCTCCTGAAAATGTCGATCAGTACCTCCCCTTTTCTCCGTGTTATTCCGTATGATGTTGAAGTCCCCCATGATCATCCAGTAGGCATCGTCAATCAAGTTAGACAGGTCTATGATATCCTCCCACAACAGTCTCCTACGCGTGTAGCTGCAGCTCGCATACACCATGGTAATGTACCCCACATAGTTGTTGTCATCAGTAAACTTAAAGGTAATATGCTGCTCGTGTACTCTGACAATGGAAGGGTTGATCGTCTTATCCACAAAGACCCAGATCTTCCCCCCTTCAGCCTCGTTGCTCGCCGACCAGTCTAGCCTGACAATGTCAAGCAACTCATCCGCTTCAATCGCATGAAGAAAAGGTTCCGCAACACAAACGATCCTTGGGGAATGTCTTCTACATAACCTTCCCAGGACTTTCCTGGTCTTGTTGTTGGCCGCACCCCTTATGTTCCAGTATAGGATTTTAGAATCCATGATACGGGATCAAGAGAACTACCCCTTCATCTACAACCTTCCCTTCCTCGCTCTTCCCAGTCATCATCTGTGAACGGTAATTCTCCATCAGAAAGGCGTCTTCTGTGTGTATGACCTCGATGGCTCTCCATGTCAAAGCGAGTGGCTCTACGCTCTTCATTCCTGAACCTGTTTCCACGAGATCTTGGGCGAGATACTCCTTCATCCCCAAAGTGAGTATAATCTTTGAGGCTTCTTTGGGTTAACGGTCTTCTGATACCATCTTCATCGACCACGTATCTATTGTAAAGGGTGTCACTCTGCTGTTGATGGTGTTGCTTCTCTTTTGCTTCTACCACAACAATCTCTGTGCATTGTTCCTTCTCAGCTGATGATGCCGCAGCCGTCTCCTCATTTTCCTGATGCGTGGAATCAGCGTTCACATAGGCCGTCCTGTGGATATCAAACGCCTCCATCGGGATGTCCAATTCCTCTCCTATCTCAGTCCTTGAGAAAAGACTGGATTTTGGGCTGCCTCTAGCAACAATCTGAAGCATGACGTCCGATCTTCGATCTCCATAAGTCAGCGCTACATACTGAGGAACATCCTCTTTAAAAGCTTCCACAAGGATTAGGATTCCAGAAATATCATCTGGACTTCTTATCCAATCTGAGACAAGAATCAGACTCCCAAAGCTATTCACGATACTATCAATGGCTTCATCGTCTCGGCACATAATAGGAAGATTGGCTATCCAGAACCAGAAAGCTTCTTTTCTAGAGCATCTCTCTCCATTCTCCAAGGATCTGATGTTAATGTTAGCTCCTTTGAAAACGAAAACATCATCTTCACAGATCTTCCTCGCTTCCTCCTTGCTACCAAAGAAGGCGACAGCTCTCCATCTAGCGTGCCGATAGATATCTGTGGCATGGTTCCATCTGGTTCTCAGGTGCTGATAAAGGTCCGACCATGGCAAGTGTTTCGGCCAGGAAATCTCCACCGCACGTTCCAGTGCAGCCTCCTTGCTCTTTCTCTCATCCGTGTTAGGACCCAGATCGACCGCTGTTCTCTTGGGTACGTGCATAGGTGCACCTCGCGCGGGGATTCCAGCACTCAACGGTGGGAAGTCTGAGTTAGAGCGAATGTCCGGGGGCGGAGTTGCGAGCTTGACCATGCACCTTCTGGCCACATGTCCAGGTTTATGACATCTGTAGCAAACTATCGAGTTACGACATTGCGACTGCCAGTGTCCTCTTCCTAAGCATCGGAAGCATGTGTCCTTAGGCAGATCTGGCTTCCACGATTCAAGACGGGGGTCCCTCCTATCCTTCTTCATATAAGACTGTCTCTGATCATCTTCTTGGATCATTCTGCTCGCCATCTGGTTGGAGGGAACCGGCCTGGACGCTTCAGCCTTGTCGCGAAGGTTCGTCTGCTCATCCATCGGATCCGCAATCACGATCGTCTCCCCGTCAACTGCAGCCTCATCAGAATCATGGCTAACAGTGTCGGTTCCCGTACCCCTATGTATCTCCTGCTGCAAGGGAGGAGGATCAACGTGCTGCTCTTCCAAGGCCGACTCCTTGTCTTCTACAGCTCTCTCATGCAAGACTTCATGTGTTCCTTCTCTGCGTCCTTCAGAGCCCTGCGAACCCTGTTGGTTGCTCACTGGTGACGGTGTTCGAAGCACGTTTCTGATATCTTGGATGATCGTGTCCGGCGGTGTGGAGAGAGCAGCAAAGCCCTCCCGTCTGTCACGCACCGCTCTCTGCGCGTGCATAGCCTGGACGCTCTGCCTGGTTACTCTACGCGTGAACGGAGACGAAAGCATCGTCGGATATCAGAGGAGGCAAGGTACAGCGGGAGAGTGGGCCGCGGGGGAAGGGATGGCGGTGGACTCCGGGGGGCGGGGTGCCCACCCGAAGGTAGCGGTCGACGGCGGCCGCCGCCAAGGATCGCCCTAGGATCTCCCACCCGTCCTAAACCCTAGGAGGCTTCCGAGGCGGGCATAACCCAAAACTTAGAATAAGATTGCTAATCACAGTCAGAAGTTTCTCGAAACATAGCATTTGTTAGATAATGTGGAACTAGGTTTTTTAAATATTATATCACAATAGTTGCAATTCAAAAATCAAATATAAATTTGATTCCAGAGTCTCCTAAGCTTCCAAGCTAGGAAGAAAAGCATACACCTACAAATCTGAGGTCTCCTTCCATGGTTTCTCTATATCTTTATTCTACCCCTCTAGTACCCATATATAGCGTGAGGTGCATTATTAGCCATTATTTATCAAAATATTATTATGAGGAAATGTCTTGGGTTTATCACAACATACCTTTAAATATATTGGCCATATAGTTATACTTGATAATATGTGTATGAATACAATATATAGTATATGGTATATGACAATATAGTATATTCATATATAGTCCGACAAACATTGCATCTAGGGTAACCTTATCAAACTAAATTCATCAAGATATAAATTTATAAAAGCACACTATTATATTATAATTTCTCTCCTTCATCAGCTAAACCATAAATCGGTAAATATAATTAGATATACTCTATAATTTTTTTCTATTACCACATTTGTATGCATGCCTAGGATTTTCAAGTCATGACTAAAATTAAGCTCATGAGTGATGATTTAAGTACATATTATCCTAATTTATATAATTAGCATTAAGTTGATTGATCAAATGGTTTGGGTTTTCAATTTAACCATGTTTTATGTATAAAACCTTTTATTTGCATCTTGTAGATTTGCTTCATGCAAATGATATTATGTATTTCCTTGTGATTGTATATAATAAACCAATGTGCGTTTATCAAAAGATATAATGGTGTACGAAATCCACAAGTCTATGCTTACGTTATAATTTGGTTGTATGTTTGAATATCTGGATAATTTTCTTATATATAACTTACCATTTAAATGATATCTCAATTACAAAGCTAGGGAGATTCACCATTGATGAAAAAGGATGGACTACCCATATGTTAAGACCAAATTTGATATGTAATAATCAATCTTCAATTTAATTTAGTCATGGATGTTGATGAAAACCCTCATTTATGGCATTTCCTAGACCATGTTGGAGGTTATCATTGAAGGTTGAGGAGCTGGTATAAATGCTTCCAGATCCATATGCAAGTTTATCATGCATCTTGATTCATATAGACCATTATAAAGGTGGAACACCATATCCTATCTCTCTCTCAATGTCTTACGATGAATTTCAGAAATGCAATAGATTATGAGAACATGGAGCGACATCTAGTTGGTTGTCATTAGGCTCGATGTTGTTTTTACATCAGGGTTGAAGGTGAAAATTGCAAAATTCAATGTCCTACGGTCTTAGAAAGATTTCATAGGGTCATCTAGTGAGGTGTGTTGATTAATAGAATTTAAACCCTTTAAGTCCATGTTGTTGATCACGTTTAGGGATCAAGCTCTCATGGAGTTGTGATAGTTACTAAGGTTGGGGTGAAAGGTAGTAGTGGAGACATAAGTAGCTTTGAGGGTAATCTTTTGAATGCTAGATCACACCTGAAGCGTTTCTCTACAAGATGACCATGGTCCAAGCATTGTAGTTAGATGTGGTATTCCATGGCCATACCACTGGGTGCACAGTTGAGAGGTGGAAATGATGTCTAGCTCTGGTCTTGAGGTAGTGGCAACTCTGGTAGAGAAGAAAGGAGAGATTTCTAATGCTAATACTTGACTACCTAAGTCATTGTAGGTCACAAGAGTGGTGGCGGTAGTTTCTCTGTTAGGTCATGTCACATGGTGATGGAGTGGTAATGGAGGCTAGGGTTTAAGGGAAGGGCTATGAATGAAGGAGAAGAGTAAATCGATGAAGAGGAGAGGTAGAGGGGAGAGGCACCATCTCTTACATTACTAGCATGGAGTCTATGACCAAGGACCCAACACAAGATGTGCTCCTAGGAAAGGAGAAGTAGCACATATATTACATGATGAAAGGAAAGAAGGGTCAGTGGCACACAAATCTAATTACATAGTGAAATGATGTACATTAAATATCATTTTTTCTACAAATTTAATGGATAGGACAACAAAGCTGACTGGCATGAAAATAGGTAGGTAGAATAATTAAGATGTGAGAAATCTAATTTTAAAGTCAGTTTCTCATTTTCAAAATGTTAGATATTTCATTTGTATATGAGGGTGATAGAAATTCATTACAATCTCCCTTTTTAATCAATTTTATATGATGAATCATGTTTATCTATTTTTATTTATCCACCTATATTGTTAAGAATGTACATTGTCAAATTAAGTTTAAACTTATTTTATTGGTTAAGTAGGCAAAACTAATTCACATGGATAATTTAATTACTAAATTTATCTCAAAGCTCGATATCAAAAGGATTCATGCTGTTATTTGACTTGAAGAGATCCTAATGTAATCTAAATTAGAGAGAAATGAAACTAATTCTTATTTCAATTAAAAGTCATAAAAAGGACAAGGGATAAGCAATGTACTTAGAGTTTAGTATGTTACATGTCAAGTCCAACATTGGGTCTAATTATAGTGTTGGGCTGTGAATTTTTGCCTTACCATACTTAATTATAAATAGCAATAACATGTATGTACACAATACTCATGGTAGTGACAAATTTCAAAATAAATATAATATTACAAAAATGTGTATAATTTATATATTTTATATCCAAATTAGACATGGTTGAATTGGAACCAAACTAGACATGTGTTAGACCTATGAACAAAACTTGAACTTACCTCCTAAAACCCAAGCTTTTAAGATTGGGTTGGGTCTATGTGAGTTGTGTCAAATTCATTTGGGATTGGGTCAGGTCCAACTTAGATAGAGCTAGTTTTACGTTTGTGTGAGTTGGGTGAAGTCAGGTTTTGGGTCTACTTGCAAATTTTGGGTTATGAATTTTTGCCACACAGTGCTTAATTCTAGAACTAAAACAACCAATACCTACATATGGCACATGTTAAAAAATCACGTTACAATAAAAAATAGTTATTTCTACATATTATAAAATATGTAGAATTCATAATTTTTTTGACCCACATGAGACCTGGCTGGAGCGGACCCAAATTGACATTCCTATAGATTGAGCTGACAAAAATTCTGACTGAATCCTAAACATACCTTAACATAAAAATTTAAGGTTGGATTGGGTATGTGTGAGTTAGGGAGAATTTAGTTGGGTCGTGTTAGGTTTGGTTTGGATCGAATGAATTTTTATCTATAAGTCAAATAACTCAGGTTTTGGGCCGACTTATATTTTTAGTTTGATATTTTTTTCAATGATACAATTAATTCTAAAATAGCAATAAGTCATATGTACACTTACACGGTGATGGATCATGTTATTAACAAAGATAATTATTTCTAAATATTAAAAATGTATTCATATATTTTCTATGCAAACAAGACTTGACTAGATCAGATCTGAAGTAGGCATGCCTCGAACCAACCAAATCAATTTTTTGACCAAAACCCCAACATACCTCTAAAACACAAAATTTAAGGTTTGTTTGGGTCTCTTAAGTTGGGTTAGATTTAGTTGGTTTTAGGTCAAGTCTAATTTGGATCGATCTAGGTCTGTGTCTATGTGAGTTGGATCAAGTCTATTGTTAACTTATATTTTTGGGTTTCCAATTTTTACCACACCATACTTCATTCTAGAACCTCGATAATCAATACTTAGACATGACACATGATAATGGATCATATTCAGATAAAATAAAATAATTTCTAAATGTTACATAGAGTGTAAAATTCATGTATTTTCAGATCAAACATGACATGGATGAGCTAGAGTAAAATTGACATGTATCATACCAGCCTAATAACAATTGTGACCAAAACCAGAACATACCTCGTAATGCCAAAAACCTAATGTAAAATTGGATATGTGTGAGTTGGGTCAAATTAAGTTGGGGTTGGGTCTTTAGTTTGAAGTTATCTAGGTTGGTTCCCTCTAGAGTTACATTTTATTACATTATGGATCTATTTAAATTTTTGGGTTGCAAAATTTGATAACTCCACACCTAATTGTAAGATATCATTCAAATGTACCTACACATCACACATGGTAACAAATCATATAATAATAAACTAAAATAATCTATAAATATTACAAAACATGATAACTCATATATTTTTTGAGCCTAATGAGACTCGTCAAGACTGATGTCGGAGTAGACATGCCTCAGACCAACTTAATTAAAATTGTGACCAAAACCCAAACATACCTGTCAGAACCCAATATTTTAATGTTTAGGTCTATGTGAGTTGGGTCAAATTTAGTTTAGTTTGGGTCTAGTATACTTTAGATTGAGCTGGGTTAGTGTCTATGTGAGTCAAGTGATGTTAGGTTTTGGGTTGCAAATTATTCCACACCTATACATGATACATGGTAATAAACCATGTTATAATAAAAAATATTATATATATATATTATAATATATATAATTAATATTATCTAATCTAAGTGAGACCTTATCAGAAGAGAGTAGAAGTTCCACATGCTTCGTATTGAGGTGATAAAAATTATGACTAAAAGTTGAACGTACCTCCTAAAACCCAAAACTTTTTAAGGTTGGGTTGGTCCTGTCTGAGTAGAGTAAAATTTATTTGGTGTGGGGTCAGGTCTACTTTGGATCATGCTGGGTTTGTATCTATGTGGGTCAAATCAAGTCATATTTTGCGTCTATTTATATTTCTTGATTGCAATATTTTGCCATACACTTAATTCTAAAATAGAAATAATAGTCACCTAGACATGTAACATGGTAATAGATCATGTTCGTCATCATGAACATCTTCTAAGCCTCATTCCCAACTATGAGGGGTCAGCTACATGGATCCTTTATTTCCATTCAGCTCTATCATGGATCATATCCTGGTTGAGATGTAGAGATTCAAAATCTCTTTTTATAAGCTTTTCCCATGTTAATTTAGGCCTTCACTATTTTCTATGAATTGTGCTTACCTCAATAGATTGATATGTATAGGCATACTTGGTCAGCATTGCATATGTCCATACCATCTGAGTTGGCCCTCGAGTAACTTGTCCTCCATGCTTGCTACCCCCACTTTATTCCCAATATAGTCTTTTCTCAAGAAATAGTTTCCTGTCTTCTAACACATTCATCTCAGAATACACATTTTCAGCCATGTTCATCTTATGGACACCTTGTTTTTTCACTGCCCAACATTCACTCCCATAAAGCATGGATGATCGTATAGAAGTTCTATAAAACTTGCTTTTTCTATTCATCCCGTGTTCTAGGCTCGATCCCGGGACCTCTCGCTAACAAACTGAGCGTCTAACCATCTTGGTGCCTTCTGTTAGACATAAAACATGCTTTTTAGTATGAGAGGGATCTCCAATCATAGAATATTCTAGTTTCACTCCTATATTTAAACCATCCTCTAGTGATCTTGTGGCAAACGTCATGTTAGACATCCCCATCTATTGGAATAATAGAATTCAAGTAACATAATTTATCACATTTTGGTATATCTACTCCGTCCGACTTGGCTCCACCATCCACACTATAAGATTGTGTAAAATTGCAATGCATATACTTCAATTTTTCTCATACTAGTCATCAATCAATTTATTCCAATTCCTTTATCCAAAGTTCAACTTTATCATTCAATCCATCTTTAATTTCATCAATCAATACAACATCATCAGCAAATAACATACACCAAGGAATATCATCTTGAACATTTTTTGTCAATGCATCCATAACAAGATTGAAAAGATCTTAGTTGAGTGTGGATCCTTTATGTAGCCCAAATGTGAAAGGAAATGTTGGCGTCTCTCCTCCTGGATTCTTCAAGTTGTAGTTGAGCTATCAGACATGACTTTAATCAAGTCAATGTATTGGATTGGCACATCCTTTTTTATCAGAACCATATAAAAGACTTCCTTGGATACTTGATCATAATCCTTTTCCAATCAATAAAAATCATACAAATATCTCTTTTTCTTCCTCTATACTTCCCAATAGGCCACCTTATTAGAAAGATAGCATGGTAATGGATCATGTTACAATAAAAAGGTATACATATTTTTGAGAATGTATAATTAATATAATTTTTGGCCGAAATAAGAACTAGATGGATCATAGATGATGTACATATGCCTCAGAGAAATATGTTAAAAATTATGAACAATACCCAAAAATAACTCTTAAAACCCAAAATATTAACATTAGTTTGGGACTATGTGATTTGGATCAATTAGTTGGGGTCAGATCAAGTCTAGTTGGATCAAGTTAGTATGCGTGTGTGAGTTGGTTCAAGTTTAGATTTTGGGTCTATTTATATTTTTGAGTTGCAAAATTTTTCCATACCACACTTGATTCTAAAATAGAAATAACAAGTACTTACATGTGACACATGGCAATGGACATGTTATAATAAAATAAACATATATATTCACATATTTACTGACCTATATGAGACCTGAGAGGACCAGTGGAGATGTTGACATTCCTTTGAAAGACATGATTAATATTTTGGCCAAAACCCAAGCATACATCTTAAACCCAAAAATAAAAAAGTTGGGTTGGGTCTATTTGAGTTGAGTCAAATTTAGTTTGGATGAGATTAGATGCAGATTGGACCAAATTTGATTTGTATCTATGTCACTTGGGCCAACTCAGGTTTTGGGTCTACTTATATTTTTGGGTTGTGAAATTTTTTCACACCACACCCAATTCTATAAAATTATTGACTGATATATACACATGAAATATAGCAATTAATCATGTTATAATAAACTAAAATAATTTATAAATATTGTAGAAAATATATAATTTGCATATGTTATGACCCAAACAAGACCTGGCCAGACATATTCTATATAAAAATGCTTCAGACTGGCCTGAATCAAGATTGTGACAAACCATATAAAAACAAAAGTTTAGCATTGGGTGTTGTATGCAAGTTGGATCAAAATTATTTATGATAAGGTCTGGTTTATCTTGGATCTAGCTAGGTTTGTTTTGTGGAGTCCAATCAAGTCAGGCTTTGGGTCTAATTAAGATTTTGGGTTGCGAATGTTTGTGAGAACACTCTTATATCTAAAATAGAAATATTTGGTAAGTACACAAGAAACATGGTAGTGGATCATGCTATTACAAAGTAATAGAGTTTATAAATGTTATAAAATGTATGTTCATATATGTTCTGAACCAATGTGACATGCATGAACTGGAGTTTTAGTGAACATGCCTTGGACCAACCTATTTAAAATTATGACAAAAACTCCTACATACCTATTAGACCTAAAATTTTAATGATGGGTTGGTTCTAAATCAATGTGTAACATTAGTTTGGATCGAGTTCAATCTAGTTTGGATCGAGATGGGTCAGTTCTGTGTGAGTCGGGTCAAATTAGGTTTTCACTCTACTTATATTTTTGGGATGTGAATTTTGACTACACCATAATATATTCCAAAACAATAATAACCAGTACCTCCACATGATACCTGATACTGGGATCATGTTTCTGTAAAATAAAAGAATTTATAAGTACTACATGAAATGAGTAATTCATATATTTTTGGCTCAAAATAACCTGACAAGACCGGATCCAAATTACAAGTGCCTCAGGCTGACTAATCAAAGTTGTGACAAAAAAACTAACATAACTTTTGAAACCACAAGTTTAGCGTTGGGTTGGTCTGAGTAATTTGGGTCAATAGATGGGGTTGAGTCAGGTCTACGTTGGATCAAGATGGTTTTGTGTCTTTGTGAGTCAGGCCAATTCATGTTTTGGGTCTATTTATTTTTTTAAGTTATGAATTATTATTACACCACATCTAATTCTAAAATAGTAAGAAATGATACCTATATATTTTTTTACAACTTAAGAAATTCGATTGGAATTTGTCTATTTTTATTTGCATGGAAAGTATCCAAAAGAACCTTAGCAGAACAAGATCTCTCCAAAAAGAAAATGAAAAAAAGTCTATATATCGATATGTGCACATGCCACTTGGTAATGGATCCTATTATATTAAATAAAAAATAGTTTTTTTTGGATAAGGTAAAATATTACTAGATCATCAAAAAAGTGTATAGGGGTAAACCACCCCATATAATATACATGGTCACTTAAGACCCCACCTCAGAATGACCTCAGATTTCACCTTGAACAGGCAACCCGAGTTCGCTTTACAATGCCAAGCCTGGATATTGACAAAAGCATAAAAAAGATGGTACTTATCCCTCCCTCTTTTACCATGGGTCCTGATGTTCCTCTCATGCCATATATGGAACATGAGGCCGGTCTACACCAGTCCGACAAACCTCCTATAGTGTATGTCCCCTTTGGTCCTACTAAGCAGCCATACCATGCTGTTATGGATGCCCGTAGGAGGGTTACCACCCCACATGAGTTTGAGAGAAGATCGGACCCAGAGGTACTTGGTGAAGTCACACTCAAAAAAGTGGTGTTGCTGCAATTCATCAGCCTGGTGGCACAAAGGGCAGGCACTCACGCTGCCATTGAACCACCTGTTGGTTCTATTACTGGTAGGAAGCGTTCCAAGGATCACCCTACATGTGCAGAAGCTCCATTTGGGGCAGTGGAACCTCCCCCAAAGCAGCTGGTACCAGGGAACTTGAGGTTGATTATGGTTGATCCGCCAAGGTTTCCCTCCCGAAAATCACACCCTAGTTCCCGCGTTCCTCCACATAACTTGCCTTCCAATGCTCCCAAGCACTGCACATCTTCCTCCAGACTCTAGAAACACCATCTCTATCAACTCCCATTTCAAGGCTACCAGCATACCGAGACCCCATCCATGCACCCCAGGTAGAGTTAGGCTTCACTAAGAATTCATGGACCCTTCTCACAGTAGCTTCCATCATGATATCTGAGGGATCTACAAGCCCAAGACCACCTCCTTGTCTCGGTAGGCCAATCTCTACCCAAACAACAACATGTTGCCTCCCACTCCACAAAAAACCACCCATGATCGATCTCATTTTCCCCAAAATGAACTCGGGTAAAACCACGAGTCTACACCAATATCGAATCATACTTTTCAGAACCGAATTCACCAAAACTTCCCTCCTGGCTAAGGACATCTTCAACCCACTCCACTTCTCAACCCTTACGCACAACTTGTCTAAATAGTAATAGTTATACATATGTACTCTCTCTCTAAGTCTTGCTATATTCCATCTCTAGGAAGAGTGACTTGGGTGGTAATGGCAGGTGTCCGGACCGCCGGGGGGGGGGGGGGGGGCGCTAGGGACCCCTATTCCTCCATTCGACCTTCCCCATCCATTCCCCCGCACTACTCCACTTCCACTTCCGCTTCCACTTCCACCCCCAATGCCCCCTCTTCCATCCCTGCTCCCACCGTCACTACCGCCACACCTCCGCCTGCTGTAGAGCCCGGTTCCCTCCCGTGGACAGACCCGTGAGCGGATGTCACCTCTGGACGCGCGTGGGAGGACACCATCGCCAGGACTAGGCCGATCAGGGCGATCTACAGACCCATAGTCCTTCCCGAAGACCCCAAGGAACCCTTCTTCAGGGCAGATGACAACAGACCTTGGACCAAGTTTTCTGGGGAGGTTGTCCAGGATCTGAATGATTTCCACCGCATCTCCATTATCATCTAGATTTTGGGGAGTAAGTTCCACTTACAACAGGTCTACGGTTGGATGCTTCGCAC
Source organism: Alisma plantago-aquatica (assembly GCA_963693085.1). NCBI lineage: Eukaryota > Viridiplantae > Streptophyta > Magnoliopsida > Alismatales > Alismataceae > Alisma > Alisma plantago-aquatica. The sequence goes on along the minus strand of OY856409.1, from coordinate 161,345,996 downwards.
TTGGAAACCACGGGGTGAGCTTCAACTATCCCCCCTCAAAGACGAGCTGTTCTTGTCCAGGTTCGCCACTGTGGACGACATGAATGTCTCCATCGAACAAGGACCCTGGTTTTTCAACAACCAGTTGGTCCTCACCAGGAAATGGTCTCTGCTGGTAGATGTTAGAAGGGCATCCCTTACCTCTGTATCAGTGTAGCTCACCCTGCCAGACCTGGGGCGTCACTGGACACAGAGGGCCCTGTCCATTATTGGGTTTGTGCTGGGCACCCCAAAGGTCATCGACTTCTGGCTGGAGGGCAAATACACAGGTGCCCCACATCTCTGTGTCAAGGTACACGCTGACAAGGAGCCTTCCTCCATCGTCATGGTCGAGTTACCAGATGGTCAGCAGCTAGAAATCAATGTCGTTTATGATGCCTTGCCATATCATTGTAATGTCTGCAAGGTATTTGGAAATATGCCAGGGCGCTGCCCCGGTGCTAGAACGGACCACACGGAACCTCCGATTGAACATGGAAGGTCCAAGAGTAGAAGACCCAATAGAAGGAACAATAAGAAGAGGAAAAGCCAGGCTACCCGAGCTACTGATCAGCCTGCTACCGTCCACACTGCTCAGATGCGTGAGAGCCAGTCTGATGTTAATGCATATACAAATATTGAAGAGGAGATCACTCCCAACGCCACCAAGGATCTAGACCTACTATCTAAGTATGCTGGAGCTGCAGTCGAGACAGGAACCGATTGTTCTCCTCCTGATCAGAACCACACTGGTCAGGCTATTGAAGCATGTGCGGTTGAGGCCATCTTTGAAGAGGGGAGTGGGTTTGATGTATCCAAAAACCCTTTCAGTCTGCTACAGAACCAGGAACATGATAATGTTGATTTCTCTGAGCTGAGAAGAATCACCCGAGGTAGCCTGAGTAGAGAGAGGGCAGCTCACGGGCGAGGAAGAGGCAGAGGAGGCTCCTCCCTTGGAAGAGGGGGAAGAACGAAAGGTCTTAAATGAAGATCCTCACATGGAATGTCAGAGGGGTGTCTCTCCCTACTAAGAAGAGGACCCTCCGACACATCATAGAGGAGAGAAAGGCTACCATTGCTATCTGTCTTGAAACTCAGATAAGAAGAGAAGTAGGTGATCAGATCCCTGGTCTCTTTCCCATTGGTTGGGGCTAACTTAGTAACCTGGATATTGTTGAAGGTGGTAGAATTGCTATTGGCTGGAATCAACTGGTGTGGGATATCCAAAGGATACACACAAAGGATCAGTCCATCGCGGTTAGTTGCATCAATAACGGAGGCTTCCATGGCGTAATCACAACAATCTATGGGGCCAATGCGGAATCTGAGAGGATAAGGATGTGGGATTATCTGGTCCACACTACGTAGCAAGAACTCCCACACCTAGTCATAGGCGATTTCAACCATGTCATGAAAGCCCATGAGAAGTATGGCGGGCTGCCAGTCCCAGACTCTGTCCTGAGAAGATTCAATGATGCAGTGGACACTACTGACCTGTTTGAACTCAACTCGAAGGGTGGAATTACTACTTGGCAAAACAAGAGGGTACCCATTAGAAGAAGAATTTCTAGCTATCTCGATCGTGGCCTCGTCAATGAAGCTTGGTTGGACTATTTTCCTAATGTTGCTGTAAAATTAGGGGTGTATCCGAACAACGATCACACGTGGATGGAAGTTGATCTTATGGGCACACCTCAACCAAACCGTCCCTTCCGCTTTCTCAATCACAGGCTCACCTGGCCCAACATCCTTGGTGTGGTCCAGGTGGTTTGGAGGCAAAACGTCATAGGCAATCCCATGTTTATTATAGTGGAGAAGCTCAAAAGAACCAAGGTAGCTTTGAAGAAGTGGTCTAAGGAGCTTATTGACCTGCCCAACCTCATTAATGAAGCTAGGTCTACTTTCCAAGCTGCTGCTACCGATCTTAGACTTAATCCTCTTTCTGACATGCTTATGCTCAAGGAGGAAGAGGCCAGCAAACGTCTCCTCCAACTGGAGAAAGCACAAGAAGTTAGCTACTGGCAAAGGAGCAGGCGTACATGGATCAAAGACGGTGATCACAACTCTAAGATCTATCACGCTGCAATTAAAAAGAACAACATGAAAGACCACATCCACAATCTCATTGACGCTAACGACGACCTTGTAGATGAGGAAGGGTACATCGGTGACATGGCTGTTAATTTCTTCTCCAGTTTATACAATTTGAGTGATGTTTCCTCTCCTCATCTTAGCAGTTGTCGTGCCCACAAGGTTTCTACTGAGATGAACAGAGAACTCCTTAGACCGGCTACTGAAGAGGAAATCAAGGCTGCCACTTTCTCCATTGGTGCTTCCAAAGCTCCCGGACCAGACGGGTTTAATGCTAAATTTTTCCAAGCTGCTTGGCCTATCATTGGTGACGATATTTGCAGGGCAGTTCGGTGGTTCTTAGTTGGTGGAAGGATGGTTCGACAAGCCAACCATGCTTTCATAAAGCTTATTCCCAAAATTAATAATGCTTCTACCATGAATGATTTTTAGCCTATTGCTTGCTGCTCCGTGCTTTACAAAATTCTTTCCAAGGTGATTTGTAACAGGCTGAAAACCTTGCTGCCCAATCTGATATCAAGCAACCAATCGACCTTTGTTCAAGACAGGGATATAGCGGATAATGCTCTACTTGCTTCTGAATTTCTTCTTGACTTCCAAGTTAAAAGTAAGTCTAAGAAAGCATGCATTAAGGTGGACATCTCCAAAGCCTATGATAAAGTTAGATGGAAGGGCTTGTGGTCCACCATGAATGGTTTTGTCTTCTCAACCAGAGTCATTGATGTCATCAAACAATGTGTGGAGACAACTTCCTTCTCAGTACTAAGTAATGGGACCCGTAAAGGTTTGTTCCAAGATTCCAACGGCCTGAGACAGGGTGATCCGCTCTCGCCCTTGCTTTTCTCTTTGGTTATGGAAAATCTCACAAGTCTTATGAATAAAGCTGAAAGGAAAGGTCTCATCAAACCTTTCAAAGTCCATGGAGCTAGAGTGCACGTACACATGATTTTTACTGATGATATTCTCTTCTTCATAGCTGGGCATGCTAAATCCCTTAAAGGGGTGCGACGCACACTACACATGTTTGGTAACATCACAGGTCTATACATCAATGACATCAAGTCACAAATCTTTTTGTCTAAGTCTTATTCCTCTAGAAGAGGGAGGCTTAAAGAAGCTATAGGCATATCTGAGGGTGTCTTCCCCACCAAATACTTAGGCATTCCCATTGTTGGTGGTACCGGATGTGGGGCTGACTTCAAACGTTGTGTTGACGATCTCCGCTGCAATGTTGACAAGTAGACGGGTCTGAAACTTTCCATGGCTGGGTGTGCTGTCCTCATTAAATCAGTTCTCGCCAGTAAAATTTAGTTTTGGTGTCGCATGGCTGAATTACCTGAATTCATCCTCCATAAGTTTAGATCCATTGCTGCAGGTTTTCTTTGGAGCGGTAGAGCCCATGCCATTTCCTGGAGCATGGTTTCTCAACCTAGGCATGTAGGGGGGCTTGGTATTCCCGATCCTTGTGACATTGCCCTTAACGCAACAGCTAGAAGAATTCATCTCATGCTCATTAAGCCTGATAACCTATGGGTTGCATGGATGAAGGGCAGATATGGTGATATCCAGAGTGCTGCCCCTATCTACAACTCTTCCAAGACGTAGAGGAAAATGGCCTTTATATGGCCTAATGTTCGTGACCATTACAGCCTTTCCGAAACTTGCTGGACCGCCAACAACCCCAAGCCTTGGAGTATCAACAGGAACAGCCCGCAAGTGCTATGGGATCCTATCATATGGAACAAAATTCATTGTCCAAAATGGAGCCTTTGGTCCTACAGGGGCCTTTTGAATAGGTTGCCAACTTTTGATCGGTTATCCAAATGGTACTCGGTGGCGGACAACCGATGACTACTGTGCAAGAATGAATCTGAAACCAATGCTCATATCCTCTTCAGATGTGAGTTCTCCTTGTATCTTTGGAGCAGAATGTCCCTTAAATGCGGCTGGGGTGGCTCCCCTCCACACGGCTTGGATGAGGCCCTTATTTGGGTCTTTAATCATACAAGATGCAACCTTGCATGGAGAAGATTCACGAGCTTTGTTCTCACGTGCCTTGTCTTTCATGTTTGGAATGAGAGAAACAACAGACTCCACGGCAAGGGTGCTTGTGACAGCCTTAAAGTGTTTGACAATATTGTAAATAGTTTGCTTTTATTTGCCAAAGGTAACCCGGGTATCGTTAAAGGGGTGAAACCTGAGGTTCTGGATATGTGGGGTCTTTCTTAGACCTTGTACTGTATATGGGGATTTTGCTAACACCCCTATACTCCTTTTGAGAAATGAGTAATATTTTACCTTATCCAAAAAAAGAAAATGTACAATTTATAGATTTTTTGACATAACTGAGACACAGACGTAATAGAGTCGATATAGACATGCCTCTTTCAACAAATTGTGAACAAACCCAAACATACCTCTTATATCTAAAATTGTAATGTTAGGTTGGGTCTATGTGATTGGTCAAATTATGTTGTGGTGAAGCAAGTGTAGTTTGGATTGAACTGGGTTTTTGTTTATGTGAGTCATTTCAAGTTAGGTATCGAGTGTACTTATAGTATTAGGGTGCAATCTTTTTCCACACCATTCTTGATTCTAGAATAGAAATAGACCACACCTATACATGACACTTGGTAATGGGTCATGTGATAATAAATGAAAATACGTTGCAAAAATTACAAAATTATATAAATTCATGTATGTTCCACCCCAATGGGGACTATTCAGACTAAACCTAGAATAGCCATTCCTTAGGATGGATTAATCAAAATTGTGACCATAATCTGAACATACCTATTAAAACTCAAACTTCTAGCTATGGTTGGGTATGTGTTGGTTTTGTCAAATTTGGTTGAGTTTGAGTCATCTCTAGTTTTGTATCGATCTAGGTTTGCAGCTATGTGAGTTAAGTCAAGTCAGGTTTTGGGTCTACATAAATATTTGGGTTGCAAATTTTTGCCACACCGCACATAATTAAAAAATATTGATACCTACACATGACATATGGTAATGGTTGGTGTTATAAAGAAAGTAATTTATAAATATTCCTAAATTTATTTATCTTTTGATCCAAACTAGACTTGACTGGACTGGAGATAAAGTAGACATTCCTTATACCATTCTAATCAACATTGTGACCAACCCAAACATACCAATTAAAACCACAAGTTTTAACCCCTTGTTGAGTCTGTGTTAGTTCAGTTAAACGTAGTTAGGGTCAGCTCGAGTCTAATTTAATTTGAGATAGGTTTGTGTCTGAGTGAGGTGGGTCAATTCATGTCTGGGTCTACCTATATTTTTAGGGTGCTAATTTTTTCCAGACAACACCTAATTCTACAATCGAAATAATGAGTATCTACACATGGCCCATGGTTGTGTATCAAGTTATATAAAATAATATAATTTTTAAATATTATAGAACTTATATAATTCATATGTTTTCTGATCTAAATGATTCTGACATGACCGAAGATGAAGTAGGCATACCTTGGATCGATCTATTAAAATTATGACTAAATCCCAAACATACCTCTTAAAACCCAAAATTTTAAGGTTGGGTTTGGTCTATGTAACTTGGGTCAAATTTAGTTGAGATTGGGTAAGCTGTAGTTTGAATCAAGATGGGTTTGTACTTGTGTGATTCGCATCAAGTCATGTTTTGGGTCTAATTATACTTATGGTTCAAACGTTTTGACCACAATGCACTACAATATGGAAATGGTGCAATTCATACCTACACGTGACACATTGTAACAAATCCTATTATGATAAAATAAATTAATTTATTGATAAAGAATTTATAGTTCATAAATTTTCCAATACAAATGAATCATGGACGGACCAGAGAAAAGGTATGATCAAAATTGTGACCAAAACCTGAGCTTACCTTTTAAAATTCAAAACTTTAAACTCCAGTTGGGTCTATGTGAGTTGAGTCAAATTTAGTTGGAGTTGGTAGGTGTAATCTGGATCGAGATGAGTTGTGTTTGTGTGACTTGACTCAAGTCCTATTTTGGGTCTACTTATAATTTTGGGTCGTTGTGAATTTTTGCCACACAATAGATAATTCTAAAATAGCAATAATTGGTACCTACACATGTCTGAAGGTAATCAATCATGTTATAATGAAATAAAATAATTTTTATTTACTAAAAATATGTTAGCAATGAAACATGACCAAACATGAGAAAAAGTAAATTTTCCTTGGACTGAACTAATCAAAATTAGAACTCTGCCGCTGGCGACCTAAAGAATTTCTGAGAGATACTGGTATCGTTGCCAAGATGGCTGCTATACGGTTAGTTCTGCCTACTGGTTGGGCGTCAATGGCTCTGTCCCCTCTTGGTGCGGGAACCGAAAAGCCTTCTCTTCCCCTTGGAAAACATTATGGAACATCAACGCACCCCCTAAGCTGAATAACTTCCTGTGGAGGGCGTGCTCCAACCTCTTACCTACTAAAGACTCACTTACTCGATGCCACATCCTAGATGATGATTTGTGCAGCATATGACAGAGGGAACCAGAAAGTGTGTGCCATGCCCTATTCAACTGCAGCAACACCATTATAGTGTGACAACCCTACCCCCATCTTAAAGCACTGGCTGGAACTAACAATATGAATTTGTTGGACATCATTCTGCAAGTCAAAGAGAAGGAATCTAAAGATGATTTTCGGATTTTCTGCACGCTGTGCTCGACCTCTTGGAAGTGTAGGAACATCTTGTTGTTCGACTAGGAGATCTCTAATCCCTACCTGACAGTTAACGACTTACTACACTGGTCTTGAGTGCATGGGTGTTATCCTGGTAATGGTGAAGCTGTTCCTAATAGAGAAGCCCAAAGACGGACGGTTTCCTGGTGCCCACCTACAACAGGTTATTATAAAGTAAACATTGGCACTGCCTTTCTTCCTGGTGATTGATCATCCTGGCTGCTGTTATCTGGGACCACAGGGGAAGAATGATAGCAATCTGAGCCAAGACGTTCAAAGCTACTTGGTCAGTTTTCTCTGCTGAGGCCACCGCACGGCTGTTGGGAGTGGAGCTGGCGTGTGAGATGGGCATCCTGACTGTGGCTTTCAAGTATGAACTCTGTTAACAACAATCAAACAGGGCGAGGACCGAGTATGAACGCCGTAGCAAAAATCCAAAACCTGAGGTCATGATTTGTTAAACCCATCTTTTGTCACGTGAAAAGAGAGGCAAATATTGTTGCCCATAACCTTGCTCCTTTGGGGTTAGGTGGGGATAGTGGTGTTACATCCTTTGTGGATTTCCCTGAAATATGTATGGAGACTTACCGTTAGTTGTTTTAATACAAGGTCTTGGTTAAAAAAAACTAATCAAATTGTGACTAAAACTCGAACATACGTATGAAAACCCAAAATTTTAACGTTGGGCTGTGACTAATTGAGTTGGGTCAAGTTTAGTTGGGATCGGGTGAGGTGTAGTTTGGGTCTAGCTGGGGTTATGTTTGTGTGAGTTGGGTCAAGTTAGATGTTGAGTTAACTTGTATTTTAAGATTGCATTCCACAACACACTTAATTCTAAAATAGCAATAACCAAAACCTACACATGAGAGTTGCATAGTAACATATCATGTTATAATAAAATAAATTTATTTCTAAATATTGAAAAAGTACAATTCATATATTTTGTAACACAAACAAAATCATGTTAGACTGTAGACAAAATACATCAATTAGACCAAATTAATAAAAAACATGATAAAAACCCATACATACCCTTTAAAACCCAAAAATTTAAGGTTTTCTTGGATCTGTGTGAGTTGGGTCAAATTAAATTGGGTTTGGGTCAAGTATTGTTTGGATCGAGTTGGTTTTGTATTTTTGTGACTTGAGTGAAGTCAGTTTTTTATTCTACTTATATTTTCAGGCTGTGTACTTTTACCAAAGCATACTTAATTCTAGAATATCAATAATTAGTACCTACACTTGAAACACGGTAGTAGATCATGATATAAAAAATACGACAATTTATACTATTACAAATAGTGTATAGTTCTATATCTTTCTGAACCAAATGAGATTTGACCAGACCAGCGTTGATCATACCTCATACTGATTTTGTCAAACTCGTGACTAAAACCAAACATACCTCTACAAACACAACATTTTTAGGTTGGGTTGGTTTGGGTATGTATGTGTAGGGTAAAGTTTATTATGGGTCTTGTCAGTTTTAGTATGGATAGATGTAAGGAGTTGGACTCGAGAGTGGATCCACTCTTCACATAATTTGAGGAATTAATCTATCTAATCCAAATAAACTAACAAGCTTGATGGAGGAATATATATATATATATGTTTCATTTCTAAAATAATTTTATAAAAAGTTACCAAAGTATAACAACAAAATAAAATTACTATATTCATTTTAAAATATGACACATTATTCTCTCATTTGGGGTTTACATGAAAGTAACAATTACATGATCTAAGTAGAGGGTTATCTAGTTATCTCAAGTCTATCTCCCAAGAGTGATCTACATAAGTCAGGTCCAGGTCTGCATGTCATGTTCTCCATGTCCTTCACCTAGGGATTGGAAAAATAACCCACAAGAAAAGACAAAATTTATGTTGTCAATATAGAAGGTGCATAAAATATAGTCAAGAAACTTTAGGAAAAAAGTCCACAAATATAAGTAGACCAATGGAAGGCAGGATAGGAAGTACATACGTATATATATATATATATAAATATATAAATATATATATATATATATATATATATATATATGACAGTGATCAAGTGAGAAACAAATCTTGGTGAGAGCATGATAGGCATTTGAATAACTCTCGATATAGATCAATATTTTATTATCCGACCGTATATCTTACAAGTATACCTGAATATTTACCTTCCTATAAAATTTTATCACCATCCAGTTTGTAGATCATTCACAAAAAAATACTTTTTGACGCTCTATATTTAATTTCAAGCTGACCGTTGGATGTAAAAAGTGTATATTGTACATTTGGACATGTAAATAATGTCTAATTTCAATGGTTTTTTTTAGAAGGTAAATGAAATGATGTTTTTTCCATCTATACAGTTGGATTTTAAAAAATAGTTCTAAATTTGTAGTTATTCAAATGCCTCGCATGCTCTCACTATAGGATGTTTCTCACTGGATCACTACCCTATATATATAAATAAATAAATAAATAAATAAATATATATATATATATATATATTCCATACCAAAGGATAGGAGGACTAAAACCATAGTCCCAAATAAAATAAAGTATTTGACAAGATGACTATAACTTCAGTACATGGAAGGAGGACTAGAACCTTATTTCTGGAAGGAGGACTGAAACCTTAGTGACCAAGACATCAAATGTTGCAGGAGGATTAAAGCCAAGTGACTTGGAAGGGGAATAAAACTCAATGCCTATATGGTATCAGTACTTCTAGTTTTGACTAGGTAATGTCACATGCAAATAGGATATGCAAGATAAAGTATAGTTATGCTCAAGTAAGAAATGATAATATCCAATTGATACAAGTGGGGTCAGGGGACCCAATAGCAATTATTCAATCACCTCCATAATTAAATGCATCATAAGTTCATAAATGTCCACAACTTGAGAAATTAGGGTTTCAAGATGGAATAAAATGAACAAGATAGAAATAATAGTCGAATAAGAATATCCAACAATTTAAGGTGAGCACAAGATCCATATCAATGCATAATTTCTCAACTAAGTCAACCTCTCAGAATAGGGAGTATGTATAAAGGGAAGTATGTCCTAAAGGACTAGAGAGAGAAAGATAAATTTAGGTTATTTTGTAAATGTGAATTGTGTAACCCAATATACCTCATATCATGTCTATGCAAGTCCTAAGTCAACCCTAGGTTCAAGCTAGGGGCTTTAAACACCTATTAAGCATATATATAGAATCTGGGTTAACTTAACATTAGTTACATTAACCCCCAAAAATTTCCTTTTCTGATTAGTGAACTAGGTTATGAGAATCATATAACATTATAGATTATATTTCTTTGAAATCATAACATTTTTATTTTTTTTTGACTTATAAATTAGTAGTTATGAATTTTATAATTTCTAACCAATTATATAAATCCTCAAAAATTATAAACTTATTACATTACAATTTGATGATGAAACTAATATCATTGGATATATTATAATTTTTTGATTCCAAAACATATTTTCTTGTATTTTTCTATATATGTTTAATTTAATAGGAATTTTAGAATTTCTAACCAATGAGAAATCTCGAAAAAAACCACACCTGACAATTGTGGGATACCTAGGTGCATCGTTCCATGGTGAACCAATAGAAGTTTTCCATCTGATACCTAGCCCACAAAAAATCTTGGAACACGGTTAACTCAAAACATTAGGGAGAAAAGAATCATATGCCCATAATGAGTGTTATATAAGCAAGGAAGAAGAGGGTACATTGTGAAACCAATTTGACTAATATTTTTTAAGAAAAACACTTGAGATGACTTTACCATAGACACAGAGGAGCTTCTTCTACAGGTTCAAAGCTGTGACCAAAATTGACTGAAGGAACAAGACACCTACATTGGAGGTGACGACCACCTTCCACAGTCTCTATTAGACTCAAAGAAAACAACTCCCAGCTTGGTCCTATTTGAACCACCCCACCAACAACACCATTGCAAGTCCAAAAACTTGACCAAAAAATCATAGAAGAACAAAGAGGGGTGGCATAAATATGATTTGAAAATACATTGGAGGACTCAAGGAGTCTTACAAAGAAGGGAATTGGATAAAAGTTCTTGGGATTTGCAGATCGACGTCATGGTAAGATGATGACCAAGAGTGGACCTGTAGTAGAAATATGAGGGATTAGGGGTTTAATTGATACAAGAGAACTATTCTTGGTAGTCCCAAGAGGGTTTTCAGTTTTAAATAGGGTCTACATCCATTAAAGAGGAAGTGGCCATACTCGTGGCATCAATGGAGATTTCGACTATTATGGGCATTTCTTATGTAGGGAAGAAGAGAGGTTACATTAAGGCTTGATGAAACCAAAATATAAAATCAGATCAGAGGAAGAAAAAACCTCATTAAAAGATTGAGCGTTGTAGGAGAAAGATGAGAGAGAAAAATTGGAAAAGAAACCTTGTTACCATGGTGTGAGAATATGGAAAAGAGGTGAGGTGGAAGAAGGGCATATGGTCGTAAGATCAACATTAGATTGCTTGTAGAAAACCTAAATTTAGACAAGAAAAATCCAAAATATTTGCATGACACAAATAATGCAATATTTTAGCAGAAGGGGTTATAATGACTACAAAAATTTATGTGAGTAGGTATTTTGTACATCCTCTCTTTCATATTTGGGGGGCTCAAACAAAACTTGATTAATACCAAAATTGGCACCTTGATAGTTAGGAAATGAAGAAAATACCCTTGGCATCTGTTTTCACTTTTGGGGGGGTTTTCTATTGTATCTAATTTTTTTAATCTTAAATCATATTCTCTTTTCTAAATAAAATCAGGATGGTTAGGATTGTTCAATTTATGTGAAAATTGATGCATTAACTAACTGGGACCCAAGGAACACAATTTTCACATTAGATTTGGGTTTTAGAATTTTTCTTATATGAGTTCCAATAAAATTATAATTTAGATCCCCATTATCTTCATATTGTTACCAAAAGAGTTTTCTTATATTATTATACAGGAAGATCTGTATTTTACTTATTTAAGTTATTACGTCCCTTGATTTAATGTTTATTTACATAATTCTACCTTGTTCACATCTATGGTCCTGAAAACTCCAATTAGTATTTCAATACATGTATTAAGCATAGTATGACTCTTATTAAACATGTCCTAGAAATTATATGAATATTAGCTAGCCAACAAAGCATATGTGACTAATTTCATGAACATACATGTTAGCAGACATATAGTTATTATGTTAATATGAGTGTATAATACTTATGTTGTTGATTATAGGACCTAATGACATACAAAATAATATATTTGTTTTCAACTCTATCATGGGACGCCATTGAGTTACTCATGTATATGGGTTAACATTATTCATTAAGGTAGAAAACTATCCTTGTTTGGTCAAATCAAAGGAACCAAGCTACCAACGTCCAAAACATGGGTATACGGTAAGATTCTAGGTTTTAGTATGTTACAACACATCACCCCTTAAAGTGGATTTCATGCAAGAAATATGTCCATCTTTAATCTACTAACCAACTACTCTTCACTCCTTAAAAGGTTTAACCTAATAATCTAAGCTAAACAACATCAAGGTACTGGCATGGCCCCTGACCTAGTATAGTGCTTGTTTGCATTTTCTTTACTTAATAAGATGCTTTAACCTAAATCTAATCTCTTTAGATGACTTAATATTATGTGAAATGCATGAGGTTTCAGTTTGGTCCTGTTTGGATGTTGTTTGAGCTATGTTTGCCTATTTTGAACCTAGTTGCAATTTACCCAAGTTAAGAGTTTATCTTACAATTTTTCACAAGTAAGTTGTGACCTTTGCGCCTTGGAATTATGATAGAGAAGATGGTTCTTTTGTGTTCCTTGTTGACACTTGGTTTGAGGATGAGAGAGAAGGTGACATGTTGAGTGTTGTCTCTAGGGTTTGCCTAGATGTCCTAGTTTGATGTTGACCTTGTGTTGAACATTTGATGTTCTTGGCTTTTAGTGACCATCCTTGGATATTTTTGAGGTTTTCTCTGCAGTCAAAAGATATTTTGGATGGATCCTTGAAATCCCTTCGGTCCTGGAGGGATGGAGCTCTCTTTTTATCACTGACCTAAGGTTTCATGTGGTCACTTGGTTTTTCTTCAACTATGAGCCTTTGTGGACACACTTCCTGATGTGTACAAATTATATCACCTTTTGGATCATGTTTGGTTGCATATCCATGTTGTTTTGACTCAATTATCACTCTCATTCATGCTAGATTCTATATTTTTAGCTATTCATACTTGTCTCATGGTTTGGATTGTAGGTACTACATATTACAATGAAATTATGACGAATATATCATTTTATCTCTTATTGGATCACTCCTCAAGTATCTACATGTTTTGGGGTTCAAAATTGCACAAATACCACTTTTTACGGCATGTAAATCGGACCTACACACTAAAAGATATGAGCAGAATACACAACAGCCCAGAACAGTGAGGTGCACGCCGTGCACCTAGGAATTTTAGGCAGAATAAAGTTTCTGGAAAGTTACACGGCGTGCATTTCTTCAGCACACACCGTGTGTAGTGCGTTCTCGAGCCATTGACACGCCGTGTCTTAAAAAAGACACGCTGTGCACCTGGGAGCGTCGAGACTAAAAGTTTCTGGAAAGTTGCACGACGTGCATTACTTCGGTGCACGTCGTGCACAGTGCATTCTGGAGCAAATTGAAAGTTTCTGGAAAGTTGCACGGCGTGCACGTGACAGTTCAGCATTGTGTAAACTACGAGTTTTTGTTTAAAATGAAGTGGAAATTTAATGGGCGGTTATATCCGGTCATTTATGAACGTTCCCTCATCCCAGAGCAAGAGGGAAACAAAGGAGGGCGATTTTGAGGAGATCAAGGATGGTTTCTTGAGAAAGGAGTCCATTTCTTCTTCTCTTCTTCTCCAAGGTGTAGCCAAGCTTCCCCAACTTTGTGCAACTTCTCGGGAGAGGAGCCAGTACGATTTGGAACAGCTTTAGGAGTGAAATTTCGTCCCCAAGATAGAATTCTACTTCTCTTGGGTTACACTTTCAATTCTCATACCTTTTCCTTCTCTAAACCATGTTAAACTCTGAAAATTCTATAGCATTTCTGCAATACATGATCATGGACGAGTAGAATCTGAATCTTGGACATGGGAGAGTAACTCCCATGTCATAGCTTGTATGAACATATGAATTTCGTACTAAATGTTAGTTTCTTGCATGTTCCAATAGTTGTTTCAGATCTGAAATGCTTGTTTGTGTGATTGGCCATCATACTTGCATGTTTTATGCTTTCTTTCATAATCTGAGAAGATGTGTTTGAGAGTATGGAGTTACTCTTTTGGCAACTTGTCCTTGACCGCGAGGGTTGCTGGGATTATGTTGAGGAGCAAGGTTTGTGATTTGAAATGAAATACATACACGAGAGTGATGTATAGAGTTAAAATCATCATCACTTCACCGGGAGGTGAGTGATGACTACAAACCTCCTTTGCAAGTTAATTAACATGTTTAAATTCGTATTTTAATATAAGCTATGATGTGATAGTGAAATCCCAAGTCTAAGATCCTCCTAAATTGGAATCTTAACCTTAATTAAGTGATAATTTATTGTTTTGTTTTAAATCTGTAATTTAGTCTTTCTAATCCAATCATCTTGTGTACAACGATCTAGATTATTGAAAATCATAACTCTTGCGCCTAACTAACCAATGCTCCTTGTGTTCGACCTCGACTACAACTACTCTCGTATACTTGCGGGATATAGCTAGTTGAGTAAAAGATCATTATATGATTGAAACACATTAGTATAAACAACCAACAAGTTTTTGGAGCCGTTGCCGGGGAGCATCGGTATTCTTGTTAGAGTAAGAGTTGTTGATTAGTAAATTAGATTAGATCACAACCTTCATATCTACCATCATATCCATAAATCATAATTCATCATGATCATCATAATTTGTTGTATCTTCCATGTTTGTTTTTGTATCTCACTCACTTTGTTTATTTGTAGGAGCATAAGGGGTGTTCATAAAAAGATCCTTGAACCGTGCATATCTCTACATTCAGAAAATGAACACACTATTTACAGCCCTCATGGAGCAAGAAGGAGTGAAACCCAAACATGTATGGAGGAATCACAACCCACACAACCATCATCCATGTCACCATCATCCAAATGACATTCATCTGTGCATCCTTCCTCCACACCACCATCATTCACACCTAATTCACCACCATTATATACACCACCAACTCCCATACCACATTCTTCTACACCCTCATATCCACCACCTTCATCCATACCACATACACCACCACCATCTACGCCACAACCACCTAGTCCTCTGAATCCACATGAAGAATTAGTCAAGGAGGATGACCTTCCTCTTAAGGACTACTTTGGTACAACTGCAATGCACATGAGTGGGCCTATTCATGTTTCAGAATTTGAGGTAGAGGAGTTTGATATCAGTCCAGCCATCATAAAATTGCTACAACTGAATGCATTTGGAGGGACATCAATGGAGGATCCAAACCTCCACATTGCTGAATTTCTACAGTTACTAAGCACCATAAAGATATATGGCGTTCCTACTGATGGGATACACCTAATCCTTTTTCCATTCTCTCTTAGAGATAGAGCCAAGGCATGGCTATATACTTTGCCAAAGAAGTCAATCGACACTTGGGAGGAGCTTCTAAAGGTCTTTTTGGCAAGATATTTTCCACCTAGCAAAACTTTGCAGCTAAGGAGTCAACTCATCAATTATTCTCAAAGGGATGGAGAGACCTTGTATGATACATGGGAGAGGTTCAAAGATCTTCAACATCTTTGTCCACATCACGGTCTAAGCAATTGGCTTCTATTACAATCTTTCTATAATGGTTTGTGCTATAATACAAGGATGTCTATTGATGCAGCTGCAAATGGAGCTCTATAGAACAAATCTTATGGAGAAGCCTATGCTATTATTGAAGATATGGCAGCAAATCATTGGTAATGGAGTCTGGATACAAGCTACTACCAATCCTTTTCACATACTACTTCTAGAATGCAAGTGGAAGATCACATGGTTGGTGCTATAGACATAATTGTAGCAAATCTAGACACTTTATCACAAAGGTTTGAGAAGTTAAGCACACAACCATTCCAAGATGCCAATAATATTTGTGATGCATGTGGGTTTCTTGGACACTCATCTTATACATGTTATGCTTCTTCTATTTATTCTCCAATGGGCTACACTCCACTGGACTTCTACAGCAATGTCAACCCAAATTTCATTCATCCAAAACAACCACAAGTAACTTTTAGATTAGAGTCCATGCTTGCAACATTTATTTCAAGTCAAACATAGCAAAATGAGGAGTTCCATCAAAAAAGACAATCAATGAAGGGTGCCATTTTCCAAATCTCTTCTAAGGTGAACAATATTGCCACTCATGCACACATCTTGGAGAAACAAATTGCCCAGCAAGCTCCTTTTAGCAAAGAAGAATTTCCACCTTTCTTGCCTAGTTCACCAGATATGAATCCTACATAATTCAGAACGGTGACATTGAAGAATGGTGTTGTCATAAAAGTATATCCTTCAAGGTATGATGATGTTGATACCTATGAGGATTATGAAGCTGCAAATCAAGGGGAGAAAGCTACAACACATGATCTACTTTTAAATTCTTTAAGCAAGCCACATGTCCTTCCTCCTCACACTCTAGATGACAAATTGCTTTATAATGAGAACACTCTTCCCAACTCATATTTTGATGATGCTTCAAAGGGGAATGAAAATACAAATAGTATTGGTATACAAAAGACTATTCTTGCTGCAGCTCATAGGTGCTTTCACTTGCCCCAAATCAAGGGCATATTTGCAAGGAGGCATCAGTCTTTAGCACAACAATTTCTAGCTGCAAATCAGAGCACTGGTCCTCCATGGACTTTGATGTTTCCCCCATGATGAGGTACCCGGTTGCAACCTTTTTAGTTTGATTTATGCAGTGAGGACACTGCAGATTTCAAGCTTAGGGGGGAGCAACCGGATGGTAACCTTGTTCTCTTAGCTTTTCCCTTTCATGTTATTTGCCTCTTGTCATTTTCTTTTGTTTTGTGTTCACATTTTAGTTGTTGTTTTTAGTTCTTCTCTTCTTGTGGAAAATCTAGTATGATATGAGGTTCATCTTTTATACGTGGATAGAACTCCTATGCTTAACTGATTATCCTCTTTTGATGAGAAATATCATTTAGAGAAATTATAAAAGACATGCATTAATCAAATGAAACCTTTTGGCCATCAACATGTGCTTAACTCTGGTTTATGCTTCTAGTCTTAACATTCATCTTTCACATCCTTGATTGCTTAAAACATGTAATGGCTTCAATTTTTGTGAGTAAATCAACTTTTCAACATCATTTTGAATACGGGATGCCCTTGCCAAGCTCTTAGTGCATTTTCAGCCACTCTTTCAATGAAAAAAAAAATCAAAACAAATGAATGAAATCTAGCTAATGTTGAAATTTAGTTGACTCTCCTATGCTTTGGAAAAATTTAAAATTTCTTTTGTCTTATCTCATCTTTATACCCCATAAAAGATGGCTACACTGCCCACATATCATGCTAGCCTAGTGCAAGTCCGATATGGCCACGATGGTTAGGTGGTATGTCTTAAAAGAGGGTAAAATACCCCAACCGACACTCCATGTGTGCATAAGCCTACATTAGCAGCCGAGTGTCGGAACCCATAATCCGTTATCATATCACTTTTGAAAAGAAGGAGAGTACAACTAAAATTGTCAATTTTAAGTAAGATTTCATCATTTGTATCCTTAATAGTTGAGAGTTTGAGTTGCACATCCACTAATTGCTTGGCTTGGTCATCCAAATTCTACTTAGTGTTTTTTAATTGATTGATTCATTTAATTGTGACCACCCCTGCTAAACTAAAAATCTCTTTCTTGGGTGTTTAAGTTGAATTGATGGCTATGAGTGTAAACATGTTGATCATGGTTGGTTTGGTCTTATACACATCTTTCAATTCATTTGATCTATGCATGAACTTGAAAATTCCTTCATTTGTGTTTCTATGCTCTTTTTTCTTGAGGACAAGCAATGATTTAAGCTTAGGGGGATTTGATGTGCACAAATCATATCACCTTTTGGATCATGTTTGGTTGCATATCCATGTTGTTTTGACTCAATTATCACTCTCATTCATGCTAGATTCTATATTTTTAGCTATCTTACTTGTCTCATGGTTTGGATTGTAGGTGCTACATATTACAATGAAATTATGATGAATATATCATATTATC
Source organism: Alisma plantago-aquatica (assembly GCA_963693085.1). Taxonomy (NCBI): domain Eukaryota; kingdom Viridiplantae; phylum Streptophyta; class Magnoliopsida; order Alismatales; family Alismataceae; genus Alisma; species Alisma plantago-aquatica. The sequence continues at coordinate 161,327,850 of OY856409.1, read as the reverse complement.
TCTTATTAGATCACTCCTCAAGTATCTACATGTTTTGGGGTTCGAAATTGTGCAAATACCACTTTTTACGGCATGTAAATCAGACCTACACACTGAAAGTTATGAGAAGAATACACAACAACCCAGAACAGCGAGGTGCACGCCGTGCACCAAAAGTGCACGTCGTGTACATGGAAATTTCAGGTAGACCAAAGTTTCTGGAAAGTTACACGGGGTGCATTTCTTCAGCACACGCCATGCGCAGTGCGTTCTGGAGTCATTGACACGCCGTGTCTTAAAAAAGACACACCGTGCACCTGGGAGCGTCGAGACTAAAAGTTTTTGGAAAGTTGCACGGCGTGCATTACTTCTGTGCACGCTGGGCACAGTGCATTCTGGAGCAAATTGAAAGTTTCTGAAAAGTTGCACGGTGTGCACTTTTGGTGCACGACGTGTACCTGGCAGTTTCAGCATTTTGTAAACTATGAGTTTTTGTTTAAAACGAAGTGGGAATTTAATGGGCGGTTACACCCGGTCATTTATGAACGTTCCCTCATCCCAGAGCAAGAGGGGAGCAGAGGAGGGCGATTTTGAGGAGATCAAGGGTGGTTTCTTGGGAAAGGAGTCCATTTCTTCTTCTCTTCTTCTCCAAGGTGCAGCCAAGCTTCCCCAACTTCATGCAACTTCTCGGGAGAGGAGCTAGCCCAGTTTGGAGCATCTTTAGGAGTGGAATTTCGTCCCCAAGAAGGAATTCTACTTCTTTTGGGTTACACTTTCAATTCTCCTACCTTTTCCTTCTCTAAACCATGTTAAACTCTGAAAATTCTTTAGCATTTCTGCAATACATGATCATGGACCAGTAGAATCTGAATCTTGGACATGGGAGAGTAACTCCCATGTCATAGCTTGTATGAACATATGAATTTCATACTAAATGTTAGTTTCTTGCATGTTCCAATAGTTGTTTCAGATCTGAAATGCTTGTTTGTGTGATTGGCCATCATACTTGCATGTTTTATGCTTTCTTTCATAATCTGAGAAGATGTGTTTGAGAGTATGGAGTAACTCTTTTGGCAACTTGTCCTTGACCGCGAGCGTGGCTGGGATTATGTTGAGGAGCAAGGTTTGTGATTTGAAATGAAATACATACACGAGAGTGATGTATAGAGTTAAAATCATCATCACTTCACCGGGAGGTGAGTGATGACTACAAACCTCCTTTGCAAGTTAATTAACATGTTTAAATTCGTATTTTAATATAAGCTATGATGTGATAGTGAAATCCCAAGTCTAAGATCCTCCTAAATCTGAATCTTAACCTTAATTAAGTGATAATTTATTGTTTTGTTTTAAATCTGTAATTTAGTTTTTCTAATCCAATCATCTTGTGTACAACGATCTAGATTATTGAAAATCATAACTCTTGCGCCTAACTAACCAATGCTCCTTGTGTTCAACCTCGACTGCAACTACTCTCGTATACTTGCGAGATATAGCTAGTTGAGTAAAAGATCATTATATGATTGAAGCATGTTAGTATAAACAACCAACACTTCCCTTCGACCAATGGTCCTCTAGGACCAAGTGAGACTGCTATATTTTCTTGTTTTTCAAGACCTTAGTGGCTTGCATGCTTGGTTTTAATGGATGCATGGTTGTTATTTGGTGGACATAAGGCTCTTATGTGCATAACACCTAACTTCTTTGGTCTCTCTCTCTACACTTGGGTATATGTACCCCTCTTCTTTTATGCATATGATCCTTTTGAACCCTCTATACCCTCTCTCTTTCATTGAGTTTTCCCTTGTGTTCTCGGTGGATAAGAAGCTCATACTTGGTGTTTGGTATATGAGATACTTTGCATGTGGTGATCCAATCTTGGAGCTACTCTTCCCTGTGATCTTTGGTGATTCTTTGGTCCTTGGTAAGTGATCCAACCTTTTGGTTTTATTTTCTTGTAAAACCTTCTTCTTTCATCTTCTCTTAGTAGAATCCATGGAGCTTACATGGTGGTGCTTGTGTTGGGATGGAGGTACTCCTCTTTCTTGGGAAGAATCCTTGGTTCTCCAAGGTAGTTCTCAAGTTGAGAGGAAGAACTCCGCTCCCTCTCTCTCCTCTCTCTTCTTTTTATTTTTTGGCCTTGAGATTTTGGTTCCCCTTCTTGCCCTTTGACCTAGGGTTTTTTCTTTTCTTTGGAGGTGGTGACGAGCTTGGTCATGGAGGTGATCAAAGTGACGTGGTCTATTATCACACTAACAAATTCAGTCAGGGTTGAAATCCCTGAGCTTTTACCAAAACCTTTGTGCAATAATACCACCCGTAAGTGGACGGGTCTTATCGCAATATAGTTGAGGATCAAATCCCAAAGTACAACATTTTTAAGAATCGTTGTTAGTCTAGTCCAGTTCAAGAAAGACTAATATTTAGAACGATTGGTTGATTTGAGGTTAATTAAACTAATTGCAAGAAATTAAAGAGAAGAACTAAAGTTGAATCTAGATTAATGATATGGGATCATTAGGGTGGTCCCTGGTTTCACCACCACTACTCATGCAAACACATCCAATCGCCAAACATCCAGGCAAGATCTAACTATTCAAATAGAATGGCTACGAACCCTCCCTGAGGGATGTTTAGGTTTGCATAAGCATCACCTTAGGCATCAGATGTCTTGTCGCCATCTAGATCATGCACTTACAGTTTTGAAGATACATAAATCCAACAGAAGCTGTGGACCTCCTATACAGGAGTTAGGCACACAGAAGCGTCACCGTGGGCTAGATGGATCTCCCCCTCACGGATCATACACTTACGACCTCAAGGAATCCCATTATATTTCTAGTTTGGGAGTCAACCGCGTTAATCAACATTCTATCCTACATATTGAAGTTCTCGCAACATAGGAAAGAACAAGATAAAAGCAAGCAGGTGATCAATCTACAAGCAAACATCAATGATTAACTACAAAATGAAAAGTTATATACATTGCCTTGGAATGTTAAAATGAAAAGACATGAAAGCACGGGTAGTGGGGCTAGTCCCCTCACCCCAGCGAAAAGGAACTCCTCTCTCATGATGCGAGAAACAAGAAGAACAAGAGAGAGAGAAGTTTCTGCCATGAGCATGATGTAGAAGGTAGTCGCAGCTCGGTGAAGATGATGTGATCTTTTACCTTATATCAGAGTAATCTGGACGAGGAACGAGGGACACCAAGTCAGACTGGGTAGTCTTTCTCACTCCTCCTTCCTTCTGTTTTCAGTCTCCTTGATCGCAGCAGGAGCAGTAGGTGAATATGCGTGATGATCTGGATTGAACCTATGTTCAGGCAGCTTGTCAGCGTCCTGGACCCGATGCCTCAAATGAGGACCCTACTGGTCTTATTTAGAGGCACTGGATTGGGGCCTCACGTTTTTGCTGTGAACTCTTTACACGATTCTGAGTTTTAAATAGTTTTGAGCTAAATGCCTCCAATCGGTCTTGCTTGAACGGTTTGGGGAATCTCGTCCAAATGGTCTTAATTAGCATCCTCCAACTGGTCTTGGAGTTGATAAGTCCAAATGGTCTTACAAGACCGTTCTCTTGCTACCCTAGCAGTCCAGGGTCCAAATGGTCTTCGGTGTTGATCTGCTATCCATACCATCTTGTGCCCAAACGGTCTTGCGTTGATCTGGTTTGTTGCCACACGGTCTTACAGACCGTTTTCCTCTGATCGGTCTTGAAGATCATTTGCCTCTGATCGGTCTTGAAGACCGTTTACCTCTGATCGTTCTTGAAGAAAGAGGGCGCACGATGTTGGCTTACTGGTAGGTGTGGGAGTGCTGGTCGGTGTAGATGAAGGCCGCATTGAGGCTGTGTGCAGGGTGAGCGACGGAGATGGAGGTGGCACTGCTGATGATGGTGGTGGACTTGCAGTTGTAGGTAGAGTTTTAGGGTTGCAGTGCAGGTAGGATGTCGGTGGAAAAAGAAGAACGTGAGGAGATGAGCAGGTGAGAGGGTGGAAAGGGTGATGGAGGTGGTTGCAGGTCGAGCTTGGACGGAACTTACGATGGTGGTGGAAGAACAACGATCAGAGGAGGAAATAGAAGGAAAGGAGCGTCGAGCAGTTGTTGTAGTGATCCAACTGGTCTTGAGGTGGGCGTCTACCCATATAATCTTGAGAGATCATTAGAAGGGAACCAATAGGGCAGATTGTGATCAAAATCATTAGCCCAAATGAATGAGGATCGTAGATTTATGATCTGATGGTGTGGAAAGGCTCGTGGTCTTGAGAGATCCTAAAGGCAAGATTGAAGGGGTAGTGCAAGGCCAAGACCGTATGGATGAATGGGTAAGACCAAGAGATGTCCAAACTGAATGGATGAAACCATTTGGTTAAGACCGTTTGGTCAAGCGCAAGGATGAGAGGATGTTAAGTGATGGTAGATCTAGGGTTGAGAAAGGTGGATTAGGGTTAAACAGAGGTAGGTTCCAACTAATTTTTCAACCTCATCTTGACCTGCATAAAATCAATATAAACTCAGTCAATAATCTTGATAATTGCACCAATTAAGAAATGTTGCATATTGTGGTATTTAGTAGATGAAATCGGATGTATTGAGTCAAATTGAGCCCAAGATGGGATTAAATATCATGATGAATATGCATTCATCAAAATACCCCAAACTTAAACGTTGCTCATCCTCGAGTTACACAAAATCTAAAACAGTCACCAAATGAATACTTTCAACTCGTGTGGTTGCCTCTTCTTCACATCACGATTGTTTTCTTTCTGCTCGGTATAACTACGCATCTCAACTTCCTGAGACAACTGAACACATCTTACCATATCTTCATTCATGAGTTTGTTTCCCAACATCACTTCCTCCTCACTTTTTCCAACAGCAAGCATTTTTAAGAGTTTTGTAAGAGTCCAGAGATACCTACAGAACAACAAGTGTGCACCTGATCTGACACTGGTGTTTTTTAGGGTAGTGGAGGCATTCATTATGCCTTTAGGTAGAAAATGGAGTGAATGGTGATATGGAAGGAAATGGATTATCTCTCCTCTATTTGGCACGAGATTTATTATTTAGTTGCAATTTCATTGACTTCATTTTGTGTGTGTGAATCTCTCCTTTATTCGACTCGAGATTGCATATATTTGTGTGCTCTTTGGCATCTTTTCTTGGTTGTATGCCCCTATTAATTTGTGAGGGGTATGGAAGAAGAAGATATAGAGGGAAGTGGCGTGCCACCCCACTCTTAGGGTTTGGCACTATTTTGTCTATTTTTTGTTTCTTTTTGATGGACGGAGGGGTACGAAGATGATGGAAGAGGTGTATAAGAAAGTTCAAATTAGAATGCAACTTGATTTACAATTCAGAGCATCGCGTCATTCTCTTTATCATACTCTGCTCAAATAATGACATGATGAGGATTCGGTGGAGATTCCATGTTATTGTTCTACTATTCAATTAGGAAGCACGACATGTTTGATTCCTATCAGTTCGACAGACACTTGTCACTATTGCAAAAGGATCATGATGTTAGGATTCATAAGCTACACAAGATGATTTCAATCAATATGCTAGTTTCAAAAAGTGGTCGTCTTTAGGATTTGCTTCGAATAAGGAGGGCATAATGATTCAAAATGCATAGCTGGCTAGGTAATGGATTTTAATGAAACAGAAAGCGTCAAAACGTCATCAATTATATGTTCGATTTCTTTGAAAAACTTTAGAATTTTTGAAAATTTTATTTGAAAATTTTGGTCATAAATGCAATGATGAAAACTTAAGTTTGAAATAGATGGGTAAAGGTGGAGAGTGAAGTACGCACCACCCACCCTCCACCCCAAACTTAGAAATTTGCTCGTCCTAAGCAAACTCTAAATCTGAGATGGAGGGGACAATTCATGCCGTTTGGACCACCAGATGTGGTTGCGTTCCAATTAGCTTGCATCCACCATCCGAAAATCTCAAAAATGAAGACCAATTAGAACTCAAGATAGAATCTCTCCATGCGATTCTTATTTAATGCAAATTATCTAAAATTTAAAAACAAAATTAAGGAAAATTTCTAATTAAAAATTAAAAGTAAAAATGAATTTATTGATCGGGTTGCCTCTCGACAAGCGCCTTTGTTTTCCGCCAATGGCTCAACTTGATTCCTTAAAATTTACAATGGATATGTTGGATTGGTGAGTTCCAGCATTGCTTCGGTGCCTATGTCGATTGAGGTGAAATATCTCTTCAAGCGTTGACCATTTGCCACAAATTCGCCTGACTTTTCACTCCATACAGAGAAAGCACCATGTGGTGAAATAACCTCAGTGTTGAGTTGAATATGAGAACTTGGTCCCCCACTTGTATCTCTTTTTTCTTCGGCAGATGACCATCTTGCCAAAGCTTTGTGCGTTCTTTATAGATTCGTGCATTCTCATAAGTTGTCATCCGGAGTTCTTCCAGCTCCTGGAGTTGTAGAATCCTGACGTTTCCAGCCTTCTTCATGTCAAAATTCAGCTATTTTATAGCCCACCATGCTTTGTGTTTGAGTTCTACAGGCAGGTGGCATGACTTCCCATAGATCAATCAAAATGGTGTAGTTCTAAGGGGGGTTTTAAAAGAAGATCTAGGCCCACAATGCATCATGATTTTTACTGAACAATCTTTTCGGTTGCGGCCTACTGTATTTTCCAAAATAGCCTTGAGTTGACGATTTGAAACCTCTACATGTCCACTTGTCTGGGGATGGTTGATGAATGCATATGCATCCTAAATTTCAATCGCCCTTTTTATGACCAATCTGATTCAATACTTTCAATTTATCTCTTAAATCTCACAAATTGCAAGTTTTCTAAATAAATCTAATTATTATGATTTTTGATCAAATTTATATTGATTTTGTGTAGGTCTTAACCAGGATCTATCATCATATGGAATTCACTAAAGAATATCTCACCTTTAGTCTTGACCAATCGGTCATGACCAAACGGTCTTCTCTAACGATTTTGACCTTTCAGTTTCAGATATTCACCTACACGGTCTCCAGACCATTTAAGCCCATTCGATTTCAAGACCACATGAGACTAAACGATCCCGAGAGCATTTGAGTCCATACGATTTCAAGACGAATGAACCCAAACAGTCTCAAGACCGGATGTGGTCTAACAGTTTCAAGACCGTTTGGACCTATGGCCAATTGGATACTCGAAAATGTTTGGGATGAAGACCGTTTGAACAATCGAAACCGTTTGGACCAAGACCGTTTGGAACCATTCGATCCCAAGATCGTTTGGAACCATTCGGTCCCAAGAATGTTTGCCATCAAGACCAAATGATCGCTGAAGTACGTTTGAATTCAGTAAGAGAAGACCGGTTAGAGCCTAACGGTTTCAAGACTGTTTGGTCATCAAACAGTCTCCAAGACCGATCAAAGGAAGATCGTTAAAGACAAGATTGTTTGATGTCAAACGGTCTCCAAAACTATTTGGCCATCAAACAGTCTCCAAGACCGAATGAATCAGATATTATTCAAGAAAATTTGGAGCAAACTGATAGAACACAAGACCGTTTGGTCATCCAAATGGTCTCCAAACCTTTTGAAGACCAAACAGTCTCAAAATTGTTTGAAGGCCAAATGGTCCCCAAACCGTTTGGAGTACTATTCATAGAAAAAATGCAAACACCCCATCTAAGCCTATAAATAGGACCACAAGGGTCCTCATTTTGGGATGGACTCCAACACACCGACAGGCTGCCGAAGGTCTGATCCAGCTTCAACTTCCACACCATCTTCCATGTCTTCCTGCTCCTCTTGGCACCAAGCAAGGAGAGAAGAAGTGAGAGAAGGTGGAGAAGAAGGGCTGCCCAGCCTGTGTGGGTGGTTCTTCCTCCATGTCCAGATATGCTCCGACACGATGTAGAAGACCACATCATCTTCACTGAGCTGCAACAATCTTCTACATCATGATCATGGTAGAACCTTCCCTTTCTCTTATTCTTCTTGTTTCTCGCATCATGAGCAAGTAGTTCCTTTTCGGTGGGGTGCGAGGACTATCCCTGCTGCCCATGCAAGCATGTTCTTTTGTTAAGCATTCCATGGAAATGTATATATCTTTTCATTTTGTTGTTAATTGATATGTTTGTAGTTGATTACCTACTTGCTTTCATCTTGTCCTTCCCTATATTGTGAAATCTTCTATATGTAGTGTGGAATGGAAGATTACAAAGTTCGACTCCTTGATGAGAACTTCTAATAGGATTCCATGAGGTTGTAAGTGTATGATCCGTGAGGGGACGAGACATCTAGCCTATGGTAACACTTCTGTGGTCTAAACATCCCTCAGGGAGGATCACAACCTTAGTTGGATTTTGTATCGTCTTATTTATCATTGATGTTTTCTTGTAGATTGATCACCTGCTTGCTTATCGTTTAATGCGGTTGACTCCTTGACGAGAACTTCTGATGGGATTCCTTGAGGTCGTAAGTGTATGATCCGTGAGGGGATGAGACATCTAGCCTACAGTGACACTTCTGTGGTCTAAACATCCCTCAGGGAGGACCACAACCTTAGTTGGATGTTGTATCTCCGGAGTCGTAAGTATATGAATAGGATGGTGATGAGACATCTGATACCTAAGGTGATACTTACGCAAGCCTAACGCCCGTATGGGTTTTTTTGTAGAATCTCTACTTGGATAGTTATATCTTACCAGATGTTTGATGTTCGAATGTGTTTGTATGCATAGTGGGGTGAAACCCAAGACTATCCCATCGATTCCGTATCATTAATCTAGATCCAACTTTAATTATACTCTTTTAATTTCTTGCATTTAGTTTAATCAAACTCAAATCAACTAATCGTTCTAAATATTAGTCTTAACTTGATCTAGATTCGACTGACAAAGATTCTTAAAAATGTTGTCCTTTGGGTTCAATCCTCAACTATAATACGATAAGACTCGTCTGTTTGTGGGTGGTATTATTGCACTTTGGTTTTGGTAAAAGCTCGGGGATCTCAATCCCAAGTGAGTTTGTTAGTGCGATAAAATCCCACGTCAAATTCTGGCACCGTTTCCAGGGACAAAAGAATTAGTTAGTCAAATCTAGTTCTCTTAAGGCTAATCTAGGGTTTTACTTTTTCCTTTTGAAACAATTGATCATCTACTTGAATTTGATTATACTCTATGGTTCTCACTTTCGAAATCTTTCTATTTTAGGTACCCCCAAAGCGTAGTGCATGCACCATTTGGACAGCCCCAGACTAACAACGAGCTAATTTGGAAATTGACAGAACCTTCCGTCGTCAGATTAGAGAGAATCAAGCAAGGATGGATCAAGAAGAAGAAATAGCCCGAAGGGTGGATCAAGATGTCAATGAACAAAGAGCAAGGCTCATGCAAGAAGCCAGAGCTACAATTCAAGAAGAAATCCTAGAAGCACAAGTAGCAGAGCTACAAAAGGATCTTAGGGAGTTCTCCATTCCTAAGGCTGCTAATGTACATCACCCAGTACAACCCCCTCCCATCCATGCTCCCAACTTTGAGATATGAGCACATTGGATTATCTTGCTTCAAAATAACTCATTTTATGGTAATCAAGGAGAGGATAGTCAAGAACATCTTTTGAGGTTCATCGATCTATGTGCTATGACAAAACAAAATGGAGTCACAGACGATGCCATTCGACTCTGTCTCTTCAAGTAATCCCTTGTTGATAGAGCTATAAGTTGGTACAATTCGCTGCAATGTAAAATACCCATCACCACCTGGGAACAATTCCAAAATGTGTTTCTAGAGAAGTTCTATCCTCCATCTCTCACATATGAAATTAGAGGTCGAATAACAAATTTCACTCAAGTCCCTGGAGAAACCTTGCTAAAGCTTGGGATAGATACAAGGAGCTTCTACGCAAGTGCCCACACCATGGAATTCCAAAGAATCAACTCATCAAGATTTTCTATAGGGGTGTGGATGATGATATTAAGAGATTCCTAGACTCCTCATCTGGAGGAAACTTCATGCGTCAAAGTTATGACAGCGCATGGAGGGTTGTCACCCTTGGAGTTGAAAATCAAGCTAATTGGGGTAGGTCAGTAGGTAAAGGAGTGTTGAATGTAGCCATGGGTGAAGCTACTCCTAAGTACAAGTCTATCGCTAAAACCCTCAAACTTCTAGTTGCCAAGAATGATCACATTGAAACATCTCTTACTGCATGTGGAAGAGGATGTTCACCCCCTCAACAACAAGAACAAGTCAAGTCTACCACTTTGTTCTATGAAGCATGTAAAGGAAATGATCATTCCACTTTAGCATGCAATGTTCTCTATGATGTAGTTTTAAGTAACATTTGCAGTTTAGGAGATAACAATCAAGTAAAAAATCTTAATGCTATCAACACCATCCCTGGTCAAGGTTATTATAATCCAAATCAGAATAGGAACCACCCTGGTTTTCAATATGGAAATTCTTCAGGGGCGGCGAACTCACATCAATTTGGTTCAAATAATCAACAAAAGGGCCCACTGAGATTCCAATATAATCAACAACAGAATTTCAAAAATCAAGGAAATTTCAAAGGAAACTTTCAGAATAGGAACTTCAACAATTATCACAACGATTCTCAATATCAAAATTCCAACCAAGCCTCGTATCAAAAAGGACAACAAGCTAATCCCATCTCTCCTGATGACAAACTATCAACCATTGAGAAGATGCTACAATCACAGAAAAATATGATTGCAAACTAGCAAACTTTGATAGCTAACCAGCAAGCACATCAGAAAGCTATTGAATCTCAACTAGCTCAACTGGCAGCTAACATGAGGCCACCTTGCTGGAGCGTTTGCTGGCCAACCGGAGAATATTCCTAAACATCCTGAGTAGTTGAAGGTTGTTATGACTCGATCAGGTAATGTTTATCCCGATCCTCTAGTCAAAACACCAACGGTTGTCATAGATGAAAAGACCAGGTTAATGATCAAGTTAATAAAGAACCTGGATCTATTCCAAAGGAACAACCAAGCAGTGAAAAGTCAGACAAAGAAAATCCCGAGAAACCTACTACAGAAGAGGAAGAGGCAACTCCAGAGCCTGATGTCCCTGTATACAAGCCTTGTATACCCTTTCCAGCCCGTTTAAGGAAAACCAAGCTCGATACTCAGTTCAACAAGTTCAAGGAAGCTATGAAGAAACTTCATGTTGATATACCCTTTTTAGATGCACTGGCTGAGATACCAGCCTGGACGAAATATTTGAAATCATTGTTGACAAGGAAATACATAATTGAAGAATATGAGATAGTCAAGCTAGCGACAACCACTTCAGACATCATCCAGAGCAAGATGCCTAAGAAACAGAAAGATCCATGACCTTTTGGAATTTCTTGTCATATAGGTGATTCTTCAGGCAAGAAAGGATTGGCTGATCTAGGTGCTAGCATTTTGATCATGCCCCTAAGCCTCTGCAAGAGGCTTGGATATTCAGAACTTCTTCCTACTGGCATTACCATACAGTTTGCAGACAATTCAATAAAATGTCTGTTAGGAATCCTCAAAGATATCCCAATCAAGGTAGGCAAAGATTCCTATGTTCCATGCGACTTCATCATCATGGACATCAAAGAAGACACTAGATACCCTCTGATCTTTGGACGACCATTCCTCACTACTGCAAGAGCCCTGATTGATGTTAAAGCAGGAACGATACTCCTTAGACTTGGTAAAGAAATCCTCGAATTCAAAGTCTTTGAAAGTATGCGAAGACCAAGCATGCAAGAAGAAGTCTACTTGATTGATTGCATAGAGTAGATGTCATTACTCACTCAAGGAGATTATGAACAAGATGATCCGTTAGAAGTTTCTCTAAATTATCCAAATGCAGCTAGTTCAATTTATGAACAAGTGAAAAGATGCATTCTAGACCATGAAACTACTAAAGAAGATCCAAATGCAAAAGTGGAAGAACTCAAGGCTGTGAATATAACTGAAGAATCATGTGAAAATCCACAAGCTCTTAAAATGAAACCCCTACCCGAAGGATTGAAATATGTGTTTTTAGATGAATTCAAAATCTGCCCGATTATTATAAATTATGATTTAACATCCGAACAAGAAGATAAGCTCCTGAAAGAATTAAAGGAAAGAAGAAAAGCAATAGGTTACAAGATGAGTGATCTAACAGGGTTCAGTCAGGCATTATGCATGCACAAAATCTCCATGAAGGATGATCACAAGCCGACTATCAAACACCAAAAAAAGCTTAATCTGAATATGAAAGAAGTAGTCCACCTTGAAGTTATAAAGTTGCTCAAGACATGTATTATTTACTCAATCTTTGATTCATCATGGGAAAGCTTTGTGCATGTAGTCCCAAACAAAGGTGGAACTACTGTGATAAGAAATGAAAACAATGAACTCATCTCCACTCAGACAGTCATAGGGTGGATGATGTGAATTGATTTCCGAAAGTTGAATAAGGTGACTAGAAAGGATCATTTCCCAATGCCTTTTCTTGATCAAGTCTTGGAATGATTGGCTCACCAAGAGTATTTCTATTATCTCGATGGTTATTCTGGATTCTACCAAATCCCTATACATCCATATGACCTATAGAAAACAACATATACTTGCCCATTTGGAACATATGCCTTCAGAAGGATGCCGTTCAGTTTATGTAATGCACCTGCAACTTTTTAACGTTGCATGGCGGCTATATTCGCTGGTCTAACTGAAACTATCATGGAGGTTTTTATGGATGGTTTTTCTGTATATGGAGACTCTTACGATTCATGCTTAAAACACCTCTCCCCTATTCTTAAACGGTGTGAAGAATCACATGTTGTGTTGAGTTGGGAGAAGTGTCACTTTATGGTAAAAGAGGGCATTGTCCTTGGTCATAGAGTCAACAATCGAGGAATTGAGGTTGATAGGGAAAAAAATTAAGTGATTTTCAAACTTCCTATTCTGACAAATGTAAAAGAAGTTTGTGCATTCCTTGGTCATGCAGGATTCTACAGACGGTTCATAAACGATTTCTCCAAGATAACCATGCCAATGATGAACTTATTACTAAAAGATTCTGACTTCCATTTTAATGAAGAATGTGTGAAGAGTTTCAATAACTTGAAGCATGCTCTCACAACAACACCCATCATTAGAGCTCCCGATTGGGATCACCCATTTGAAATTATGTGTGATGCCGGTGATTATGCTGTGGGAGCTATTTTAGGTCAATGTATAGAGAAGAAACATTATGTGATCTATTATGCATCGAAAACCCTCGATGAAGCTCAGAGAAATTATGCAACTACTGAGAAAGAACTTCTAGTAGTTGTGTATGCCTTTGACAAATTCAGATCTTACCTAATTGGTTCAGTAGTCATTGTCTACACTGATCACGTTGCTATCTGTTACCTTTTGGCGAAGAAGGATGCCAAACCCATACTAATTAGATGGATTCTCCTACTACAAAAATTTGATCTATGAATCAGAGATAAAAAGGGTACAAAAAATGTTGTAGCAGTACACATCAGTCGCATCCACACTCTGGATACCGAGAGGATTCTGATAAATGATTCCCTTCCAGATGATCAACTAATGAAGGTATCAGAAGCTACATCGTGGTACTCAGATTATGTGAACTACCTTGATACAGGGGTTACCCATCCTCAATGCATCGGAAATGAACTGAAGAAATTTATGCATGATGTGAAACAGTATTACTGGGATGAGCCATACCTTTTCAAATTTTGTGCTGATGGTTTATACAGACGATGTATCGCTGAGGAAGAAACCAAACTCATTCTAGAACACTGTCACTCTGGCCCAGTTGGAGGCCATATGAGTTCTAAGAAAACTGTTATTTAAGGTTTTACAATGTGGATTCTTTTGGCCAACCATATCCAAAGATTCCTACAACTTTGTTCTATCCTATGAAAAATGTCAAAGATCAGTAGAGATATTTGATGTTTGGGGGGTGGAATACATGGGTCCATTCCCATCCTCTCATTGATTTTCATACATCCTAGTGGTGGTGGACTACGTCTCAAAATGGGTTGAAGCCATACCTACCGTCACTAGTGATTCCAAACCCGTCATCAAATTATTCAAAGATATTATCTTCCCCCGTGTTGAAGTACCACGAACTGTGATATTCGACAGAGGGTCACATTTCCTAGAAAGAAGCTTCAAAGCTTTGCTGAGAAAGTATGGTGTAACACATAAAGTAGCTTCACCCTACCATCCATAAACAAGTGGAAAGGTAGAGGTTTCTAATCACCAATTGAAAGCTATTCTGGAAAAGACTGTAGGCCACAATCAGAACGATTGGGCAGTAAAAATCAATGACGCATTATGGGCCTATGGAACTGCTTATGAAACTCCCCTCGGGACTACACCTTTTCGATTAATATATGGAAAGGCTTGCCACATGCCAGCCGAACTGGAACACAATGCATGGTGGGCAATAAAATAATTGAATTTTGATATGAAAGAAACAGGCCAAGCCAGGATTCTGCAACTCCAAGAGCTGGACGAACTCAGGATGACAACTTATGAGAATGCACGAATCTACAAAGAAAACACCAAACTCTGGCATGATGGTCATTTGTAAAGAAAAGACATACAAGTTGGAGACCAAGTTCTGCTATTCAACTCAAGGTTGAAGTTATTCCCAGGAAAACTCTGCTCTCGCTGGTCTGGACCATACATTGTCAAAAGCATCTCCCCACATGGTGCTTTCTCTTTATGGAGTAAAACGTCAGGTGAATTCATGGTGAACAATCAACATTTGAAAAGATATTTCACCATAGCTGATATGAGAACCGAAGCAATAATAGATCTATCCAATCCAAAGCAACCACTATAAATTTGAAAGTATCCACGTCGAGCCGTCGACGTAAAAATGGTGCTTGTCAGGAGGCAACCCGATAAATAAATTAGTATTTTGTTTTAATTTTGAATTAGAAATTTTTCTTAATTTTGTTTTTACTTTTTAGATAATTTATCACCAAATAAAATTGCATCGCGAGATTCTACTTTGAGTTCTGAATGGTCTTTTTTTTGTTTGAGATTTTCAGATGGAGGAAACACACAAATTGGAACGCAACCACATCCAGTGGTCCACATGGCATGAACTTCCCCTCCATATCAAATTTGGAGTTTGCTCGGGACGAGATAATTTCTAAGTTTGGGGTGGAGGGTGGGTGGTACATATCTTACTTTCCACCTTCACCCAACTAATTCAAACTTAAGATTGCATCGTTGCATTTTTGACCAAAATTTTCAAATTTTTCAAAATTTTAAACTTTTTCAAAAGAAATTGAACAGATACTTGATGAAATTTTGACATGTTTTTCTATCTTTATGCATTTATCATTATACTGTCCTTATTTGAAGTAGATCCTCAAAAGGACCTTCTTTTGAAAACTAGCCTTTTGATTGAAATCATCATGTGAAGCTTATGAATCCTAACATCATGATCTTTATGCAAAATGGTAAGTGTCTGTCGAAACTCATAGGGATCAAACACATCATGCTTCTTAACTGACTACTGGAACAATTGCTTGGAATCCCCATCGGATCCTCATCAAGTCATTATTTGAGAAGAGTATGATAAAGAGAACAACCCGGTGCATGGAATTGTAAATCAAGTCACATTCTGATCTGAACTATTTTCTACACTTCTTCTATCATCTTCGTACCCCTCCATCCATAAAAAAGAAACAAAAATAACAAAAGTAGTTCCAAACCCTAAGTTAGGGGTGGCACACCGCTTCCCTCTATAACCGCTTCTTCCATACCCCTTACAAATTAATAGGGGTGTACCGCCAAAAATGCAATCTCGAGTCAAATAGACAAGAAATTTTTAAATAAAATATGCCAAAGCGCACACAAAAAGAAATGTAATCTCGAGTCGAATAGAGGAGAGATTCACATAAAATATGCAATAAATGAAATCGCAAAAATAATAAAAATCTTGAGTCGAATAGAGGAGAGATTTACTTCTTTCTTCCATACCACCCTTCACTCCCTTTTCTACCTTAAGGCACAATAAAAGCCTCCACTACCCTGAAATACACCAGTGTCAGATCAGAAGCACACTTGTTGTTCTACGGGTATCTCTGAACTCTTATGAAACTATTTGACATGCTTGTTGTGGGAGAAAGTGAGGAGGAAGTGAAGTTGGAAAGCAAACTCAGGAACGAAGATATGGTAAGATGTGTTTTGTGGTCTCAAGAAGTTGAGATGCTTAGTCATACTGAGCGAAAAAGAAATAATCATAATGTGAAGAGGAAGCAATCACATGATTGAAAGTATTTATTTGGCGACAGTTTCATATTTTAAGTTACTCGAGGACGAGCAACGTTTAAGTTCAGGGTGTTTGATGAATGCATATTCATCCTAATTTTCAGTCACCCTTTTTATAACCAATCTGATTCAATACTTTTAATTTATCTCTTAAATCTCACAAATTGCAAGTTTTCTAAATAAATCTAATTATTATGATTTTTGATCAAATTTATATTGATTTTGTGCAGGTCTTAACCAGGTTCTATCATCATATGGAATTCACTAAAGAATCTCTCACCTTTGGTCTTGACCAAACAGTCTGCTCTAACAGTTCTGACCTTTCAGTTTTAGATATTCACCTACACGGTCTCCAGACCATTTAATCCCATTCAGTTTCAAGACCGCATGAGCCTAAATGATCCCGAGACCATTTGAGTCCATACGGTTTCAAGACCGAATGAACCCATATGGTCTCAAGTCCGGATGTCATCTAACGGTTTGAAAACCGTTTGGACCTAGGACCGATTGGATACTCGAAACTGTTTGGGATGAAGACTGTTTGAACAATTGAAACCATTTGGACCAAGACCATTTGAAACCATCTGATCCCAAGACCGTTTGGAACCATCTGATCCGAAGACTGTTTGGCCCCATTCGGTCCCAAGACCATTTTCCCTTAAGACCGAATGATCGTTGAAGACCATTTGAAGTCAGCAAGAGAAGACCAGTTAGCACCTAACGATTTCAAGACCATTTGGTCATCAAATGGTCTCCAAGACCGGTCAAAGGAAGATCGTTAAAGACAAGACCGTTTGATGTCAAACGGTCTCCAAAACCATTTGGCCATCAATCGATCTCCAAGACCGAATGAATAAGATATTATTCAAGAACATTTGGAGCAATCTGTTAGAACATAAGACCATTTGGTCATCCAAACAGTCTCCAAACCATTTGAAGACCAAACGGTCTCAAAACAATTTGAAGGCCAAATGGTCCCCAAACCGTTTGGAGTACTATCCACAATAAAAATGTGAACACCCCATACAAGCCTATAAATAGGACCACAAGGGTCCTCATTTTGGTATGGACTCCAGCACACCAACAGGCTACAAAAGGTCAAATCTAGCTTCAACTTCCACACCATCTTCCACGTCCGCCTGCTCCTCTTGACATCAAGCAAGGAGAGAAGAAGAGAGAGAAGGTGGGGAAGACGGTCTGCCTAGCCTACCTTGGTGGTTCTTCCTCCTCGTCTAGACCTTCTCTGACGTGACATAGAAGACTGCATCATCTTCATCGAGCTGCAACCACCTTCTAGATCATGCTCATGGCAAAACCTTCCCTTCCTCTTATTCTTCTTATTTCTTGCATCATGAGTGAGTAGTTCCTTTTCATTGGGGTGCGCGGACTAGTCCTGCTGCCCATGCAAGCATGTTCTTTTGTTAAGCATTCCATGGAAATGTATATAACTTTTCATTTCATTGTTAATTGATATGTTTGTAGTTCATTACCTACTTGCTTTCAACTTGTTCTTCCCTATATTGTGAAATCTTCTATATGTAGGGTGGAATGGCGGTGTACAAAGTTTGACTCCTTGACGAGAACTTCTAATAGAATTCTTTGAGGTCGTAAGTGTATGATCTGTGAGGGGATGAGACATCTAGCCTACGGTGACACTTCTGTGGTATAAACATCCCTCAGGGAGGATCACAACCTTAGTTGAATTTTGTATTGTCTTGTTTATCTACGATGTTTTCTTGTAGATTGATCACCTTCTTGCTTATCATTTAATGCGGTTGACTCCTTGACGAGAAATTCTGATGGGATTCCTTGAGGTCGTAAGTGTATGATCCATGAGGGGATGATACATCTAGCCTATAGTGATACTTCTGTGGTCTAAACATCCCTCACGGAGGACCACGACCTTAGTTGGATGTTGTATCTCCGGAGCTGTAAGTATATGAACAGGATGGTGACGAGACATCTGATACCTAAGTTGATACTTACGCAAGCCTAACGCCCGTATGGGGGGGTTTTGCACCTGCTCCACTTGGATAGTTATATCTTGCTTGGATGTTTGATGTTCCAATGTGTTTGTATGCGTAGTGGTGGTGAAACCCGAGACCATCCCAACGATTTCATATCATTAATCTAGATCCAACTTTAATTTTGCTTTAGTTTAATCAAACTCAAATCAACCAATCGTTCTAAATATTAGTCTTAACTTGATCTAGATTCGACTGATAAAGATTCTTAAAAATGTTGTCCTTTGGGTTCGATCCTCAACTATAATACAATAAGACTCATCTTCTTAAGGGTGGTATTATTGCACTTTGGTTTGGTAAAAGCTCAGGGATCTCCACCCCGAGTGAGTTTGTTAGTGTGATAAAATCCCACGTCAATGGTAGGGCGAGGCTACTTTGTGTGTTGCACCATATTTTCTTAGCAATGCTTCAAAGCTTCTTTCCAGGAAATGAGAGCCTCCATCAGATATCACAGTGTGTGGGACTCTGAAACGGGGAAAAATAATATCCTTGAACATTTTGATGACAGATTTGGAATCATTAGTGACGGTTGGTATGGCTTCAACCCATTTTGATACGGAATCAACTGCGACTAGGATGTAGGAATATCCACGAGAAGGTGGGAATGGACCCATGTAGTCTACACCCTACACATCAAAAATCTCGACTTCTTGCCACAGCTTAAGTGGCATCTCATCTCTCTTTGTTATGTTACCCATTCTCTGGCACTTGTCACATGATAGAACAAAGTTGTAAGAATCTTTGGATATGGTTGGCCAAAAGAATCCACATTGTAAAACTTTCAAGGTAGTTTTCTTAGAACTCATATGGCCTCCAACTGGGCCCGAGTGACATTGTTCTAAGATAAGTTGGGCTTCTTCCTCAGCAATACAATGTATGTAAAGACCATCAGCATAGAGCTTGAAGAGGTATGACTCATCCCAGTGATACTGCTTCACATCATGCATGAATTTCTTCAGTGCATTTTCGGTGCATTCATGATGGATGATACCAGTGGCGAGGTAGTTCACATAGTCCGAGTACCAAGGGGTAGCTTCTAAAAATTTCATTAGTTGGTCATCTGAAAGAGGATATTTAATCAGGATCTTCTCAGTATCCAGAGTGTGGATGCGACTGAGGTGGTCTGCTACAACATTCTCTGTACCTTTCATATTTCTTGTCTCTAGATCAAATTCTTGTAGTAGGAGAATCCATCTTATAATCTAGGTTTTGTTTCTTTCTTTGTTAGAAGTTAACGGATAGCAGCATGATCTGTGTAGACAATGACTTTTAAACAATGAGGTAGGATCTGAACTTGTCAAAGGCATACACAACTACAAGAAGTTCTTTCTCAATAGTTGCATAGTTCCTCTGAGCTTCATCGAGGGTCTTCAATGCATAGTAGATCACATAATATTTCTTTTTTATACATTGGCCTAAGACAGCACCCACAACATAATCACAGACATCACACATAATTTCAAATGGGTGATCTCAATCGAGAGCTCTAATGATGGGTGTTGTTGTAAGAGAAAGTTTTAGATTGTTGAAACTTTTGACACATTCTTTGTCAAAATGGAACTCAACATCCTTTAGCAATAGATTTTTCATAGGTTTGGTTATTTTGGAGAAATCCTTTATAAACCGTCTGTAAAACCCTGCATGACCTAGGAATGCACTAACCTCTTTTACATTTGTCGGGATAGCGAGTTTAGAAATCACTTCAATTTTTTCTCTATCTACTTTAATTCCTCGATTGCTGACTCTATGACCAAGGACAATGCCTTCCTTTACCATAAAGTGACACTTCTCCCAGTTCAACACAAGATGTCCTTATTCACATTGTTTAAGAACAAGGGAGAGGTGCTTCAGGCAAGAGTCATATGAATCTCCATATACAAAAAAATCATCCATAAAAACATCCATGATATTTTCGATCAGACCAGCAAATATAGCTGCCATGCAACGTTGATAAGTTCCAGGTGCATTACAAAGACCGAACGACATCCTTCTAAAGGCATATGTTCCAAATAGACAAGTGAAAGTTGTTTTCTCTTGGTCATCTGGATGTATAGGAATTTGGTAGAATCTAGAGTAACCATCGAGATAGCAGAAATATTCTTGGTGAGCCAACTGCTCTAAGACGTGATTAAGAAAAGGCATTGGGAAATGATCCTTTCACGTCGCCTTATTCAACATCTTGTAATCAATACACATCCTCCACCCGGTGACTATTCGGGTGGGGATGAGTTCACTATCTTCATTTTGTATTACGGGAGTTCCACCTTTCTTTGGGACAACATGCCTATGACTTACCCATGGTGAATCAGATATTGGGTAGATAATACCTGTTGTAAGCAATTTGACAATTTTGAGACTAGCAACTTCTTTCATATTCGGGTTGAGCTTTATTTGGTGTTCAATAGTCGGCTTGTGATCTTCCATCATGGGGATTTTGTGCATGCATAATTCTTGACTGACCCTTGTGAGATCACTCATCTTGTAGCTGATTTCTTTTCTTCTTTCCTTTAATTCCGTCAAGAGTTTATCTTCTTGTTCTGCCGTTACATATAAATTTAGGATTACTGGGCATACCTTGAGTTCATCTAAAAACACATATTTCAATCCCTCGGGTAGGGGATTCATTTCTAGAGCTTGTGGTTTTTCACATGGTTCTTCAGTAACATCCACAACTTTGAGTTCTGCAACATTTGCCTCAGGATCTTCTTCAGTAGTGTCAAGGTCAAGAACATAGCTTTTGACTTGTTTGTCAACTGAACTAGCTACATTTAGATTAGTTACAGTTACTCCTAAAAGGTCTTCTTGTTCATAATCCTCTTGCGATAGGAGTGACATCTGCTATATGCATTCAATCAAGTACATTTATTCTTGCATGCTTGGTCTTCACATGCTTTCAAAAAAATTGAACTCAAGGGTTTCTTTACCTAGTCTTAGCAGCAAGGTTCCTGCTTCAAAATCAATTAAAGCTCTTATAGTGGCAATAAATGGAAGACCAAATATGAGAGGATATCTGGCATCATCTTTTATATCCATGATGACAAAGTCACACGGAACATAGGAATCTTTGCCCACCTTGACAGGTACATATTCAATGATTCCTAGGGGAAGGGTTACTGTGTTATCTGCAAGCTGTATGGTCATGCCAGTTGGGAGTAGTTTAGCAAACCCTAGTCTTTTGCAAAGGCTAAGTGGCATGATGGATATGCAAGCACCAAGATCGGTCAATCCCTTCTTACAGGATGAATCACCAAAATGGTAAGAAATCCCAAACGATCCTGGGTCTTTCTTCTTCTTTGGCATCTTACTTTGGATGATGTCTGAAGTGGTTGTAGACACCTTGACTATCTCGTACTCTTCAGTTATATATTTTCTTGTCAGGAGTGACTCCAAGTATTTTGTCCAAGCTGGTATCTCAACCAGAGCATCTAGAAAGGGTATATCACCATGAAGCTTTTTCATTGCTTCCTTGAACTTATTGAAATGAGTATCAAGTTTGATTTGTTTAAAACAAGTAGGGAAAGGGGGACGAGGCTTGTACACTGGCACATCTGGCTCAGGTGTTTCTTTTTCTGCATCAACAAATTTTTTGAAATTTTCCACATTTGTCTTATCGGCAGTTACTGCCCTTTTTGGTTGAGACTTAGTGTGGTAGAGTTTTCTACAATTATAGAGTTATCCTCGTCTGTAAGAACCACCGGTGTTTTGATAGGAGGATCAGAATAATATTTTTTGGACCTAGTGGTGATCGACTTCAGTTGTTCTGGGTGCTTAGGGTTAGTTTCTGGTTGGCCAGAAAAGGCTCCAGCATGTGGCTTCATACTAGCAACAAGTTGAGCTAGTTGAGATTCAATAGTCTCTGATGGGCTTGCTGGTTAGCTATCATAGTTTGCAGTGATTGCAACATTTTCTAAATTGACGTTAGTTTGTCATCAGGGGAGATTGGGCTGGCTTGCTGCCCTTGTTGTTGATAAGGGACCTGGTTGGGATTCCGGAATTGAGAGTTATTCTAATAATTGTTGTAGTTCCTATTCTAAAAGTTACCCCTAAAATTTCCTTGATTCTCAAAATTTTATTGTTGGTTATACTGGAATCCTGGTCGGCCTCGTTGTTGATTGTTTGAACCAAGTTGTCACGATTTTTTAGATCCTGAAGGATTTCCATATTGAAAACCAAGATGGTTCATGTTCTAGTTTAGATTGTAATAAAACTGACCAGGGATGGTGTTGACAGCATTAAGATTTTCTATTTGACTATTATCTCCTTGACCACATGCATTGCTTAGAACAACATCGTAGAGAACATTGTAGGATAATGTTGAGTGATGAGTTCCATTACATGCTTCACCGAATAGTGAAACTGACTTAATCTATTCCTATTGTTGAGTGGGTGAACGTCCTCTTCTAAATGCAGTAAGGGATGATTCAATATGGTCGTGCTTGGCAACTAAGAGTTTGAGGGTTTCGGTGATAGAATTGTAATTAGGAATAACTTCAGCCATCGCTACTTTCAATACTCCTTTACCTACAAATCTACCCCAATTAGCTTGATTTTCAGCTCCAAGGGTTACAACCTTCCATGCGCTATAATAACTTTGACGCATGACGTTTCCTCCAGATGAGGAGTCCAAGAATTTCCTAATATCATCATCCACACCCCAGTAAAAAGTTTCAATGAGTTGATTTTTAGGAATGCCATGGTGTGGACATTTGCATAGAAGTTCTTTGTATCTTTCCCATGCTTCAGCTAGGGTTTCTCCTAGGACTTGAGTGAATTGTGCTATCCTACCCCTAATTTCATAGGTGAGAGAAGGAAGATAAAACTTGTCCAAGAAAACATTTTGAAGTTGTTCCCAAGTGGTGATGTGTTCGCATTGCAATGAATTGTACCAACTTATAGCTCTATCAGCAAGGGAGTATTTAAAGAGATAGAATCTACTAGCATCGTCACATACTCCATTTTTCTTTGTCATGGCACATAGATCGATAAACCTTAGAAGGTGTTCTTGACTATCTTCTCCTTGCTTTCCATAGAATGGATTATTTTGGAGCAAGGTGATCCAATGTGCTCAGATCTCAAAGTTTGGATCATTGATGGGAGGAGGTTGAACTGGGTGATGAACATCAACAACTTTAGGGATTGAAAACTCTCTAAGGTCCTTTTGCAATTCTACTACTTGTGTTGCTGCTTTTACTGCTTGGATTTCTTCTTGAGATGCAGATATAACTTCTTGCATGAGCCTTTCTCTTTGTGCATTAAGGGCTTGAGCTACCCTTTGGGCTATTTCCTCCTCTTTAGCCATTCTTGCTTGGTTCTCTCTATTTTGATGATGAAAGGTTCTGTCTATCTCAGGATCAAAGCTCGTAGTGAGTCTGGGACAGTTCGAGCGGTGCATACACTAGGCTTTGAGGGTACCTGAGATGAAAAGATATTTCGGCAGTATGAGTGATGGAGTAGAAATTAATTCAAGTGGATGATCGATTGTATCAAAAAAAAAAAACCTAAATTATCCTTAAAAGAACTAGTTTTAACTAACTGATTCTGTTGTCCCCGGCAAAGGTGCCAGAATTTAACGTGGTCTATTATTGCACTAACAAATTCACTCAGGGTTGAAATCCCTGAGCTTTTACCAAAACCTTTGTGTAATAATACCACCCGCAAGTGGATGGGTCTTATCACCGTATAGTTGAGTATCAAATCCCAAAGGACAACACTTTTAAGAATCGTTATTATTCTAGTCCAGTTCAAGAAAGACTAATATTTAGAATGATTGGTTGATTTGAGGTTAATTAAACTAATTGTAAGAAAGTAAAGAGTAGAACTAAAGTTGAAACTAGATTAATGATATGGGATCACTGGGGTGGTCCCAGGTTTCACCACCACTACTCATGCAAACATATCCAATCACCAAACATCCAAGCAAGATCTAACTATTCAAATAGAACGGCAGTGAACCCTCCCTGAGGGATGTTTAGGTTTGTGTAAGCATCACCTTAGGCATTAGATGTATCGTCACCATCCGGATCATGCACTTATGATTCTGAAGATACAGAAATCCAACTAAAGCTATGGGCCCCCTATACAGGTGTTAGGCTCACAGAAGCGTCACCATGGGCTAGATGGCTCGTCCCATCGTGGATCATACACTTACGACCTCAAGGAATCCCATTCTATTTCTAGTTTGGGAGTCAACTGTGTTAATCAACATTATATCCTACATATTGAAGTTCTCACAACATAAGAAAGAACAAGATAAAAGCAAGCAGGTGATCAATCTACAAGCAAACATCGACGATTAACTATGAAATGAAAAGTTATATACATTGCCTTGGATTGTTAAAATGAAAAGACATGAAAGCAAGGGAAGTGGGGCTAGTCCCCGCACCCCAGAGAAAAGGAATTACTTTCTGATGATGTGACAAATAAGAAGAATAAGAGAAAGGGAAGATTCTTCCATGAGCATGATGCAGAAGGTAGTCGCAGCATGGTGAAGATGATATGGTCTTCTACGTCGTGGTGGAGAAAATTTGGACAAGGAACGAGGGACACCAAGACAGACCAGACAGTCTTTCTCACTCCTCCTTTCTTCTCTTCTCGGTCTCCTTGATCACAGCAGGAGCAACATGTGAATATGTGTGATGATCTGGATCAG
Organism: Alisma plantago-aquatica; assembly: GCA_963693085.1. NCBI lineage: Eukaryota > Viridiplantae > Streptophyta > Magnoliopsida > Alismatales > Alismataceae > Alisma > Alisma plantago-aquatica. Next base: position 161,302,910 of record OY856409.1, on the reverse strand, counting down.
ACCTGTGTTCAGGCAGCCAGTCAGCATCCCGGACCCGATGTCTCAAATGAGGACCCTGCTAGTCTTATTTATAGGCACTGTATTGGGGCCTTATGTTTTTGTTGTGAACACTTTACATGGTTTTGAGTTTTAAATGATTTTGAGTTAAATGCCTCCAACCGGTCTTGCTTTAATGGTTCAGGAAATCTCATCCAAACGATCTTGATTAGTATCCTCCAACTGGTCTTGGAGTTGATAAGTCCAAACATTCTTGCAAGACCGTTCTCTTACTGCCCTAGCAGTCCATGGTCCAAACAGTCTTTGACGTTGATCTTCTATGCATACGATCTTACACCCAAATGGTCTTGCGTTGATCTGGTTTGCTACCACATGGTCTTGCTGACCGTTTGCCTCTGATCGGTCTTGAAGACCGTTTGCCTATGATCAGTCTTGATGACAGAGGGCGCGCGATGGTGGCTTACTGGTAGGTGCGGGAGCACTGAGCGCTGTGGATGAAGGCCGCACAGAGGCTGTTTGCAGGGTGAGCGCTGGAGAAGGAGGTGGCACTGTCGATGATGGTGGTGGACTTGTAGTTGCAGGTAGAGTTTTAGGGTTGCAGTGTAGGCATGAGGTTGGTGGAAGAAGAATATCATGAGGAGACACGCATGTGAGATGGTGTCTACGGTGATGGAGGTGGTTGCAGGTTGAGCTTGGACACAACATACGATGTGGTGGAAGAACAATGATCAGAGGAGGAGGAAACAGAAGGAAAGGAGAATCGAGCAGTTGTTGTAGAGATTCAACCGGTCTTGAGGTGGGTGTGTGCCCATATGGTCTTGAGAGATCGTTAGAAAGGAACCGATAGGGCAGATTATGATCAAAACTATTAGCCCAAATGAATGAGGACCGTAGATCCATGATCTGATGGTGTGGAAAGGATCACGGTCTTGAGAGATCGTAAAGGCAAGACTGAAGGGGCCGTGTAAGGCCAAGACCATATAGATGAATGGCAAAGACTGAGAGATATCCAAACCAAATGGATGAAACTGTTTGGTTAAGACTATTTGGTCAAGACACGGTCAAGACCATTTGGTCAAGACCAAGGATGATAGAATCTTGAGTGGACGTAGATCTAGGGTTGAGATAGGTGGATTAGGGTTAAACAGAGGTAGGTGCAAGCTGATTGTTCAACCTCATCATTACCTGTATAAAATCAATATAAACTCAGTTAATAATCTTGATAATTGTACCAATTAAGAAATTTTGCATATTTGGTATTTAGTAGATGAAATCGGATGTATTGAGTCAAATTGAGCCCAAGATGGTGATTGACTATCATGAAGAATATGCATTCATCACAAATCTTGGTTTCTCTCTTACTTTTTGAGCTTTGCTTGGAAGTGGTTGTATCATCATTTAAAGTATGTTATATAAATGTTTTCCCTATTCAATTATTTCACTTTAATTCTACATCTGACTCATTCTAAACTGTGATTACTTTGGGTTGATAATGATATCTTGGTTAGGGTTGTGTTTCTATAATGATCTTGCATGTACTTGTTCCTTCCTCTGAAACCCTAGTTCACTTATCGTAAATGATGGAGATGATGATAGTTTTGCATGCAACTTAACTTTGGATTTTGTTATCTTGGTTCTTGGTTCAGTAAACTTTGATGAGGTGGAGTTTGGTTACGTTTTCATTTACTTGATCTTTGGGTTTCATGCCTCAACTCACGGAGTTCACATTATTCGTATGTGGTGCTTGATTCTAGGGTTTGAATGATGTTTTCCTAAAGTTTTTCATCACTCTTAGAGGGTCAGTTTCATGTTGTTAATCACTTGTTTTGCTCATGACTTGCTAGTGGTTTTCCCTGTCTTAAAATGTTATCCATGATGGTACCCAAGTGGTTGAATGATTGGTAATGTTTAGTCGAATGAGATGGATTTTCCTTTGTTTTGGTCCCATAGAAATGTTTCACTCGATTTCATAGAATGGTGGTTCTCTTTGACAATTCGACTTGATGATACCCTTGGTCGCTGAAAATGTTCTTCGACCTCTGAATCCCTTTGACCATTTGGATTGGTGATGTTGTGGTAACTAAAGGTGTTAATTCCCATCGACTATTTGAGATGTGTGATCTTGGTCGTTTACCTTGGTCATAGTCTTGGATCTAAGGTGTTGTTTTCTCTTGGACCACACTGTTGTATGAACTAATAATCCCTTCAATCGCTGGTGTGTTGTGGTGATTCTTGGTCACTAGTTTTGTCCAAGACCTTTGACCATCATGATATATGTTATTCAACTACCAAACCTTGTTATCTCATACCTTCTTGAGTTGATCGATTTGTTTAGGCATGTTGTTCGTTGGTGTGGTGGAGGAGTGATGGTGATAGTTAACCTATATGTTCCAAGATTGTGGGAGGTAATGATACTTAGGGTTGATGCTATACCACGACTTGAAAACCCTAATTGGTTATGATGTTGAACCCCTAAACCTTAATGTCGGACTATGATATTATTGTCTACCTTGTGCAATGTGATAGTATGTAGTGATGATGATGCATTATTTCTCTATCGTATTGGTATGATCCTAACAATGCAGGTGAATGAATGTCATAGCTATTCTAATGCTATAGTATGTTTGATATTACACAGGATAATGATGTGAGCCTTCTGAGGCACGATGAGATAATGATGATGTCCATGTTTTATGTTGTTTGGGTCTTATAACGTGGCTAAGACTCAATGGCTAGTTTGAGGTGTTATCCTCTAATGATGTGATGAGGGATTGATATCCCCAATGATGTGATAATATTGATAGCCTTGTAAAGAAGTGGTATCAATTGATGATGTGACAACTTTGTACGTCATACGTTTTATATCTTATAAAATTGCAACATACCCTTATCTTTTTTAGAATCTATTTAGGGTTTGTACATTTTAACTAGATTGATGTTAAAACCAACCCAATTAGCTTCGATAATCAAGTGAAACCCTAATAATGTAATGCCCTATGCCACAGATCCATGTTCAGCATCAGTACTTTGCTGGATGGTGAAACAAGTCTTTCCAAGGGAAACCCATAGCACATACTATTGAGTATTGATAACCTCCCATTTTGTGATTTTATCTTACTAGTTTTTCTTAGATTTCCATACTCTTTCTTAGATAAATTAGGTAGAATACTTAAATTTCCACTTTATTGTAAATATACCAATAAATTGATATTTTCCCTTTTCTTCTTAAAGAAAAACACAAAACAAATTGCAAAAGATCCAAACCGATCCAAAGACCATGAAGGCCCTTGCAGTCCCAAGATCGTGAAGGCCCCACCGGTCCCAAAAATGTGAGAACTCAAAAGTGGTCCCAAGACTAAGTAAAATCTTAACGGTCCCAAGACCGATCAATGATCAAGCGGTCCCAAGACCGAGAAAAATTTTAACGGTCCAAAGACAAAGCAAAGTCCCATCGGTCCCAAGACCGAGTGCATACTAGTTGATCCCAAGAATGCGAGAGAGTGTCCGGTCCGAAGGTCGTGAGGATCCAAACGGTCTCCAAATCGATAAAGATCCAAATGGTACCAAGACCCTTCAAGACCCCTCGGAAGCCTATGAACAGGACCAAAGGGGTCCTCATTTGGGATGAACTCTTAGATGCCCAAATGCTGCCTCAATTGATCCAGAGATATCAACCTTAATCCATTGCCCCAAGGCTGTCGGTCTAAGATCCACACTCCATCCTCAAGCTACTTTCTCTCTCATCGACAAAGAAGGTGGGAAGTGAATGATTCATCACCAAGGCAACCACACAGTGTGAAGATAGTTGTTCTCTACTCTAAGGGGTCAACCTTCCTCCCTCCTACATGGAGATGATGCTCTCCTTCTCTTCTCCTATCTTCTTCTTTGTTCTTGTTATGAGCGAGTAGTTCCATGTGACAAAGTGAAATTTAGGATTTAAATGAACTAATTCCAATTTCACCCTCCTTATGATCACTCATGATGTCAAATCATTTTTCTTGGATTTATAATCATTGTTGACACTCAAATTCAAAATATGGTGACCAATGTGAATTTTATACGCTTTGTACCACCTCAAATTTGATTAATTCATCATATTGTACAACGCAGTGAATTAATCCATCAAACTTCATCCTTTTGTTCTCAAACTTTTTCTAAAGGTTCTCCACATTTTTATGAAGTTGCAGTCCAAATTTGAGAACAATTGGACATTCCTACATTTTACTATTAATTCTTGAAGTTTATGTATTGAAAACCCCTTTTTCCCCTTTTATTTGTGCCTTTTTCTTAGCTTTGCCATGTCAGCGATCCATACAAGGGATCTGGGGTGACTATTGGCCCTTGGATCTACCTCTCATGGATCTAGGCCTGATCTGGTGGCTGTAAGGTCATCATAAACCTCCCACAATCACCGGGGAGGTGCCTTTATGGCCGAGACTTGCAATCTCGTACCCTTGACCTTGATTCAAAATTCCAAGCGAATAGAAATGACCGTCTCACCATTTTGAACTGAACTAACCCTATTTTGACCGGGTTTCTTGCATTGTTGCACTGCCATAATGACTCCCTTGGTTGCCCCCTCTCACTCTAGTGGCCATGGCAACCACCAAGGTTTGATTTACCCCTTCGAGAACCCTAAACCTAGCCTCGAATCACTATTTGAACCCTGCCATCAACTTCAGTTTGCTCCTACGAACACGAGCGGAACCTCACTTTGCCCTCTCATGCTCCCTCTCTTGTTTTCCCCTTTTCTTGCCACTTGCTCTGCTGCAGCGCCGCAGCCTCTGCCACCATGGGCTTCGAGCCCTAGCCATCCCCTTGCTGCACTTTCTCATCATTTGCCTCGGCAAGCTCAAGTGGATGCCCCCCAGCCATGTGTTGGCCTCATTCCATGGGCATAGCTCAGAAGTCCCTTTTACTCCAACCACTTTCCCACCGGCTCATTGGAGAAGCAACACTCGCATGTGAGCTTCAGGCACAAGAATGGGTTTCAACCCAGGCCGTCAGATGCGGTAAGGTCCAGGGTGGACCACAAGTGAAGGGCCCAGATTCACACTCTCCTCCTCCTCTTCTCCCGTGCACATGCCCTCGAAGTGACGCCTCTTAGCCGCCAATTGATCAAGTTTTCAAGCGCTGACCAAGATCCAACGAACTTCATTTTTTTCACAAATAAGGTATTTTATATCCCTCTCTGCTCGAATGTGCACTAAATTCCCTGATCTCGTTTTAATCATAGAAAATGCATCTGAACTCCAAAAATGATGAACAAATAGTCGATTTTGATCAGAAAAATCCAATGGATCATTTAAAAATATTTTGAGACTAGATTATGAATGTTTCACACTGATATCTCTAGATATTTGATCCTTTACATATTTAAATTATCAAATGACTCATAATCATGATTAATCTTTGGAAACCTTAGATTTGGACTTTAATTATTATCTTGTAACCTGGATCTGATATATTTGAATCATCTACTCTTGAAATTGAATCATTAGTGATCTAAATATTTTTATTGGATTCAATCTTGGTTATAATCTTTATAATTAGTAATCTTGATCCTAATCTTGCAAATTACTTAATGTAGTTTTGAACCATCAATCTGATCTTGATTCCAATTATGCTAAGTACCATGATGATAATAATTAGGGTTGACATATGTTCCTAATTATACCTAGGTAGGTCATCCATTCTTGAAACATGCTTGATACTTGAGTAAACGTTAGCGTTTGGAAATATTGTTGATGACCTAACCCTAAGGTAGAAATAGGAAAATGTAACCCTAATCTCAAATAGTGAAACATGATTCTTTTAAAGTATGATCTTGACCCTTGAACCAAACATTTTGTTTTACGATCTAACTCGAAGGTTGACCTATTACTAGTGAATATGTACTCAAAATCTCGGTGAAAGGTACACTATTATATAATTTCTCCTTGATTGTATTGAAGAAAATTTTATGTATCTCTTGACTGTATGCTTGGCTATTTACTTGGATGAGCTACTATTCCCTATGATTAGTCTTTTTTTTCTATACTATATTTTGAAAAACATGAAAACATAAATTGCATGCCCATTATGACTGCCCGTATATTGATAATGATGATGATATTGATAATGTTGATATTTGGTACAACAACCCCCTCATTTGGAGGTGGGACTTGTACATTGGCCTCCTACGTTCCTATGGTGAGAAGGAGCCTAGTGACCTTCCCCATCAAGTTCGGGTAATAGAGTCACACAAAATATATAAGCATTCTTCTCGAATTACAGCATAATGGGAACTCGTAATAAAAGTTGAATTGCTTGAAAAACTTGTCGAATAAATGTTGGTTTTGCAAATTGCTTGTTATTCTTTTGAATATAAGTCTTGCCAAGTATACTAATTTGTTATAAATCGCTTTACTGATTTTGATAGTGTACCGTGAAATTGCATGATTGTGTCTCAATTTTCTTAATTTTAGGCAATACAAATGGAATATTGAATAAGATCGCTTGCACACTCATACACTCTGATGAAAAGGATAAATCAGATATATCTTCATATTGGGTTAGTTTGTTCTTTAATTATCCAATTTTGAGTTATTTATTTCTTATTGTATATGCCGGTGTGATTGATCCTATTGGGCCACTCAGGGATAGGCACTTCAATCCTTTTTCTACTGTCTAGGAAGTGGGATTAGGATTGGGGTAAGAACAGTTGCGTGACATTCCATTCCCTAGGGTGCGGCGAGTAGCCCCGCTACCCATGTTTTCATTTCATGCATTGTAATTCATGAGTTTGCAATAGAGAAATATTATCTTTTCAATTTAACAACAATCATTTAATGAATGCTAGTTGCTTGATCACCAACTTGTGTTACCTATTATCTACTTGTATGAATTGTTTATGTTTGTGCTTTTAGATTTGAATATTGATTGCATGTTGGTTCTTGATGTATGTAACCGCCATATATCTATTTTGGTATCTAGGAGCATTTTTCATGGATTGGAGTAAACTCACCTCCATTATTGTACTTTCATACTATGAAATGGAATCAGTTGACATATGAAAGCACAACTTTGATAAGTCAAGGAACACACTTTACGAATGGAGTAATGCAAGGTAAGTGACCATTCGATCGGGTATGGTTGGCATTGCAATACTCCCATGTTTCTCATAGTTAGTTTTTTGAAAGGAAGCTAAATCTACAAAGATGCTAACTGTTAGACTCTTATTGCAAGTCATGTTGTTATGATGCATGTTTTGATCCATATGTAGTGGTGGTGAAACTTGATCACATCCTAGTGGTTTCCAAACATTGTTCACAACCTTAAGTTTACTTTTTGCCATTTATTTTACTTTGCACTTTGTTTAATCATCAAATCATCTCTTCGATCTAAACATAAACTCATAAGTAGATAAGTAGAATTATAACATTTTCATCTTGTTAAACTTTAAGAAGACTGTTGTCTCATGGATTCAACCCTCAATTGTACTACGATAAGACTTCCACATATCTTAGCATATGTGGGTGGAGATCTTATTACAGCACACACAAGGATAAACTTAGAGAATTACTATCTCTAGGATTTTTAGTGGTGTATGAAATTTCACGCGAGTGGAGGCTCCATCAAAAATTGGAACCATTGTCGGGGACGACAGAACATTTTAATTCCATTTATCAACTTGCTAGTTGATTATGATTTTACATTTTACCTTGATAACTACTTAATATCTTTTTGATTACACCATTTCTCCACATCATCTAAAGTGTGATTTTTCTTCTACTCAGGTAGAAAATGTGTATGCAACCTTTGCATAACATCAAATTATCCCCTAAATTAGAGTACGACTCTGAGGTAGAACGAAGCTTCCACCGACACATCAGACTCAACCGTCAACAAGCCAAACAGATGGATGAAGAACAACGCCAAGCCGCCTTGGTAATGGAAAGAGTCAATGCAGCTATAGTAGCTCAGAGAGCACAAATCATCACTGATACATGTGCTCAAGTCCAAGATGAAGTTTGAGTTGAAGAGTAGGCCCACATCCAAGTTGAAAATGAAGCAGCTGCAACAACTGCTCAATTATTAGCAAGGAACAAACAGCTTCGGGACTACGCCATTCCTAAGAACTCTGAGGATAATCACCCAGTTCGGCCACCACTCATTAACACTCCTAACTTTGAGATTTGAATGCAATGGATCCAAATCATGCAAGACATCTACTTTTCCAAAAACATTGGAGATGATTGCATGGACCACCTGAAGCGATTCAAGGCACTTTGCTTATTGGTACCACAATCTGGAGCAACATTCGATGCAATCATGCTCCAACTTTTTCACTTCACCTTGTCTGGAATGGCGTTGAGCTGGTATAACTCATTAGATGGAGAGCCAATCACCACTTGGGCTCCCTTGGAATAAAAATTTCTAGAGAAGTTCTTTCCTCCTTCGTTGACTTATGAGATTAAAGGGCAGATTAACCATTTTTCCCAACTTCCTAGAGAGTCACTAGTAGAATCATGGGAAAGAATTAAGGAACTTCTGAGGAAATGCCCACATCATGGAATCTCAGAAAATCAACTCATAGAAACATTTATAGAGGGGTAAGTGATGACATTAAGAAGTATTTGGATTCCTCATTTGGTGAAAATTTCATGTGAAAGAATTATAAGGACGCCTAGAATATTGTTAACCTCGGATTCGAGAACCAATCTAATTGGGGAAGGCCATCTACTGGAGGAGTCCTAAAAGTCTATAAAGCTAAAGAATCTATAGAATTGAAAGCCATTGCTGAAGCTTTGAAAACCATAGCTCATAAGCAGCAAGTCTTTAAAACATCGTTCGGAGAATATGATAGGAAGAAGAACTCCCAAGTTCAACAAGTTAAAGTAGCTACTAAGACTTGGGAAGCTTGTCATGCGTCTGATCACCCCACATTATCATGTGGCCTCCATACAATGTGATGATGGATCTACAACCATCTTAACCACAATATGAACCAATTATTGAACATCCTGAGGATCGAATACCAAAGTAGGTTAATTCTATCCACTCCATATCAGGTCAAGCATATTATAATCTGGATCAATTTAGAAACCATCCCAGATTTTAGTATGGGAATCCTATGTGAACTGCCAACCCGCAACACCAAACACAAGGTGGGTCTTCTAATCGGTCACCTCCTAGATTTTGGAGAATCTACAACCAAAACCAAGGAAATTATAGAAGTGGTCTTCAAAGATTTGTCTACCTAAGAAATTCTTATACATACTATCAATACACTCACCCTATGTTGCACCCACAATTGCAACAAACTCAGCTACAACAACCACAAGTTCTACAACCTCAACTATCAGCACCTCAACAACAACAACCTTAAGGACAACAACAAATTACACTATATCAAGAAAACAATGCCCCATCTCAGCCAACATATGAGTTATCTATGATAATGCAAATGATGTAATCTCAACAGACCATGCTTGCTGACCAATAAGCTCAATAAAAAGTTGTAGAAACCCAATTGGCACAAATTGTAGCTCAGTTGAAACCTCCAGTGGGTACCTTTGCTGGTCAGCTAGAAATAAACCTGAGACATGATCAACACAGACCAGAACAATTGAATGCAGTCACCACAAGGTCTGGCTATGTTCTTACTGGAGTTACCAACATCATTCAGGAAGATGAAGATATCGCTGAAATTATCCCAATTGCAAGCACAAATACAGAAACTAAAAAATCTATAGAGGTCGAGAAGGAAAAGGAAAAAGAACTAGTTTCCAAAGAACCAGAAGTCCCACCATACAAGCCTAGGATACCCTGTCTAGGCAGGTTGAGGGAGACTAAATTGGACACTAGATTCCTAAAGTTTAAAGAAGCAATGAAGAAGCTATATGTTGATATTTCGTTCCTTGATGCTCTCTCTGAAATCCCAGCTTGGTTCAAATATTTGAAGACTTTTCTATCAAAGAAATACATGACCGAAGAACACAAGACCATCAAACTAGCTCAGACTACTTCTGATATCATCCTCAACAAAATGCCAAAAAAACAAAAGGACCCTATATTCTTTGGCATCCAATGTTCTATTGAGAATACCTCTTGCAAGAAAGGATTAGCCTATTTGGGGGCCAGCATATCCATTATGCCCTATTCTATGTGTAAAAGATTGGGCTTCATCGATTTGCTACCTACAACAATGAAAATATAGTTGGTACTACATCTTTGGGAGTTATTGAAGATATCCCAGTAAGAGTAGGAAGAGACTCTTACGAGCCTTGTGATTTTGTTATTATGGACATAAAAGAAGATCTGAGATACCCAATAATATTTGGCAGACCTTTCCTTGCCACAACCAGAGTGCTAATTGATAATGAAGCTAGCACAATTACATTAAGACTGGGGAAGGAAACTGTTCAATTCAGAGTCTTTGATAGCCTAAAAGGCCCTAGCATCCACAAAGAAGTTTTTGTTCTCGAGGAAATTGATAAAATGTCTCAATTGAAGCAAGAATCTTCCGAACCATATGATGATCTAGAGAACGTTTTAATGAATCCAAAAGCCAAATTTTCAACTAACAAACTAGTATAACAATGTCTACAATATCTAGAACAAGCCGAAGAAGCCCCAAAATCTACCTTCGAATAGTTGAAATATGTCACCACTTTTGAGACTACGAAAGTACCCAAGGCACCTGAAATGAAAGCCCTACCAGTTGGACTCAAACACGTCTTCCTAAACAAAGAAAAATATGCCCGATCATTATCAGTTCAACTTTGATAGATGACCAGGAAGAAACACTCCTTGTTGAGTTAAAAAAGAACAAGAAAGCCATTGGATATAAGATGACTGACCACACTGAGATAAATCTAGCATTGTGCATGCACAAATTACTTATGGTGGATAAATTTAAACCATCATAAGAACACCAGAGGAAGCTAAACCCAAATCTCGAAGAGGTGGTTCTCCTTGAGGTCCTTAAACTCCTAAAATCTGGTATCATTTATCCGATTTTTGATTTTCAATGGGTTAGTCCGGTCCAAGTGGTCACTAAAAAGGGGGGAACCAATGTTGTTTTGAATGATAAAAATGAACTGGTACCCACCCGAACTGTCACCGGTTGGAGGATGTGTATCGACTATAGGAAACTGAATAAGGCAACAAGGAAAGACCACTTTCCTCTTCATTTTCTTGATGAAGTCCTTGAACGTCTAGCCCACCGGAAATTCTTTTGCTATCTTGACGGTTATTCAGGGTTTTATCAAATTCTAATACACCCAGAAGATCAAGAAAAGACAAACTTTACCTACCGTTTTGGAACTTACGCCTTCAAAAGGATGCCCTTCGGGCTATGTAACACACCCGCAACATTCTAAAGGTGTACGTCTGCCATATTTATAGGATTAATCGAGTCCATCATGGAAGTATTCATGGATGACTTTTTAGTCTATGGAGACTCCTTCAATAACTATCTATGTAATCTCAATAAAGTACTACAAAGGTGTGAGGAAACAAATCTGATCCTTAATTGGGAAAAATGTCACTTTATGGTGACAGAAGGTGTTATCCTCGGGCATCGGGTGAGTGAATGAGGGTTTGAAGTGGACAAAGCAAAAATTGATGTCATTTCAAATTTGTCACCACCAAAAGACATTAGGGGAGTACGAGCTTTCCTAGGCCATGCTGGATTTTATCGAAGATTCATCAAAGATTTTTAAAAAATAACAAAGCCCATGACTCACTTGTTGACTAAAGATGAGGATTTCAATTTTGATCAAGAATGTTTACACAGCTTCATGACCCTAAAGAACACTTTAGTCTATGCACCTATACTAAGATCCCCTGATTGGTCACAACCTTTTGAGAAAATGTGTAACGCCAGTGACTACGCTATAGGAGTAGTACTGGGGTAGAGAATAGACAAGAAGCCCTATGTGATATACTATGCATCAAAGACACTTGATGAGGCCCAAAAGAACTATACAACTATAGAAAAAGAGTTCTTCGCAGTCATTTATGGGTTTGAGAAATTTTGTTCTTATCTGATCGAATCAAAGTCACAGTTTACACAGATGATTCCACAATAAAATATTTGATTCTTAAATACGACGTAAAACTTAGACTTATTCACTGGGTTTTGATGCTTCAAGAATTTGACTTGGAAATAGAAGACAAAAGTGGGGTGGAAAATGTTTTCGCCAATCACTTGAGTCGCATTGAGGCTCAAAATGAATATGATATACCTATCTGAGACTCTCTACCCGATGGACAACTCATGAAGGCAGCCACTGGATTTCCCTGGTATGCTGATATAGTAAACTATCTGGCTACAAGAATTGTTCACCCTTCTTCTTCCTATCATGACAAGAAGAAATGTTTTCATGACATCAAGCAGTACTTTTGGGATGAACCATACCTTTTCTACATGTGTGCAGACGGGTTATTCTGTCATTGTCTTCCTGAAGAAAAAATTATCCTAGTCTTAGAACATTGTCATTCTGACCCCACTGGGGGGCATATGAGTTTAAAGAAAACCGCTCTTAAAGTCCTACAATCAGGTTTCTTCTGGCCAGTAATAGAAAAGGATGCCCGTGAATTTGTAAAATCTTGCAATAAATGTCTACTCTCTGGAGGGATATCCAAACGAAATGAAATGCCACTAACCATGTGGTAGGATATTGAACTTTTTGATGTATGGGGAGTGGACTATATGGGTCCATTTCCCCCTTCATATGAATTATCCTATATATTGGTAGCCATGGATTATGTATCCAAATGGGTAGAAGCTATACCCACTGTATCTTGTAAATCTAAGCCAGTTATGAAGTTGTTCAAGGATATCATCTTTCCTAGATTCGGAGTTCCTAGAACAGTCATATCTGATGGAGGGTCACATTTCTTGGAATGAATCTTTGAATCCCTCTTGAGAAAATATGATGTAAAACATAAGGTTGCCACACCTTATCATCTGCAGACTAGTGGCCAAGTTGAAGTCTCAAATAGAAAATTGAAAGCTATTTTATAAAAGACTGTCAATAGAAATCGCACAAACTGGTCCACCAAACTCCTTGATACTCTCTGGGCATATCGTATTGCTTGCAAAACACCAATAGGAACAACTCCATTTTGTTTAGTGTATGGAAAGTCCTGCCATCTTCCAGTTGAATTAGAACACAAAGCTTGGTGGGCTATCAAACAGTTGAATTTTAATTTCAAAAGTGCCGGTGAATACAGAACACTTCAATTACAAGAGCTGGAGGAACTAAGAATGACAGCCTACCAAAGTGCCATGATCTACAAAGAGCAAACTAAGATGTGGCATGATGGCCACCTAAAATAAAATATATCATTGTCAGAGATAAGGTCCTTCTTTTCAAATCCATACTCAAAATGTTCCCCAGAAAACTTCACACATAGTGGTTCGGGCCATTCACCATCAAGCACATCTAGCCAACTGGAGATGTCATCATCCTTGATGAAAATGGAGGAGAAATGACTTTTAATGGCTATAGACTAAAGAAATATTTTACTCCAGTCAATAAAACTCCAAGACAAACCATTGAGATTCATGACCCCACTGCATCAACCTGACCAAGCCAGTATTTCATCGAGCCAACAACGTAAACCAAAGTGCTTCTTGGGAGGCAACCCAAGACCGGAGTATCACCTTCCTACTTTCGTTTTGCTTAGTTTTGAAAATTTTCTAGACCTATTAATTTTGCTCTGAAAATTTAAACATTTATATAAGAAACCAAACAAATATAAAAATATAAAAATTAATAACCAAAATAGTCTTATCCTTCTCAAAACCATTTGGACTAAAACTCTCTTGAAACCATTTGGTCCTCATGGTCTCAAAACCGTTTGGACCCAAACGATCTTAAAATTGTTTGGATCCAAACGGTCTTGAAACTGTTTGGACCCAAACGGTCTCGAGACCATTTAACCTAAAGAGAATTTGTACAATCGCCCCTCCTTTATCTATAAATACTACTCGAACCCCTCCCTTTTCATTTATTCTATTCCCGAATCTTCTCTCACAAAAACATATTCCATTCCTCCCGATTTCTCTGCTTCCGCGCGACCCAAGCCCTATCACCATCTTTGTTCATGCTCTCTCTTTCGGCGCTGCTTCCTCTCTCTCGCTTATGGTCACGCTTTCACCGTCTCCATTCACACTCATGGAAGCTGCATTGTCCTCCTCTCTGCCACTCGCTCCATAGTAACCATCAACATAACCATTACAGTTAGGTATACGATGCTTACTATCATCATCATCGCTGCTGCTACCACCGTTGTCGCCACTGCTCTCCACCACAATCGCCATTTTCATCGTCGCTACCACCGCTTCATCATTATTGCCATTTAACCGGTCGCCGCCGCCGCTATTTCGACTCCTTCATGGTTTTGGAACCCGCCTACTTCTAGTGGTTTTGAAACCGTTTGGACCCAAACGGTCTTGAAACCATTTGGACCCAAACGGTCTTGAAAACTGCATAGATCCTCACGGTCTTGCAAACCATTTAGACCCAAATGGTCTTGACAATTGCATCATCCTTAATGGTTTTGATATTCACGGTTTCGTTCTTAATGTTTTGATCTTCGTGGTTTTACTCTTAATGATTTTGATCTTCACGGTGTTGTTCTTAATGTTTTTGATCTTCACGGTTTCACTCTTAATGGTTTTGATCTTCACGGTTTCACTCTTAACAATTTTGATCTTCACGGTTTCATTCTTAATGGTTTTGATCTTCATGATTTCACTCTTAACAGTTCAGATCTTCGCGGTTTCACTCTTAACGGTCTTGTACAATTTTCCAATCTTCATATAATAATTCAATTAGCACTAAAACTCAATTTTTTCTAATATATATGATTTTTATTTAAAATTATTTGATGGCCTCCCCTACAAAAAGACGTCACTAAAGCTGGACATTGGACCAGGGAAGACCTTCTAGAGCGTCGTTCTAAGCTCCAGCACATCCTCAACCTGTGCAAAAAATAGACAAAACTCCATTTGACTTGCCTAAGGTCATCCACGACCTTGATCGAGTCAACAAATGTTTAGCAGATGATCCTATTGAAGAAATTAAAGATATCTCCTCCATTGATGAAGGCTCGGACTGAACACCAAACCTTGGTGAGGAATCCACACCTACCAAGTCAAAGGGGGAAAGGAAGGCTCAGGAGGCTACTAAAGAATGACCTACCAAAATACGAGCACGAAAGAAAGTCCGACCCTCAATTGCAAGAGAACAAATCCTGGCAGGGCATACTTCTCTTCCTACAACCACCACAACAATAGTAGCACCAGTTGATCACTATATTCAATAACTGCAAGCTGGAGACAAAATCCTATGACCAACCAAGTATGTTTGCTTGAACATACTAAAAAAATGGGGATCTATGACAGAGTTCTCTCCTTTCTTGATGAGAAAATCTCTCCAAACTCTGCTTCATCGTCGAAAATTCCTACCATGAGCCCACACTAGAATTCTTTACCTACCTTACGAACCAATGGAGGCTAATGACAAACAAAGAGATGGCGGCGACCGCAAGCTTGTAACCTCACTCTTTGGGAATAAGGTTACTCGTACTAAAAACTTGTTGTAAAAAAATTTCATCGACAACCCAGACCAGCTGAAGAAGGCCATGACAGTGGGTCTGGATCACCCTCAGTTAAACAGGCATACATTTTGGATGTCACTGACTGGAATCCCAAATTATGATTCCAAGACATGCAAGGCCTCCAAAATTCATTCCGGCATGGTGTGAACTCTGCACAGAATAATAACAGGCACATTATTCCCTAGAACAGAGAGTAGGAATGTGCTCATTTTAGACCTCTTCATACTATGGTCCATCCTAAAGGGGCAACCGGTTAATATTGAATTGAAGTTGATACACAAACACACATCTTTTACCCTTGGAAGGGATATCTGCATGGGTGGTCATGTAACATCAATCTTGAAGTATCCCAAGATTGACATACCACTCCAAATATTTACTTTGATAAAGGGTGACAACCTAACAAATGAGAAGATTCTATAAAACACCTATATTATAACGGAGAAGGATGCCAAACTCCATTATGTCTTCTACCCAATCGTCAAATCATCCAGGACGTTGCTACCACTTCCCAAGATGGGTGATTATGATAAAGACAAGCTTCTCTTCACTGAAGAGGAGCTTGCTAACCTTCAAGCCTTAGTAAAAGAAAAGGAGAAACAAGTAAAAGTAGGGCAGACAGAGCATAGCATCACTGCTCCAACCACAAGGCCAAAGAAAATACCAGTAACATGACCGTCCAAACTGCTAGCACAAAAGCAACAACAGTCCGGAATACCTACTTCTAAGATTAACCCGAAGGTAGAACACCCCCACAATATAGAAAACATCGTCAACCCAACACCAGATCCCTTCATCATGGATCTAGATGTTGGGATCACCTCTACAACCAACTCCACCATCATTGGGTTTGAGGGATCGAGACCTCATTCCTCCACCACACTCCCATCTTCCACCACTCCACCATCTTCCACTCTTTCGACATCCACCACCTCTCCACTCCACACAACTCTTCCACCATTTTCCACGATCATACCTGCCACAATTTTTTTCAACACAACCACAGCTCCACCCACATCTTCCGCTTCACTTATTTTCTCCATGGGTGACCCATTCTTTACCTCGACGCCCAATCTCACCTTCCCCCCGACATTCTCCGTTCCCCCTTTTCACCCGGAATGTTGCCACCCTTCTCATCTGCCACCACCCTGATACCAGTGGTGACTCCTTCTATAGTTGCTACGCAGTTCGCAGACCCATCAATAGTGTCTCTCTTGCAAGGCACCACCACCCTTCCACCTAGAACCCAACCATCCCACCCATCCACCACTGGGGTCCCTTTTTCACAGGCCGGCGAGGCATTCAGACATCAATTTGACTCTATCCGAACCCTCATCACTGACCCTTCTAACATCTTACAATCAATTTTTTCTTCTGTGTAGGGACTTTCCACTTAGGTGTCCAACATCAACAAATGGAATCACACCTTGCCGGATCTTCTCATGAGCATTCAACAACGACAGGAAGCAGCGGTCCAGCAAGTCAACAGTGTTGATGATTGCTTCCAGACCCTCCCGGCGTTGATGCTTAGTATGAAAAGCCAACAAGAAGCATTGATCCAGCAAGTCGGCACGGTCTCCAAGCAAACTCAACCTTTTCCTATGACTCTCCGTGAGCTTCAGCAGCAACAAGTTGCACTGGGCACGCGTATGGAGGGCATTGATAGCAACCTCACACAACTCATCCGCCGCCACGAGGAGCACTCAAACAAAGAACTCAATCAGCTACGAGCACAAGTGACTGATCTTATAGCCTGACTCCTCTCTGCCGATGCAAGATATACATATCTCAAAGAAAGTCACGACACACTGCTTGAAACCCATGAGCATGTACAAGTGGCACTTGAAGAATTACAAGCCATCCATCGGCAGTTGCAAGAAAGTAGCACCTAAGAATACAAAAGACAAGGCAACGGACGACGATGATGATGACAATTAAGATGATGATGAGGAATCTAAATCCTCAGCTGACTCCAACGCTGACAGCTCCTCCTCAGATGACAAACCTGACAACCCAGGTAATGCTGGGGAGGGAACCAGCCGATGGACAGATAATATAATGAGGGGAGATGGTGGAGACCATAAGGAGGGTGGAAGAAAAGACCACCATGCTCCTGATAATAATGATAATGTCACAATGTCTTATGGGGATCAATTCTTCAAATTTTCAACTATGGGCTCTCTGGGGGACGGTGCCAAAGATGCAGCTTTTACTGAGTTTCAACAATGCATCATGGAAACCAGCATTAGCCCACTCACAGTAGCCATCACTTTCCAACACTCTGCCCCAGAGAAAGCTACACTACTTTCCCTAGAGCAGGAGGATTCTGAGGACAAAGTGAGTCTCCAGACTGACTGTGACTCGACTCTGACTCTGATAAGGATGGAGATTTGTCATAGTATTTTGATGACAATGAACAAACTTCACTTCCTCCTCCAGAAGACCTTCCCCTACTGCCACCTCTACCTTACAAGATGCACAACATGGACATGGCGGCCATCTCTACATTAGATATTCATGACATCTTCATTCTTAACACTATTGTCAACGATGCCAAGGACGGGGGACATCCTCTATAATAACACAAAGATGAAGTGAAAGTTGACAAGCGAAGATTTCCATATTCTTCTATGACCTCAGTCGGCAGTGAAGATGGCAATTTTTCATGCCCTGCTGGCCAACTCAATAGAGGAATTTTGGAGCCCGAAGAAACTACAACCAATTTTCAACGCTTCACCTGATTTAGCTTTATGCTTAATAAATAAGGACTTACAGGCAAAGTCCATAGAGTGGCTACAAATGGTCCTCATGAGAAAGGAACACTACATCACATTGCCTTTTAAAGTTTCTGGCTACTGGCTACTAATGATTGTTGACACCAAGGCCCGTGATGCCAAGGTGTACAATTTTTGCACCAATGAGCTCAAGGCAGGACAAATAAACTTTGTTGGTTCATAAGTCAGAGAATCATGATGCATTTCTTTTCGGCTTCTCAAAGTAATATGGGCTGCCTGCCCATGTCTTACACATGGTTGGAACCAACCTTGGTTCCAAATCATTAACCCAACAGTCCAAATGCTAGAAGGTTCAGGGGATTGTGCTTTATGTACAATACGATTCATCAAAGCGCTCAACAACATATCCCCTTTACCGAGCTATCCACAGAAGATATGCATTCCTTACGATGATGTTACCCCATGGAGCTCATCTACAATAGACGGTTCTTTTAGGACCCGACAATGGCGCATAATGACGTACCTCGTTACTTATTCTCTGTTATCCAACATCCACAAAAACAACTATTTAGACAAGTTCTAAAGGAGTTGGAGCAACAACAACAGACCGCCACAGTCCCAGAAAAATGACAATGGGACCCCTACACATTTTATATGGCAAAAGATAAGGGGGACACAGATCTGCTAATAGGGGCCACCATCAATAGATCCTCCAAGAATATGGTGCCTCTATCTGATATACAACAAACATTCCCAAATTTTGACCTTGTTCTATGCAAGAGTGTTTCAGATAATGAACTTAGACTCATCATGTCTCGGCTATATACAAAGAACGATGAGCTTGTTTTCCATGAAGGTAATATTCTCAAAATGGCAGATGCACTCTGTGAAATCGTACAAGTAAAGGGTTCATTATCCGTGAGCGTGATGGCTACCAACCAATTTCTTCTAGCACAGGACCTACCTACGGTTTACATGGTGTCACCATACATGAAGGATGATTTACTCGAGTCAAAGAACTTCGACACCACTGATGACCTTTTCTCATATCTTCAACATATGACTCCAAAGTTCATCCTGTTTCCATTCCTTCACTTTGAGCATTGGATGTTGCTGACAATAAACTTACATAATGGAACTACAATCATCTACAATAGTTTCGATAGCCAGTTCGATCCAACCTAGAGAGAGTATGTTGTTACAAAAAAGACACCCACGGTGGATGTGGTGAAGGATTGTGTTGAATGGCTACATGATTTTCTCAGCAAGCACACAAAGGCGTACAACAAAGAATATTTCCACCGCCCTGCCTGCTTCCATAAATGTCCCCAGAAAATCAGAGAATCAAATGACTATGGTTTCCACATCCTTTACTGGATGTATACCCTCACTATTCTTGGTAAAAGTGTGGAGGACATGAAGGATGTGGATTATCATGCTTTACATGGAAAGTTTGTAGCAAATCTCCCCCGTTCTTATGGAGCCAACAAGGGATTAACAAAACCTTGACACCCTTGCCCATGTACTTCTCAACCTATCACCTTGACACTTTGAGGACAGAGTGAGTGATAAGTTGGGGGGAGTACACTTGGCAAGGGATAAGGTATTATATTCAAACCTTCCTTTCTTTTCTCTTTCATTTACCTTTGTTCTTTCACACAAATTTTTCTTTGACATTTACATTTTTTGATAATTTCTTTGATAGAATAGCTTTTGTACATAAGACAACTTTCATTTTGGAAAGGGCACACCCCTAGCTAAGTTAGAGACAAAGTAGTCCTCAGAAGCACTTACATAAGTAGAATTTAGGCTTGTAATGGAGAATTAATAAATCACTTCCACACTCGATATTCATGCTTTTGCTTCATTTCTACATCAGACTCTCCACATGTCAAAACTGCGGCCGAAGCAAGCAAACACTCTCAAGGACGGAAGGGAACCAGGTGAAATCAAAATCAAGGAACATCGCAAGTGGACTACCGAGTACGAAACTGAAATAAAGGCATGTCTGGAAACACTAGAGAACAACTTTCTTCTTTTCAAAAAGAGGATTGGAAGCCCAAATAAAACCACTAAATACCCAATTCCTAAGCCGGTGAGCATATGAATAAAAGCCTGAGTGTTGAATAAAAACATGAGAGTTGTGCCATGCATAAGGACCTATATGAAGAGCCAATTAAAGTCTTACCCGGCTTGTACATTCAGCTGCCCTTATAAAGGCAGATGTGTCATGCCCATTAGTGAGATTCTAAGGTCTCCTAATATATGAAAAAGCTGACAAAGGTCTTGTCCGACATGTACATTCAGTTGCCCTCACAAAGGTAGATGTATCGCTCCTGGTAGTGAGACCCTAAAAGTTTAGATAAACCCTCCCCCCTTCAAAGGGGGAGTTACACAACAACCTTTAGCCAACCCTCGTACCCATCTTAGCTTCCAGTAGGATTTTCAAAGAAGTATAAAATTGCTCAGAGTCGAAGACATGCATAGAATACGATCAAGGAAAAGGTGGTCCTAATGTGATTTACGTGATATGGAAGAAACCTGAGCTCTACGCAACTCCCAATACCTGAAAGAGTTGGTGCAAGTAGAAGCCCCGATAAGACTCTGGGGGAACTCTGGTTTAGAACTGAAGCAAGAGTATGGAAATCTTCATTAAAATAAAATTGCCTTGCCACTACATGCCTTAGCTCTATTCAGCTTGAGGACAAGCTAGACTCTAAGTTGGGGGGTGGGGTGATAACCTCCCATTTTGTGATGTTATCTTACCAGTTTTTCATAGATTTTCATACTCTTTGTTAGATAAATTAGGTAGAATACTTAACTTTCCACTGTATTGTGAATATACCAATAAACTGATATTTTTGTTTTTCTTCTTACGGATTAACTAAAAAAAATTGCAAAAGTTCCAAACCAGTCCCAAGATCGTGAAGGTCGTAGAAGTCCTAAGACTGTGAAGGCCCTAGATGTCCCAAGACCATGAGAACTCAAAAGTGGTCCAAAGACCGAGTAAAATCTTAACGGTACCAAGATCGAGCAATGATCAAGTGGTCCCAAGAATGAGAAAAATCTTAATGGTCCCAAGACTGAGAAAAGTCCCATCAGTCCCAAGATCGAGTGCATACCAGTTGGCTCCAAGAATGTGAGAGAGTTACATGTCCCAAGACCACAAGGATCGAAAAGGTCCTAAGACCATGAGGATTGAAACGATCTCCAAACCATTAAAGATCCAAACAGTCTCCAAACCGTTAAAGATCCAAATGGTCCCAAGACCGTTCAAGACCCCTTAAAAGCCTATAAATAGGACCAAAGGGGTTCTCATTTGGGATGAACGTTTAGATGCGAAAAGGCTACCTTAATTAATCCAGAGCAATTTCAACCTTCATCCATCGCCCCAAGGCTGTCGGTCTAAGATCCACACTCCATCCTCAAGCTACTTTCTCTCTCATCGAAAAAGAAGGTGGGAAGTGAAGGATTCATCACCAAGGCAACCACATAGTGTGAAGATAGTTGTTCTCTACTCCAAGGGTCAACCTTCCCCCCTCCTACATGGAGATGATGCTATCCTTCTCTTTTCCTATCTTCTTCTTTGTTCTTGCTATGAGCGAGTAGTTCCATTCACTAGGGTGCGGGGAGTAGCCCCACTACCCATGTTTTTATTTCATGGATTGTAATTTGTGAGTTTTAATAGAGAAATGTTATCTTTTCAGTTCAACAACAATTGTTTAATGAGTTCTAGTTGCTTGATCCCCAACTTGTGTTACCTATTATCTACTAGTACGAATTGTCTATGTTTGTGCTTTTAGATTTGAATATCAATTGCATGTTGGTTCTTGATGTATGTAGTCACCATATATCTGTTTCGGTATCTAGGAATGTTTTTCATGGAGTGGAGTATACTCACCTCCATCGTTGTACTTTCATACTATGAAATGGAATCAGTTGATGTATGAAAGCACAACTTTGATAGGTTGAGGAACACACTTTAAGAAGGGAGTAATGCAAGGTAAGTGACAACTCGTTCGGATATGGCTGGCATTGTAATACTCCCACATTTCCCATAGTTAGTTTTCAGAAAGGAAGCTAAATCTACAAAGATGCTAACTGTTAGACTCTTATTGCAAGCCATGCTGTTACAATGCATGTTTTGATCCATGCGTAGTGGTGGTGAAACTCAATCACATCCTAATGGTTTCCAAATATTGTTCACAACCTTAAGTTTACTTTTCTGCCATTTATTTTACTTTTCACTTAGTTTAATCATCAAATGAACTCTTCGATCTAAACACCAACTCATAAGTAGATAAGTTGAATTATAACGTTTTTCATCTTGTTAAACTTTAACAAGACCCTCAATTGTACTACGATAAGACTTCAATGTATCTTAGCATGCGTGGGTGGAGATCTTATTATATCACACACAAGACTAAACTTAGAGAATTACTATCTCTAAGATTTTTAGTGGTGCACGCAACTTCACGCGAGTGGAGGGTCCATCAAGTATGCGAGGTGCAAGTGACCATGTGTCCTTGACATCTTGACCCCACGTGTTTTAAGAATAACTATGGGTGGGTCTCACTGATGAGCATGCAATATGATGTGATAGAGGACAACTACTGTTGTACCTTAGTGGTTGGGTTATAAACCCTATTTTCTAGCATCGTGACCTATACCAAGGCAGGCTAGGTGTTTTACAGGACCATAACTTTGACTATGAGTTGTTATATCTACAGAACTATAGATTTTACTATATGTTGGTATTTTTGCAGTCTGACTATATGTCACTACGGTGCAGACTCTAGTTGACCTACTAGCACTGATAATTATGTATTTATCCTTTTTATTTACATCTTTTAGATATTTTTTAGGATTATTTTATTATTTATCTTCTTAGTTTTGTAATTAATTGTAATAGTTTATATATTTCTAATTATTTTGAATTTTAATAATATTTGGTTGTTTTTGTTGGAAAAAAACT
Organism: Alisma plantago-aquatica; assembly: GCA_963693085.1. NCBI lineage: Eukaryota > Viridiplantae > Streptophyta > Magnoliopsida > Alismatales > Alismataceae > Alisma > Alisma plantago-aquatica. Next base: position 161,279,585 of record OY856409.1, on the reverse strand, counting down.
CAATGACTAATTTCCCTTGGAAGACATTTTGCACAAATTCCCACAATGTCCGATTAAGTATATACCTTGTACCAAAATTTGCATAACTCTCATATCCCAAGGTAGAATTTAATGAGTAAGTATGCGTTGGAAAGATAATTAAATTATCTACAAGAAAAATATATTTTGGGACCACTTCCGAACTTATCACTGGCCAAAAAATATGCTTAAAATTGATGTTGCGGGAATCTACTGTAAAACGAATGCGAACAGTCAACATTTTTTAAAGCAATCAACCGTTTCCTCTATTGACCAGATCTAGAATGTTTTTAGCCTCCGGTCAGGAGTCTTCTAGAAAATCTTTCATGTAGGGTTTCCACCCCTCCTTCTCGTATAAAAGGAGGGGGGATTCTACTAAGAAAAGGGGTCCCAAATTTGTAGGCAATCAGTAGAGAAATTCTGTCATCTTCTTTCGTATGTAATTTGACTTTCAAGAGCAATAAAGTTGGTTCTTTTATTCTACACATGGATATCCCTTTTATCTAGTTCGCATGCTCACTATTTCTTCTTAGAGCAGGAGAAAAAACAAATGAGCCATTTAATGGTCACCGCCTTAGACTTTACAGAGATCCGGAATTGTGGTCTATGACTCTCTTGCTTTCCTTCCTTATTTCTCCCACCATCACCATGAGTAGTGAGTAGTTTTCTTATCAAGGCAAGGGGAATAGATCCTTAGCCATGTGATTATCAAATCAATCTTTTACACGACTACTTAGACAATTTTTAGTTTAGAAAACATAGACTTAAACAACATAATTAGTAGTTTTTATCTCTTCTTAATCTCGACAGATGCGACCGTAAAAACAAGGATTTAGAACTCCTAAACTGACTTCACGAGGATTTGGATGCGACCCTAAAAAAAAAATCTTCTTTAGGATGAAGAACAAGGATACATGAACACCAGGACCAATGGGTTCACATGGAGTTCCTCTTTTGTATTTTATTTATGAATAAACCACATACATGCTTCTTTCTTGTTTGTTGTGTATCGCTCGATTTTATTTTTGAAAGGCTAAGGTGGTGAAACCCCCTAAGCTTAGATGCTTTCCTCCTTGGTTTTAAAATATTCTAAACTTTTTTCTTTCAACTCATCTTTTAAATTTTAACACTTTACCTTTGTTTAGATAATCTTTGTGCTAACAATTTCTTCTTTTGTTCTCTTTTATCTTAGAATAATATTTTTCTTCTTTTGCATTAGTGTAATCTTCTTCTTACAGTATACTTTCTCACATTAGATCAATCAACCCTTCAAAACGGACTTTATTTTATGCAAAATTTCAAAAAATATAAAAAAGAAATAATTTCAAAAATAAATCAAGTTTATAAGAAATGTAACTTAAAAATGTTGTCCTATGGGATCGTCCCTTCTATACTAGCCTTAATTAGAAAGTTAAAAAAAGATTAAACTCTAGGATAATTATTGTAGTGAATTGGTGTGCTCTTCGACATGTATCAATTTGGCATCATTGTAGGGGACAACTAATCATTTTTTGAACCCCAAAATATTTTAAAAACCTTTTTTAATTTTTTATACCTTCTGAGTAACATTCTGAAAGTGCTATCTCCTCTTTCTGCTGAGTTTCCATTCCATTAGTATGTTTTTTCTGTACTCAAATATATCTATATAATTGTGCATGCACTACCCATCGAACGATCTTACGTCGCCAGTTTTGGATCCCAAATCCGAAAGAACTTTCCATCGCTTAAATTGACAAAACTAACTTAGGATGAATGAAGTGGAGGTTACCCATAGGATTGAGTAGGCACTTACCTCTCAAAGAGAGTTTATGATGGATGAACGTGCGGCTCAAGAAGTCAACTTGTACACAACCTATATCACTGAGCAAGAGGGTATAGAAGCCGCTCAAAGGGAGGTCGAGAGATGAAAACAACTAAAAGATTCTTTTTCACTACTATAACTGGATATGCACAACACCCAGTTGTGCCACCCGCGATCACCGCCCCTCAATTCAAGATCCACACTCTGTGGATCATGATTCTTCATGCCAATCCCTTTTCTGAGAATAAAGGTGAAAGTTGTCAAGATCACCTCCAAAGTTTCACAGATCTTAGTTACTTGACTAAGATACCAGACATTTTTGAAGATGCCAAAAGACTTAAAAATTTCAAATACTCTCTTTTAGGGGCAACCAACAATTGGTATAATGCCATGGAGAGTGAAAATCCCATCACCACTTGGGAAGCATTTCAAACAAAATTTTTAGGTAAATACTTCCCTCTTCCCTTATGAGATTAGAGGACAAATCCTATTATTTTCTATGGTCCCTAGAGAAACCTTAGGAGAAGCTTGCGAGAAATTTAGGGAACTCCTCTGTCGTTGCCCCCATCATGACATATCATAATCTCAACTCATTGAGATATTTTATCGTGGTGTTGATGATGACACCAAGAAAATTCTTGATTCCTCATCTGGAGGAAATTTTATGTTCTAAAACCTAAGTAGTGCATGGGAGGTAGTCAAAAGATCTTCTAAAACCCAGGATAGATGAGGGACTGGTGGGGTCTTAAAAGTGGATAAGTTTGAGGTAAACCTAGACATTCATACTATTACTGAAGCCCTTAAATTGATCTCTTTGAAACAAGACCACTTAGAATTCTCATTGAATGCCTATGAAAGACAACCTCAACAAGTGAGGGCTGCATAATCTTATGTGGGATATGCCAAGGGTATGCTCATGCCGCCCTCCAATGTCAATATCTCTAAAACACTATTGTGCAGTCTAATATTGGTCAACAAGTCGAGGACCTCAATTCTATCCATACTATCCCAAGACAAGATTACTACAATCCAAACCAAGTCAGAAATCATCTCAGATTTCAATATAGAAACCCCTCGGGTGCTAAAAACGCATCTCAACTCCCCCTCCACAAAGACCCCCACAACCCCAAGCCAACTATCATCCACCACCAAGTTTTCCATACAATAACAAACAAAGGAATTTAGGGAACCAAGGAAATTTTAGGAGAAATTTCGAAAGTTGTGGTCATTACCTGTGACAACAATATCAAAACATTCATCAACCTCCACCTCAACCACAAAAAAATGTCCCCACACCTTCAACTGATGATAAAGTAGCCACCTTAGATTAAATCATAATAGCAAATCAGAAGTCTACTGATGCTCAGTTTGTTGGTATTTTTTCTCAATAAACCCCCCTACCAACACATTTTTCGGCCAACCTAAACCCAACCACATGCATATAGAATAGTTTAAGGTTATTCCTACAAGATCCGGCCTTACCACACAAGAAGAACGAAGTTCCCCCCTCATAGATTTTTACCAAGGGGTTGACAAAGTGGTAGTTATTATCCCTCAGGAACTGAGATCACCTCAACCACAAGAGGAGAGTCATGTTTATAAGTTGAGTGTACCTTTTGTCGATCGGCTGAAGAATTACCCGTTAGACTCTAAGTTCAACAAATTCAAGGAAATTATGAGAAAATTATGCGTCAACATCCCGCTTTTGGACATTATGAATGATCTACCCAAATGTTAAAAATTATTTAAAGCCCTTCTAAACCGTAAGTGCACTACCAAAGAATCTAAAATGGTAAAATTGGCTAGAACTACATCAGAAATCATCTAGAGTAAAATGTCAAAGAAATGCAAAGACCCATGATCTTTCCGGATCACTTGTTCTATCAGTGACTCTACCAGCCATTCAGGGCTAGATGATCTTGGAACTAGCATATCCATTATGCCTTTAAGCATGTGCAGAAGGTTCGGTCTTGTAACGTCCCCGATTCAACCACCGGATTTTCTTCCTTCGAAAATCAAGTAGATAAATCTGAGTCGTTAATATGGCACCAAGAATCAAAGCACAAGAGTGAGATAAGCAATACTTTATTTTAAAATATTACACCCTTACAAAATGTATTATCTCCTGTATCAATATAAAAATGATACATGAGTTTAAAAATTAAGCTTGATCCGCCTTTGATTCTTGATGCCCTTCAGGATCTTTTCAAGATGAGTCTTCCACAAGGAAAATTCCTATAAATAATATATCTACAACATGGAAGAATATGTCCCAGCCCAAGTGGGAGAGTATGGGTTAGACAAATGTCTAAGTATGGAAAAATAGAAATAAGAAGCAAGACACTATTAATATAACTGTATTCTTAATGCATTACTTAGATAACTAAAGTAACAAAAGTCCAAACCAAAATTGTTGACTGTCTACTAGCATGAAGCATAAGGAATGTGTATGTACGTATATTTATAAAGCATTTATCAGATGACAACTCTATCAAAAAGTTAGACCGATACTGTGCATCATAATCATGATTATTGGTATAATGATAACAAAAAGGGACACCTTATTCCATAAATGAGTTTAACTACAACTCTCAAAGAAGGTGTCAATTCACCTTGGGCAACTGGCCTGCAACCACAAATACTTGCTTAGCCAAGACTTTAATCCATTAGGGTCACCAAAACACCTGTAAGTACCCTGGCACACCCCCAGCCACTCGTGCACACTGCATGCTCTATTCAATGAATCAGATTACCACATGCAACCACTGATCGCCTTTCCAAGACCAGAAGAGGGTGCTCCTTGCACAAAATGCCACTTGAATAATCATTAGTTAGCATGCTTAATCTTTGCAGGAGATTATTCCCCATTACTAACTTGATCATGCCTGGCTCTACATGACCAACCCAAGTGTGGGCCTGAGTATGGTAGAGCATTATACTCATCCATCCCTGACTCCAAAGGACTTAGATCCGGATCCCAAATGTATCAATCCCCGGCCAAGACATGCCGACTCTGTTACCAACACATCTCCCAATATGAAGCTTAGAATCAAAAGGACAGCATCAAAGATATACAACTATTTGATGGATATCCAGAGTTGGAGAGATCAAAAGGTAGTCAAGTAAATGAATCACTGGTTATTATTTCACTATGACACCTAAAATGTAAACTTGTGGGATTGTGGTTTTGAATCACACAAGTCTATGGCCAGGAGCGTGCAAGAGGTTAGGGAGTCCCCCCGTGCAAACACGGAACCAATTAAATAACCTTTCCTCTTTACTGGCTACAAACATCAGTGAAACAGGCTCCTAGTCACCATAAAAGTGTCTGATAGAATTCCACTTTCCAACAATATCACGTGACACAATTAATAAAGAGAAATAAAGGAAAAGGGAACCAAAAGACAATAGGACTGGAATTCAAAGAAATACTTGATTATCATCTAAAGCCTTTCAACTCAATTTTGAAGGATAATATGGACGAATATATTAAAGTCATACCTAGCTTATTAATAAAGAGGTTGTGTACAGTTGATCACTTATTCATTCTTTAGGAAAGTATATGAAGTATGCCTACACTCTTACTGCATATAATACCAAACCATTTTAGACCATACCTTTTATTGATGTTGATATAATAGATTACGATATGAACTGAATATCATATTAAACAATTATAAACCGTACTTTTTGGATGAAAAAAATGTGAGAACCATACCTTTAGATGTACATTGATGCATATTTCCACAAGAAGACCATAGAATCATTAAATATATCCAGTCTTGATATATTTCGATAACATTCCGTCGCATTTGTCATTACCTCAATCCTCGTTCCTAGCTAGATCAGCTTCTAGGGTTTCTGTCACTAGGGTAGAAGAGAGATGGCTTATATATTATTAGAGAAAGGATATTGTGGAAGACATAGTATTGGGTTGCTCTTACTATGGTGGAGGAAGGAGGTAGTAGGTTTCTATGGAGAGAGTATTTGTTGGGAGGTGGTTCCTTTCACTAACATAAAGAAAGAGAGAGAGGTTTGATATACTAGTGAGAGATGGGAGGTTTATGGTGATGGATATGGGAAAGGAGGGAGAAGGGACGTTCACCTTTGCTTTGGGATGAAGAGGAGAGAACTTGTGCTTATGGTTGGGTGGATGGGGGCTCTTTATATAGGAATGGTGAAGGGTAGCATGGTCCTAATAGCAAAAAGTGTGTGGATGACACATGGGTGCATGGTGTCATGTTTAGGTGGATGTTTACTAGTTAGGTTACACATGGATGGTTAGGTGTCATCTCAAGAATTGCTAGATGACACATGGAAGCATATGTGTCATCTCAAGATAGCTATTAAAGGGTGGTTGACACATGGAAGGATAGGTGTCAACTTTTGGTGGTGCTAGGTGTCAAGGGAAGGAGCATGCCACTCACCTACTTGCTTCACCAACTAATGTGCTTGCTCAACCTACCTACTTGCTATCCAGCTATATGCTTGCCTCCATAAGCATCTTGCTTGCCACCCAGCTATCTGCTTGTGTGCTTACCCACCAAAATGTTATTTTCCAAAATTGGAAAAAAGTACCGCAATTATATTTTCAATATATAAAATCTTTTAAATTAATCAAAATAAATTATTTTAATATTAAAATTGATTTTACAAAAAAATCCTCAAAGAAGATTATTTTTGTGAATAACTCTAATAAGGAGTTTTAATTTGGGCTAGAGTTCAGGATGTTACATGTCTCACTAATGCTAGACCCACTTCGATACATATTCAACTAGCAGACTCTTCCATTACCAAACCTCTTGGTATTATTGATGTTGTGCTCATTAAGGTCAGCAATTTCTATATTCTTTGTGACTTTGTGGTACTTGATATAAAAGAAGACACCCACCATCCCCTCATCTTTGGCGGGCCATTCCTCTCCATGACCAGGGCCCTCGTTGACGTTGAGGTAGGAATTCTGACACTACGAGTGGGAACAAAGTTCATAAATTTTCAAGACTCTAGGGGTAGCATGAAGTGTAACGAGGAGGAAGAAGTCTATTTTCTCGAATGTATGAACCAGTTTAATATGATGCAACAATGTTTCTTTAATTCTAAACCACCACTTGTGATCGAAATGTGAATTTGTCTGGCTGACAATCAAGTTGCTATTCAATCTGTTCTAGTCATCCCTATCAAGATGGACATTTCCCCTCCCACTATTCCTGTTGTGGGCACAACCAACATCACCACTCAAGAAATTCCCCTACCACAACCCCCTCTCCCATCTATGACCATACCCATTTCCTCTCCTTCCTCTCCCTTTGGGGCACTGCTCTATGATAATTGCCAAATGCCTTGTGAGCCAGTACATACCACTACCCAAGTAGTGTAGCCAAATGTCATGGATGGATACCCCACCAATCAACCCTTCACCTGACCCCCATTGACATTAGTGAACAACATACAACTAGACTACTGCAATTTAGTCAAAACAATGCTCCTTATAATAATTATCCTTATGCTAATGAGATTGACTGTGACTACTCCCCACCACATGCCAAACCATGGGACCTAACCGTCTTGATTTCAATTTTTGTCCTTGGTATAGTGATGTATGCCAAGCCATCCAGGATACATTTCAAGACACGTAGGCAAATATGATGAAGTGGTTCCAAAGAAATCAATCAAGTCATTACCACAACCATGCCTCCTCCGCTCCTCCACTGCCTTACTATCTGCCACCGCTGTGATCTTCATCCCTCCATCTCAGTTTTGGGTTTTGCTCGGGACGAGAAAAAATCTATGTCTGGGGTGAAGGTGGGAGGTACTTTTCAATCTCACCATCCTATCTTTTCCTTATGTACTCCATTTTCCCTTTTTATTATTCTGCATGTATTTGCTATAGTTTATGGCCTTTATCAAGTCGACCATTCTTCTTTTTCTTTTCTGCAGTTGTAAAAAGGTCATTGTTTAGTTGGCCCATTGAGTAGACACATATCATTGTATCCCAAATTGAATTTAGTAAACATTTTACAATATTTGTTACAAATTGCCATGTCTGAAACCACTATGTCACCAAGGACCCCTATCACTCCTTGGAATAGTTGGCAAGTCATATGGAATCAATCAGAACCAAACATAATTTTTCCCTATTCTCAAATAATGGATTATATTGTTATAAAACTTCTATGATGTGAATTATAGGAATATTCTAACTAGAGAAATGACACGCTCTAAAAAAAGAAAAAATGTTTAAAGTTATAACCACCTGAACATATCTTCATTTCCTCTATTTTTCTTCTAGAAAAGAGAAACAAAGAATTACCACTGGACAAAAATCAAGTCCGGGGTAACATGCTTCCCAAAATAAAAATTTCATACCCCACAAAGGGGCTTACCATCAAATGATGCCAAAAGTGCACATGAAAAAAATGTGACCAATGTAGCCACAACTCCACAAATTCAACTCCTGAGTCAAATAGAGGAGGGATAAAAGAAATTCACTTCCTTTTTTGTTTTCACACTCTCACTTCGTCATGTTCTTGTGCAACAAATTACAAAAAAGAAAAATTAAGATGAAGCCTACTTGTACAAAATCTCATTGTTGAAGCAAGATGTGATAATTATTTTGATAGGGAACATAGAACTTTATACTATGTGATTCTAGGAGAATGGGTCACTTGGCAAAAAATTTGAGTAAGCATTATAGTGATATTACAAAGGTAAGGAATGACATATTGGTAGTATAGATTAGAATTTATTTGTGATTTTATTTGCTTGAGAACAAGCAAAGATTCAAGTGTGGGGTATTTTGATAAATGTGTATTAATCCTTTTTATTTACATCTTTTAGATATCTTTTTAGTATTGTTTGTTATTTATCTACTTTGTTTTGTAATTAATTGTATTTGTTTAAGTTTTTCTAATTATTTGGAGTTTTAATTATGTTTGGTTTTTTGTGTGTGAAAAATAGCTCAACGACTAATTTCCATTGGAAGATATTTTGCACAAATTCCCGCTGTGTCTAATTTAAGTATATACTTTATACCAAAATTGGCATAACTCTCACATCCCAAGACGGAATTTAATGGGAAAGTATGTGTTGGAAATGAAATTATATTATATACAGTAAAAGCATATTTTAGGACCAATTTCAAATTTATGAATGGCCAAAAAATACACTCAAATTCACCGTTGGGGAATCTACTATAAAAAGAATGTGAATTGTCAATATAATTAAAAGCAATCAATAGTTTCCTCTATTGAACAGATCCAGAAAGTTTTCAATCGTCGGTCAAGAGTCTTCTAGATAATATTTTATGTAGGGTTTCCACCCATCCATCTCCTATAAAAGGTGGGAGACTCCACTAAGAAAAGGGGTCCCAAATTTTGTAGGTAATTAGTAGAGAAATTTTGTCATCTTCTTTCTAGTATAATTTTACTTTCATGAGCAATAAAGTTGGTTCTTTTATTTTACATATGGATCTCCATTTTATATAGTTCTCATTCTCACTATTTTTTCTTAGCAGTAGAAAAAGAAAACAAGCCATTTAATCATCACCGCCTTGGACTCTATGGAGATCTAGAATTGCAGTCTATGGCTCTCTTACTTTTCTTCCTTGTTTTTCCCATCCTCACCATGAGTAGTGAGTAATTGTCTTATCAAGGCAAGGGGAATAGCCCCTTAGTTATGTGATTATTTGATCGAGATTTTACACAACTACTTAGATGGATGGTTTTTCAGTTTAGAAATCATAGATTAACGGACGTAATTAATCATTTTTATCTCTTGTTAATCCCGACAGATGCGACCGTGAAAACTGGAATTTAGAAAGCCTAAACCAACTTCATGAGGATTGGGTTGCGACCATGGAAAAATACTCTTTTGGATGAAAAACAAGGATAGGTGAACGTCATGATGATTGAGTTCATGTGGAGTTCCTCTCTTGAGTTTTCTTTACGAATAAATTGCATACCTACTTCTTTCTTGTTTGCCATGTATCGCTCAATTTTATTTTTACAAGGGCTAAGGTGGTGAATCGCCCTAATCCTCGATGCTTTTTCTCCTTGATTTCAAACCATTCTTAAATATTTTCTTTCAATTTACCTTTTAAATTTTAGCACTTTACCTTTGTTTAGATAATCTGTGTGCTAACAATTTCTTCTTTTGCTCTCTTTTGTCTTAAAATAATCTTTTTCTTCTTTTGCATTAGTGTAATCTTTTATTCTTCTTACAATTTACTTTCTACCATTAGATTAATCAACCCCTCAAAATGGAATTTATTTTATGCAAATTTTCCAAAAATACCAAAATGAAATAATTTCAATAATAAATCAGGTTTAAAAGAAATGAATCTTAAAATGTTGTCCTATGGGATCAACCCTTCTACGCTAGCCTTAATCGAAAAGTAAAAAAAAGATTAAACTCTACAATGTTTTTTCTAGTGAATTGGTGTGCTCTTTGACACGTACCAAGCACGTGAGACGATCATGGAGTCTGACTCTTCCATTGATCTTGTATGGCACTAGTTTTGACTTAGAAATGATCATTTGGATTTGGGTGGTATGACTCAAACCTTCAGGACATAATAAAAGACATAACACATACCTATAATATATTTTTTAGGGTCAAATTTGATTCACATTGGATGTCCCCTTGCCTTCTTTGTACTGATTTCTTGAATTATAATTTCGTAAGAGAAATCAACTGTTATACATGTTCTTGATAATCCTTCTTAGAATATAAGATGTTCTACTACGTACTTAGTTGTAGATGCCCAAATTTCTTATACAAAGGTAACTACTTTATTCGTATCATTTAGTTGAATCTTATCAACATGTTAATAATGTTATCTATCTACTTTAGTTTACCTATGCCTATAATAGATGTAGGCGAAGAGTTATATCTCTTGCTGGGATGTTTGGTCTCACCCTATGGGTTTCCACATCTTTTAGGTGGTCATATATGACATGGTAGAGATTGTGAGGTTGAGGCTGAGTAGCAAGAGGAACAGTAGCAGTGGAAAGGATGGATATACAGCTAATATTTTATAGTAGAGTCATATGTGTCATTTGTAACATACCAAAACTAGAACCCTACCTTAGTAGTTTGACCATTTTGACTTAGCCAAACATGGATAAGTTAATACATGTAATAAAGTCGATAATGGAACATAAAATGTGTAACCTCAAGTATATAATGGAATACATAATAATTTGTGCTTAATAATGACTCATTTGGATATTAATAAGAAATTAAAGAACTTAATTGGATAAATAATGAATTAATGGGCCATATGACATATCTCATAAAAAGAAGTTCCAAAAATAAAATCCAAGTTTAAATTCTTGTTCCTTGGGTCCCAATTACCTTGGGAGTCAAGTTTCACATTATTCACATAATAATAATTCATTTTATTCAAATTGGAAACGGAGATGTGTGTTTTTCCCAAAATATCAAATAAAATAATAAATTACTCCAAAAGAAGAAAATAATTTTAGATTCATAATATACATAATAAATATAGCCTTCGATGAATTTTCATCCAATTTGGAGAAGTTTGCTTAAAATGTTAAATTAGGAGAGAGAAAGTGTGTAGAACCTTAAAAATATTAAATAAATGTTGAAACAACTCCTATATGTAAAATTGATGGCAAATTCGTATCCAATACATTAAATATAACTTGTGGGTCAAGTTTCATAATTTTTGGATAATCCTAAAGCCATTAATGAAGGGGGAAAGAGAAAATAAGATTTGATTTGTTTAACCCATTATAAGTTTCCAAAAGGCAAAACTAAATGCATAATAAAAATATAGATGCCTTAATTGGTCTCTTTGCAAAATTTTACTTAATTCAGATAATGTTTGACCCTAAAATGAAGAAAGAGAAAAAGGAATTATTTCAATGTCACTTTATTGAATTATATTGATTTTGTCACACCTTGATTTCCTATTCTGATTTAACACATGATCTAAGCGGTCGAACTTTTGATCTAACGACTGGGGTATCATCTCCTACCTTGAGTAGGAGAGCGACCTTCCCTATATAGTAAAATCCGAGTTTCCTTTCCTTCTAGCTTCCTTGTTTCTCGGTCATTCTTCACAATGTTTCCCCTGTTGGACTCCTTGTCAGATTCCACATGCATTGATCCCTAGATCAACCAACAAAACCCTATAAATAACAAAACCCTAAATCTGCCCTATCCACCATTTTTTGCAAATGCTTGTACCCTGCCTCTTCTTTCCGCGTGGCTGCCCAGGAGCCATCCTTGACCCTTCTCCTCTTCTCCTCTGGTCTCAATTGGACCAAGAAGTGTGTGTGGTAGTCGGCCCTATTCAATTTCTTCTCTGACAATCCCGAAAAAACTCCGACCTTCCCTATTACCTTCAACCCAATTTCTTTGGTGGTGAGCATCCTGAGACCCCCCTATACCTTTCTGCATCTTCGTTTGGTCATGCGATTTTGTAGTTTCTCTGGTCGACTAGCCGTCGGTACCCTAGTTTACTGCTCTAGCATAAGACGTTCTCCATTTTGAGTTTTTTGAGCCGTGGCTGCTGCTATGAATCTTTGATATCTCTATTGTGTTTTGCTGATCATGTTTGTGGGGTTGGTCAGACGAATTTTGACTTCCTCAACATGTTCGCTTCATTTGTTTCACCTAGGCTCTGACATCGCCGGAGCTTCAATCTCCATATTTGTAACTCCCATGAGCACGAGCATTGGCTCACTGTGTTCTGATTGTGCCCATTCGCTTGCTGATGCCTTTGGTTTTGAAGGATTTCTCGTGGAGATCAGCATCGGTTGGGAGTTGGGCTCTCCTGGTTTCTTTGTTCCTCGCTTCCTTTGAATAACAACATAGCCAAGGGTGATATTACTCTAATTCCCACTCATTTTTACATTCTTGTTCATTTCTCTGCTAGGGGTATTTTGGTAATTTTGCATGGATTGATTGTTTCTTGGTTTGCCAGTGATGTGTTTAAGTGGTCGTCGAGTTGGTCGGCCCGAATTGGGCCAACTCTGACACTCGGGCCTCTCTCCCCCTCACTTTTCTTTTTTCTCAAGGTTTTTGCAACGTGGAATTTTGTTATTGATCGAATCTTGAAAAATTCATAATAATCCACACACTGATCAAGCAAATATGGAAAAAATAACCATTGGATTTAGAAAATTAAGAGCTAAATTTTGGTATTAGTTTTGTCACCTAAATTCAATCACATAAATAAGTGATTTTGATGATTTTTTTTGGATCGGGTAAAATATTACTAATCAAAAGGTGTATAGATTAGCCTATATTGTACAGAGGGTGGGTTAACGATAAAAAACCCCACTGTAAACTGGGAGTATGGTCCAAACCTTTATAGAATATGTTTAACTAAATATATAAGTCTGAATTTAAGTAAATATATAATAACAAATAAAATTCATAACTAAATATTTATAAGTCCAAAAAATATAATAGAATATGTTTTGGACTCCTAATAACATGATCTAAAATATGGATGGTTTCCATAACATAATACACACATTAATAAAAAGGTGGCTTTTATGGTTTTGTTAATGTGTATAAAATTGAGATAAAATATGTATATGTTATGACCCACTCTGTAATTAACCGGTAAATATTAAGTTTAGCATATAATTCAGTTAATGATGTTGAATTGAGAACTCACTTATGTTAATGATGTTTGAACTAATAACAAAGTCTTTTAGCTTGTTTTCGAGCCCTAAGATTGTGGAGAATTCAATGCTTAAACCGTTGCAAGAAAAATCACTCGAAACCGACTTTCGAGTCAAAAGATATGGACATTTGAGTGTTTTTGGACCTAGTTGTAAATGTCAGAAATATTTGGGCAAATTGCAGCCGGCCCCCTCCGCGACCTTGACCCTTATTGCTGGGCGCCCCAAGGTGGCCCTCTAGCTGCTGCTCCGAGCAGCTATTGCTGCTGCAACGCAGGGGCGCCGCCCTTCTATTCAAGGTGTAGGTGGCGGAATAGATGCGAAAATGCTTTGTTTTCTTGCCTTGGGCTCTTGGTCGGAGTCGAGGGCATCTTTTGGTGGTGCTAGTCGCCGCATCAAACCTCCCCTATAGCAACCGATCGAGCTTCTCCTGGCTGCTCCTTCACGCAGCAACTGCTGCTGCTAGGTGGAGTACTTGCTAGGGCGGGGGAAGGAGGAAAGATGGAGAAAGGAAGAAGAAGGCGAGGCGACGACCTGCTACTCGGAGCTTGAAGGAAATCGCCTGAAACACCCTGCGCCCCACCTCTTCTAATCAGTCGGCTGCTGAGTGTGCGCCGCTAGGCGGTTTACAGGAAAAGAAACAAAGAAAAGGAAGGGGATAAGGGTCAAGGTCGCGGAGGGGGCCGGCTGCAATTTGCCCAAATATTTCCGACATTTACAACTAGGTCCAAAAACACTCAAATGTCCATATCTTTTGACTCGAAAGTCGGTTTCGAGTGATTTTTCTTGCAACGGTTTAAGCATTGAATTCTCCACAACCTTAGGGCTAGAAAACAAGCTAAAAGACTTTGTTATTAGTTCAAACATCATTAACATAAGTGAGTTCTTAATTCAACATCATTAACTGAATTATATGCTAAACTTAATATTTACCGGTTAATTACAGAGTGGGTCATAATAGTATATGTGTTTAATAGGCTCTTTGGTGACCTATACTTGGATGTAGAAGTTATTTGGACTTTGAATTTTTATATTGAGGTATGTCGTATCCCCTATTACTCAATGTTGAGCAATTCACCTATCTTTTCAATCTCTTGAATTGAGCCTACACAATATGTCTTCCCTTATTATCATGGTTCATGTGAACTATCTTGATTGTGATCTTGGATATTCTTTTGGCCCCTACCTTATGATATGGTACATGATGATCTTGTTGATGGTATATTCCCCTTGTGATGTGGAGGTTTATTGGTGGTTTCATATGTTGTCATTGTGTGATATGGAAAATCTTGTATAATTTTGACTAAACTTTTCTACTTGCCTCTACATTTACTAGCTATGTGATTCAATAGCCATAGAGTTTTATAATTGCATTGGATTTGTTTCATTATGATTTATGGTAATATTGTGATATTTTGGATGGTGGATGTGTGATTCCCCATGCCATGGCAGGATGTCTGATTCCTGGACCATGTTATATATATTTGGATGGTGGATGTGTGATTCCTCATGCCAGGGTAGGATGTGTGATTCTTGGCCCATGTCTCACTAGGTTCAAGATGTGTGATTCTTAGCCACCTTTGTCTCTTATAATATTCTAGTGTTATGCTTATCTCACATTCATGCCGGATGATGGTTATGACATGTGCTTATGTGGAACTACTTTATTATTTAATTATGGCAAGTATCATTCTTTTACTATGATGATGAATCTATTCTTTTATGCCTGTGTGGGTAGTCCTTATCTCTTGTATGGGAAGCATTTACACTTGATGTCCTTATTGCCATATATTGCTCAAGTTTTCATTTAGTATACACATACCAGATTTTACTGATATCCTCTTTTCCTTACTTTTGTGGGTATGCTTCCAACCCCTGGTTTGACCAAGGAGAGGTGAACTTCAACATCAACCTTGTAGCTGAGCTTTTGGGAGACTTGGAGGGGTGGTTAGCTGACCCTCGACTTTATCTTTGTCTTATATGTTTAATTTTGTTTTTGGACACCTATGTGTGGTGAAGTGATGTACTAAGTTAACAAACTTTGTAAATTGTTAGATAGTATTCTTTTCTGTCGCTACTCATTATGTAATTATACATACATGTTGAATGAATTGGTCTCCATCGCTTTGGCATAAAATTTTATGTAGTGTTTGGTTTAAGGGATGTGGTCTTTCCTTTCTTATACCTAGTACCTTGCCTTGTGTAGGAAAAACCCTATTGGTGGGAAATAACTCAATTGTTGACATATAGTACGGTTACAAGACACCCCAAACCCTTAGGGTTGGTCAGGGGACCTTAGCATATGCTAGTTTGGGAGTAGCTATGACTCCAGAGCAAGAGTTGGCCATGTTTTGACAACTCTTTGCTTCTTCCATGGAAGGAAATATGAAAGACCCATATGTACATGAGAAGCCTAAGGAGTTCTCGATCATGAATTTTATAAATTATGCAACCACCCTCCTTCAAGGGTGAAGGTTAGATAGAGATGGTCGACAAGGCTGATGATTGGGTGTTACCCATGGAGAGGACTTTTGATGTGATGGCATGTCCTCCACACTAAAAGGTTTGGTTTGCTTCATAAGTTTTATATTGACCTGCAAGAGTTTGGTGGAATGGAATTGCATGGACTAGAGATATCTTAACCATGACTTGGGTGGAGTTTTTGGCTCTATTCCATGGGACGTACACTGTACTGCTGCTTTGAAAAAGAAAGAGGCTAAGTTCTACAACTTGAAGCAAGGGCCCGTATCCGTTTCTACTTATGTGCAAAGGTTGTTGGAGAATTATGCAATTGGTTTGAGTGAGGAACGTAGGGCTGACCGTTTCCTCCAAGGGTCAACTACAATGTGGGACGTGATATTAGCCCACAACTGCCCTTGACCTTTTAGCATATGGTTGATAAAGCTTTGGCTGTGGAGTCTTACCCTAGATTTCAGCCTAGGGAGTTTGATAAGAAGAGGAAACCTTCAAGAGATGAGAAAAGAAGAGACAAGTGTGCTAAGTGCAATGGTTACCATCCTCCAGGAAAGCATTCTCAGGACAAACCTCATCATAATACTCTAGTGGTATGCCATCATTGCAATGAAGCTAGTCATGTCAAACCTCAGTGCCCCAAGCTTCATTTTGGACAAGGTTATGTTCCCCAACAAGCACCTCCTCAGAATCATGGTAACAATAATTGTATGAAGTTGTTGGAAAGGATATCTGGAAGAGTTTTTACTTTGGATGGTGAAGAAGTTAATGAAGATGAACAAGACCAAGTTAATCCGTAGTTCCTTAGATTAGTCTTTACAAGTTATGTTTCCTTTTTGCACGTTGCTTATGTAGTTGGATGTACTAAGTATAGTTGAACCTTTTGTATCTAAACTTTAGTCTGATATAATAAGATGAACCCTTTTAAGGGGTGGTGGATAAGTTTTCTTATGAATGTTTGATTTTGAGAACAAAATCCCTTTAAGGGGTGGTGTGCTGTAACATACCAGAACTAAAACCCTACCTTAGTGGTTTGACCTTTTTGACTTAGCCAGATAAGGATACGTTAATACATGTAATTAAGCCAATAATGGAACATCAAAATGTGACACCTCAAGTATATAATGGAATACATAATACTTTGTTCTTAATAATGACTCATTTGGATGATAATAAGAAATTAAAGAACTTAATTTGATAAATAATAAATTAATGGGCCACTAATGGGTCATGTGACATATCTCATAAAAATAAGTTCCAAAAAAATTCCAAATTTAAATTTGTGTTCATTGGGTCCCAATTACCTTGGGAGTCAAGTTTCACATTTTTCACATAATAATAATTCATTTAATTCAAATTAGAAAAGAAGATGTGTGTTCTTCCCAAAATATCAAATAAAATAATAAATGACTCTGAAAGAGGAAAATAATTTTAGATTCATAATCTACATAATAAATATAGCCTTGGGTGAATTTTCATCCAATTTGGAGAAAGTTTTCTTAAAAGATTAAATCAGGAGAGAAAAATTATGTAGAACCTTCAAAATAATAAATAAATGCTCAAACAACTTCAATATATAAAATTTATGGCAAATTTATATCCGACACATTAAATATGACTTGTGGGTCAAGTGTCATAAAATTTGGATAATCCTAAAGCCATTAATGAAGGGGGAAAGAGAAAATAAGATTTGATTTGTTTAACCCAATAAAAGTTTCCAAAAGGTAAAACTAAATGCATAATCAGAATCTACATGCTTTAATTGGTTTCTGTGCAAAATTTTACGTAATTTGGATAATGTTTGGACCCTAAAATGAAGAAAGAGAAAAAGGAAATTATTTCAATGTCACTTTATTGAATTATATTGATTTTGTCACACCTTGATTTCCTATTCTGATTTAACACGTGATCTGAGCCGCCGAACTTTTGAACTAACGACTGGGGTGTTATCTCCTACCTTGAGTAGGAGAGCGACCCACCATGTACAGTAAAAGCTGAGTTTTCTTCCTTCTAGCTTCCTCATCTCTCAATCGTTCTTCATGATTTTTTCTCCGTTGGACTCCATGTTAGATTCCTCACGCATTGATCCCCAGATCGACCAACAAAACCCTATAAATAACAAACCCCTAAATCTTCCCTCTCCACCATTTTTTTTGCAAATGCTTGTACCCTACCCCTACTTCCCATGCGGCTGCCCAGGAGTCATCCTTGACCCTCCTCCTCATCTCCTCTGGTCTGAATTGGACCAGGAAGTTTGTGTAGTAGTTGGCCCTAGTCAGTTACTTCTTTGACAATCTCGACCAAACTCCGGCCTTCAATGTTGCCTTCGACCCAATTGCTTTGGTGGTGAGCATCCTGAGACCCCCCTATCCCTTTCCACATCTTTGTTTGGTCATGCAATTTTATAGTTTCTCTGGTCGACTAGTCGTCGGTACCTTGGTTTACTTCTCTAGCAAAAGAGGTTCTCCATTTTGAGTTTTTTGAGTCGTGGTTGCTGCTATGAATCTACGGTATATCCATTGTGTTTTGCTTATCATGTTCGTGGGGTTGGTCAGACGACATTCGACTTCCTCAATCTATTCACTTTGTCTGTTTCGCCTGGGCTCTGACATTACCAGAGCTTCGATCTCCATGTCTTTAACTCCCCTAAACACGAGCATTGGCTTGCTGTGTTCGAATTGTGCCCTGTCGCTTACTGATGCCTTTGGTTTCAAGGATTTCTAGTGGAGATCAGCATCAGTTGGGAGTTGGTCTCTCCTGGTTTCTTCATTCCTGGCTTCCTTCAAAGAACATCATAGCCAAGGGTGATATTACTCTAATGCCCTCTCATTTTTACATTCTTGTTCGTTTCTCTGCTAAGTGTATTTTGGTAATTTTTTGTGGATTGATTGTTTCTCGGTGTGCCTATGATGTGTTTAAGTGGTCATTGAGTTGGCCTGCCCTGATTGGGCCAACTCATACACCCGTGCCTCTCTGTCCCTCACTTTTCCTTTTTTCGGAAGGATTTTGCCACGTGGAATTTTGTTATTGGTCAAAACTTGAAAAATTCATAATTATCCACTCACTGATTAGAAAATTATGAAAAAATAGTCGTTGGATTTAGAAAATTATGAGCTAACTTTTGGAATTGGTTTTGTCACCTAAATTCAATCACATAAATGGGTGATTTTGATAGATTTTCCAAATTATACAATTTGTAAAATTCATAACTAAATATTTATATGTCAAAAAAATATAATAAATTATGTTTTGGACTCCTAATAACATGAACTAAAATATGCAATGGTTTTCATAACCTAATGCACACATTAATAAAAAGGCGGTTTTTAGGGTTTTGTTAATGTGTATGAAATTGACATAAAATATGTATATGTGTTTAATAGGTTCTTTGGTGACCTAGACATGGATCTGGAAGTGCTTTGGACTTTGAATTCTGATACTGAGGGATGTCATGTCCCCTATTACTCAATGTTGAGCAATTCACCTATCTTTTCATTCTCTTGAATTGACCCTACATAATATATATTATCTCTTGTGATCATGGTTCATGTGAACTATCTTGATTGTGATCTTGGATATTCTTTTGGCCCCTACCTTGTGATATGGTACATGATGATCTTGTTGATGGTATATGCCCACTGTGATGTGGTGGTTTTTTGGTGGTTTCATATGTTGCCCATTGTGTGATATGGAAAATCTTGTATAATGTTTGACTAAACTTTTCTACTTGCCTCTACATTTACCTACTATGTAATTCAGTAGTCGTAGAGTAGTATAATTGCATTGGTTTTGTTTCATTATGATTTATGGAAATATTATGATATCTTGGATGGTGGATGTGTGATTCCCCATGCCAGGGTAGGATGTGTGATTCCTAGACCATGTTATATACATTTGGATGGTGGATGTGTGATTCCTCAAGCTAGGGTAGGATGTGTGATTCTTGGCCCATGTCTCACTAGGTTCGAGATGTGTGATTTTAGGACACCTTTGTCTCTTATAATATTCTAGTGTTATGCTTATCTCAGATGCATGCAGGATGATGGTTATGACATGTGCTTATGTGGGACGACTTTATTGTTTTAATTATGGAAAGTATCATTGTTTTTCTATGATGATGAATCTATTCTTTTATGCCCATGTGGGTAGTCCTTATCTCTTGTATGGGAAGCGTTTACACTTTATGTCCTTATTTCCATATATTGCTCAAGTTTTCTTTTAGTATATGCATACCAGCTTTTGTTGATATCCTCTTTTCCTTTCTTTTGTGGGGTATGCTTCCAACCCCAGGTTTGACCAAGGAGAGGTGAACTTCAATATCAACCTTGTAGCTGAGCTTTTAGGAGACTTGGAGAGGTGGTTAGATGACCCTTGCTTGATCTTTGGATTATATGTTTAGTTTCCTTTTGGACACTCATGTGTGGTGAAGTGATGTACTAAGTTATCAAGCTTTATAAATTGTTAGATAATATTCTTTTCCATTGCTACTCATTGTGTAATGATACATACTTGTTGAATGAATTAGTCTCCATCTCTTTGGTGAAAATTTTTAAGGGGCATTTGGTTTAAGGGATGTGGTCTTTTCTTTCTAGTAGAGGAGTGGTTTCACTTCTTTACAACATGGTATCAGATCCACCAGCAGTTGGTCATCTAACAATTTCAAACTCATATCCCTTAGGATGTTTACCTTTATCTTAGGTTGCTTATACCTGGTACCTTGCCTTGTGTAGGTAAAACCCTAATGGCAAGAGATAACTTGACTGTTGACAACTAGTACAATTACGAAGCACTCCAAACCCTTAGGTTTGGTCAGGGGACCTCATCTTTTACTAGTTCTAGAGTAGCTATGAGTCTAGAGAAAGAGTTGGCCATGTTTTGACAACTCTTTGCTTGTTTCATGGCAGGAAAGATGAAAGACCCGTCTGGTCATGAGAAGCCTAAGGAGTTCTCGATCATGGAGTTCATGAAGATGCAACCACCCTTCTTTAAGGGTGAAGGTGAGATAGAGATGGTCGAAAAAGATGATGATTGGGTGTTAGCCATGAAGAGGACTTTTGATGGCTTGGCATGTCCTTCACACCAGAAGGTTGGGTTTGCTTCATATGTTTTAGATGAACCTGCAAGAGTTTGGTGGAATGGAATTGCACGGACCAGAGATATCTCAACCATGACTTGGGTGGAGTTTTTGGCTCTATTCCATGGGAAGCACTTCTGTACTACTTCTTTGAAGAAGAAAGAGGCAGAGTTCTACAGCTTGAAGCAAGGGTCCTTATCCATTTCTGCTTATGTGCAAAGGTTTCTTCTATTGGAGCATTATGAAGTTGGTTTGGGCGAGGAACGTAGGGATGACCTTTTCCTCCAAGGGCTCAACTACAATGTGGGATGTGCTCTTATCCCATAACTAACCTTGACCGTTCAGTAGATGGTTGATAAAGCTTTGGTTGTCGAGTCTTACCTGGGTTTCAACCTAGGGAGTTTGATAAGAAGAGGAAACCTTTAGGAGATGATCAAAGAAGATAAAAGTGTGCTAAGTGCAATGGTTACCATCCTCTAAGAAAGAATTCTCAGGACAAACCTCATCATAATACTCCAGTGGTATGCCATCATTGCAATGAACCTGGTCATGTCAGACCTCAGTGTCCCAAGCTTCGTTTTGGATTAGGATATGTTCCTCAGCAAGCACCTCCTCAAAATCATGGTAACAATAATGGTAAGAAGCCGTTGGAAAGGAGATCTAGAAGAGTTTTTGTTTTGGATGGTGAAGAAGATAATGAAGATGAACAAGAGCAAGTTAAACCATAGTTCCTTAGATTAGTCTTTACAAGTTATGTTTCCTTTTTGCATGTTGCTTATGTAGTTGGATGTAATAAGTATAGTTGAACCTTTTATATCTAAAGTTTAGATTGATATAATAAGATGAACCATTTTAAGGGGTGGTGGATAAGTTTTCTTATGGATTTTTGATTTCGAGGACAAAATCCCTTTCAGGGGTGGTCTGCTGTAACATACCAGAACTAGAACCCTACCTTAGTGGTTTGACCTTTCTGACTTAGCCAAATAGGGATAAGTTAATACATGTAATTAAGCCAATAATGGAACATAAGATGCCACACCTCAAGTATATAATGGAATACATAATACTTTGTTCTTAATAATGACTCATTTGGACGATAATAATAAATTAAAGAACTTAATTAGATAAATAATGAATTAATGGGCCACTAATGGGAAATATGACATATATCATAAAAAGAACTTCAAAAAATAAAATCCAAGTTTAAATTCATGTTCCTTGGGTCCCAATTACCTTGGGAGTCAAGTTTCACATTATTCACATAATAATAATTCATTTAATTCAAATTGGAAAAGAAGATGTGTTTTTCTCAAAATATCAAATAAAATAATAAATGAATCTAAAAGAGGAAAATAATTTCATATTCATAATCTACATAATAAATATATCCTTGGGTGAATTTTCATCCAATTTGGAGAAAGTTTACTTAAAAAGTTAAATCAAGAGAGAAATTATGTAGAACCTTCAAAATATTAAATAAATACTCAAACAACTCCAATATGTAAAATTGATGGCAAATTTGTATCCAACACATTGAATATGACTTGTGGGTTTAACTTTCATAAAATTTTGATAATCCTAAAGCCATTAATGAAGGAGGAAAGAGAAAATAAGATTTGATTTGTTTAACCAATTAAAAGTTTCCAAAAGGCAAAACTAAATGCATAATCGGAATCTACATGCATTAATTGGTTTCTATGCAAAATGTTACTTAATTCGGATAATGTTTGACCCTAAAATGAAGAAAGAGAAAAAGGAAATTATTTCAATGTCACTTTATTGAATTATATTGATCTTGTCACACCTTGATTTCCTATTCTGATTTAACACGTGATCTTAGCCACCGAACTTTTGATCTAACGGTTGGGGCATCTTTTCCTACCTTAAATACGAGAGCGACCCACCCTGTATAGTAAAAGTCGAGTATCCTTTCTATCTAGCTTCCTCATTTCTCGGTCGTTCTTCACGATTTTTCCTCTATTGGACTCCTTGTCAGATTCCGCACGCATTGATCCCAAGATCGACCAACAAAACCCTATAAATAACAAACCCCTAAATCTACCCTATCCATCATTTTTCACAAATGCTTGTACCCTGCCCCTTCTTCCCACGCGGCTACCTAGGAGCCATCCTTGACCCTTCTCCTCTTCTCCTATGGTCTCAATTAGACCAAGAAGTGTGTGTGGTAGTCGACCCTATTCATTTTCTTCTCCAACAATCTCAACAGAACTCAAGCCTTCCCTATTGCCTTTGACCCAATTACTTTGGTGGTGAGCATCCTGAGACCCCCTATCCCTTTCTGCATCTTTATTTGGTTGTGTGATTTTGTAGTTTCTCTGGTCGAATAGCCGTTGGTACCCTGGTTTACTACTCTAGCATAAGAGGTTCTCTATTATGAGTTTTTTGAGCCGTGGCTGCTGCTATGAATCTCTGGTATATCCGTTGTGTTTCACTGATCATGTTTGTGGGGTTGGTCAGACGAATTTTGACTTCCTCTGCTTGTTCGCTTTGTTTGTTTCACCTGGGCTCTGACATCACCGGAGCTTCGATCTCCATGTCTGTAACTCCCCTGAACACGAGCATTGGCTCGGTGTATTCAGATCGTGCCTAGTCGCTTGCTGATGCCTTTGGTTTCAGAGGATTTATCGTGGAGATCAACATCGATTGGGAGCTGGTCTCTCCTACTTTCTTCATTCCTCGCTTCCTTCAAAGAACAACATAACCAAGGGCGATATTACTCTAGTGCCCTCTCATTTTTACATTCTTGTTCGTTTCTCTACTAAGTGTACTTTGGTAATTTTGTGTGGATTGATTGTTTCTCAGTGCGCCTATGATGTGTTTAAGTAGTCATCGAATTGATCGGCCCTGATTGGGCCAACTCAGACACCCGGGCCTCTCTCTCCCTCACTTTTCCTTTTTCTCAAGGGTTTTGCCACGTGGAATTTTGTTATTGGTCGAATCTTGAAAAATTCATAATAATCCACTCACTGATCAGAAAAATATTGAAAAGTAGTCATTGGATTTAGAAAATTAAGAGCTAACTTTTGGTATGGGTTTTGTCACCTAAATTCAATAAGATAAATAGGTGATTTTTATGAACTTACCTAAATATATGATAAATTGTAAAATTCATAACTAAATATTTATAAGTCAGAAAAATATAATAAAATATGTTTTGGACTCCTAATAACATGAACTAAAATATGGAATGGTTTTCATAACCTAATACATAAATTAATAAAAAGGTGGTTTTTAGGGTTTTGTTAGTGTATGAAATTGACATAAAATATGTATATGTGTTTAATGGGCTCTTTGGTGACCTAGACATGGATCTAGAAGTGATTTGGACTTTGAATTATGATATTGAGGTATGTTGTATCCCCTATTACTCAATGTTGAGCAATTCACCTATCTTTTCATTCTCTTAAATTGAGCCTACACAATATGTCTTATCTCTTGTTAGCATGGTTCATGTGAACTATCTAGATTGTGATCATGGTTATTCTTTTGGCCCCTACCTTGTGATATGGTACATGATGATCTTGTTGATGGTATATGCCCACTATGATGTGGAGGTTTATTGGTGGTTTCAAATGTTGTCCATTGTGTAATAAGGCAAATCTTGTATAATGTTTGACTAAACTTTTCTACTTGCCTCTACATTTACCTGCTATGTGATTCAGTAGTCGTAGAGTAGTATAATTGCATTGGTTTTGTTTCATTATGATTTATGGCAATATTGTGATATTTTGGATGGTGGATGTGTGATTCCCCATGCCAGGGCAGGATGTGTAATTCCGGAATTTGTGTTATATATATTTGTATGGTGGATGTGTGATTCCTCATGCCAGGGTAGGATGTGTGATTCTTGGCCCTTGTCTCATTAGGTTTAAGATGTGTGATTCTTGGCCACCTTTGTCTCTTATAATATTCTAGTGTTATGCTTATCTCACATGCATGCAAGATGATGATTATGACATGTGCTTATGCGACACTACTTTATTGTTCTAATTATGGAAAGTATCTTTCTTTTACTATGATGATGAATCTATTCTCTTATGCTCGTGTGGGTAGTCCTTATCTCTTGCATGAGAAGCGTTTACACTTGATGTCCTTATTACCATATATTGCTAAAGTTTTATTTTAGTATACTCATACCAGCCTTTGTTGATATCCTCTTTTCCTTTCTTTTGTGGGGTATGCTTCCAACCCCAGGTTTGACCAAGGAGAGGTGAACTTCAACATCAACCTTGTAGATGAGCTTTTGGGAGACTTGGAGAGGTGGTTAGATGACCCTCATCTTGATCTTTGGATTATATGTTTAGTTTCCTTTTAGACACCCATGTGTGGTGAAGTGATGTACTAAGTTATCAAGCTTTGTAAATTGTCAGATAATATTCTTTTCTATTGCTACTCATTGTGTAATGATACATACATGTTGAATATATTGGTCTACATCCCTTTGGCGTAAAATTTTATGTGGTGTTTGGTTTAAGGGATGTGGTCTATTCTTTCTAGTAGAGGAGTGGTTTCACTTCTTTATATCATCCCTGTATGCTCAGGTCCTTGGGGAGGTTTTTGTTGTTATGTATATCAATATGAGGTTTTTTCTAGTATTCTGTTTGTTGTACAAATATGACATGTATATATATACAGGTTGTTATATATGTCGTAGGTTGTGGCCAATTAACCAGTGAACGGTGATATATGTACATCTTTTGGCATGAGAATTGTTTCAAGTGACTTTGTGGACCCATATGTATATGTTTTATACTTAAGGTGGATGTGTGATATCTGTTGTAGTTTACTCTGTTCTATGGTAATTTGGATGTTAGTGATAATTTCACGCTTTATTTTGAATAATCTCATTGAGGTCCGCATTAGAGCGTCACAATTTAGGTTGGTATCCGAGCTTTAGGTTCGCTGATTCTACAGGGACATAGGACTAAGGTTTGTGTCATGTCCTCCAATTTGTCTTATGGTAACTCCTGCTTATGCATTAGAAGAAAAAGAGAAGAGAAGTTGGTTGGAGAACACAAAGAACATGCTGCTAGGAGTAGTGTTATTGCACTAAGAGGTGGTGCAGGAGCCAAGAGAGGGTCGATTTTGTTCCTGAGATGCCCCAATTTGACCCAACTGTGGTGGCCAATATTTCTTTTCAATCCATGTTTAGACAGTTCATGGCTACGGTGATGCATATGGCTGACAAAATGCTTCCAACCCAAAAGAGAGCTGCAGTCCCAAATGCGGAATCTCCAGGTTTTGGGAAGACCTTTGAAAGGTTGAGGTGTGTAAGGGTGGTTGAGTATGTGGGTACAATGGACCCGACTGATGCAGAGCTATAGTTAACAGATTTGGAGAAGATCTTCAATATCATCAACATCCCCAAAGAGGATAAGGTGAAGCATGTTATGTATCTCTATTGAAAGGGAGTGCTGGCCACTTATGGGCCATAGAGGAAGAGAAAAGCCCTGGAGTGGTGATCAATTGGGAGGAGTTTTAGAGAGAGTCTGTGAGCCGATACTTCCCTGAGACCTTCCTAGATGAGAAGATTCAATAGGGATCTATGATAGTCAATGAATATGAAGCTAATTTCAAGGATCTTTTGAGGTTTTACCCAGATATGGCAGCTACAGACAAGGAGTGGATCAAATAGTTCGAGAAGGATTTGAGTCTAGAGTTTATGATGTCGGTGTCATCTCCAAAAAACAAAGAGAAGTTTGTCACATTTGTGGAGTTGGTTAGAAGAGTGGAGCGATGTGTGGTGAAGAAGCGTGAGATGAAGGCCAAGAAGAGGCATGTACAATATTAAGGACTATCGTCTGGAGGCTTTAAGAAGCCTAGGTTTTTAGCACTACCATTACAACAGAGATCGACAAGTCATTCATAGTGTCCACTGAGAATAGGCAGATGTCATATCTTTCCACTAGTAGGAGCCCATAGTGTTGCATCTGGGTCAGTGATAGGGTCGTTAAGGCCATGGTATGAGAGCACGACTTGCTAAAAATGTGGATATGTTGGGTATACAAAGTGATTTTTCCCAATGAAGAATGAAGAGGTTACCCAACAACTAAAACAGAGTCAGCAAGGGTCGTAGTAGTGACAACAATTTAGTAGTTGCAGAGAACATGGTTAGGCATCACAAGATGGTTCATCTTGGCAAGCCAACAAAGGATGAGGGAGAAAATAGGCAATGACTTGATTCTATTCTATGAGGCAGCTACAAGGAGTGATCAACTCATGAGTAGTGATAGGTTGTATGGAGTTATTTCATTCTGATATGTCTGTATCTTGCTTTATATTGGTTATGGTTGACCTGAATCCAATGTACTCTTTTATCACTATATAAGTGATTGCTAGATGTTCTTTTCTTGTTTGTCATAGATGTGACAGTCTTCGTTTAGAATCCCCTTGGTAGGTTCCATAGAGTTGCGGGAGGTGTGTCCCTCCTGTGTTCTTTCTTTTGTAGGATGTAACATTCAAGTGGATCTCATGACGCTTGACATGCATGGATTTGATCTGATCCTTGGAATGGATACTTAGGAGAAGTATTGGGTGGTCATAGACTGTAGTTCCAAGGTGGCAATGTTTGTCAGTGGTGATGTGTCATGAATCTTCCAGGGAGATAGGAAGATTCTCCCTACATGTTTGGTGTCAACAATGATGGCAGAATGGTTGATGAGACAGTGATGTGATGTGTTCTTAGTGCATGTGGTGGATACAAAGACAAGGAGTCTGAGTATCCAAGAACTGCCAATTGTCTTTGAGTTTGAAGACATGTTTCTCACTGAGTTTCCTAGCGTTCCCTTAGTAAGTGGGATTCATTTTGAGATCAATCTAATTCATGGTACCCAACTGATAGCTCAAACACCATATAGGATGGAACTAGATAAGATGCAAGGGATGAAGAAGTAGACATAGGAGTTTCTTGAGAAAGTCTTTATCAGATCGAGCACTTAACTTTGGGGTGATCCAATTTTGTTTGTGAAGAAGAAAAATGGATCCATGCGGCCGCGCATCGACTACAGACAGTTGAACAAACTAACGATTAAGAATAAATATCCCTACCATGGATTGATAATTTTTGGACCAGTTGCGAGGTGCCACAATGTTTTCCAAGATAGACCTGAGGTCGAGACATCACCAATTGCATATTAAGGGGGATGAAATACCAAATTTAGTATTTAGGATGAGGTATGGTCACTATGAGTTTGTGATTATGCCCTTTCAGATAAACAATGCACCAATAATGTTCATGGACTTGATTAATAGGGTGTTTAGACCTCATCTTGATCAGTTTCTATTGGTATTGACAGATGACATGTTGATATATAGTCAGGATAGCCATCAGCACAAGTAGAATTTGTGATCGGCGTTGACCTTGTTGAGTCATCACTGATTATATGCCAAGTTCATCAAGTGTGAGTATTGGATGAGGGAGGTGTCCTTCCTAGGACGTGTGATATCTGTTGAGGGTGTTCATGTAGACCTTAACAAGGTTGAGTCTATGATACAGAAAAAGACACCAACAAAAGTTTGTAGTTTCTTTGGATTGGTTGGATACTACAAGAGGTTATCAGGAACTTCAACGTTGTGTTGTTAACCATAACGAAGCTAATTAGGAAAGGTGTGCCTTTTTTCTATGATGGCAAGTGTCAGCGTGCATTCTAGTTTTTGAAAGAGAAGGAGACTAGTTCTCTTATGCTAGCGTTGCCAGAAAAGGGAAAAGGCTACATTATCTTTTGTGATGCTTCAAAGAATGGCCTAGGCTGCGTGTTGATGCAAGATAAGAATGTAATCTCCTTCACGTTGCGATAGTTGAAGAAGTATGAGGATAAATATCCCACTCATTATCTAGAGTAATCAATGGTAAATCAAGCTTTGAAGGTCTACATACATTAGTTGTACGATGAGAAGTGTTAGCTCTTCATGGATCACAAGAATCTACAATATATCTTCTCAAAATAGGAGCTGAATATGAGGCAACATTACTGGTTGGAGTTAACTAAAGATTATGATTGCACTATAGATTACTATTCAGGAAAGGAAAATGTGGTCGTAGATGCTCTGAGTAGGAAGTCTTCCTCAGCATCACCGACTGACAAAGAACAATTATGTTATTTGGTGTGCCACAAGAGAAACATGTTAGTATCTTTGTGTGAGATGAACTTAAAGTTGGAAGTCTCCTTGTTGGTAAGCTTGTTGGCTCAGTTATAGGAGAAGCCCATGTTGTGGCGGAAGATCAAGGATGCTCATCTAGATGATACTGTGATACAACAAATTTAAGTAGAATTTGGTAGCGAGAAGTGTGATGGTTTCCATAAATTCAAAGATGATATGGTGTGTTACTACCATAGAGTTGTGGTCCCCGATGTTGATAACCAAAGGAATATGGTTATGGTGGAGGCTCACTCCTCAATGTATGATATGCATCTAGGAAGCACCAAGATGTACGACAATTTGAAGGACTTGTATTGGTAGCCTGGTTTGAAGTATGACGTGGTAGGGTTTCTTGCCATATGTCATATATGTCAGTAGGTTAAAGCAGAGCACCAGAAACCTACATGAACTTTAAAACCATTTCCCATACCATAGTGGAAGTGGGATCATGCCATGATGGACTTTGTGGTTGGTCTACCTAGGACATCCAAAGGTAAAAGCTCCATATGTGTGATTGTTGATCGGTTGACAAAGACAACACAATTGTTTCCAGTGAAGATGACATACACAATAGAGAAGCTTGCACATATATATGTTAATGAGATTGTGTGTTTGCATGGTATTCCAGCTACCATCATATCTGACAGAGATCCTCAGTTCACCAGTCATTTTTGGGAACATCTGCACACAATGATGGGTACACAGTTGAAGTTCAGTCCATCATTTCACTTGTAGAATTATGGACAATAATAAGTTAGAAGATCTATTGTGAGCATGTGTTTTGCTATTTTTGGACAGTTGGGATGTGCACCTTAGATTGATAGAGTTTACCTACAACAACAATTATTAGAGGAGTATTGATATGGCATTGTAACATACAAATCTTTAACCCTACCCTAGAAATTTTATCTCTTAGAATTAGCCAAACAAGGTTGAGGGTGGGACCTAAAAAGATTTTTAGTAAAATCCTAATGAACTAATGCATGAATATATCACTGTTATGTAACCTAATGCTTTCACATTAGTCTTTGACTGATGATGAATATATAATATATGTCACATAGCTCTTTTGTTGATAATATGAAGATAAGGAACCCAAATGGATGAGCAATAATGATAATAGTGAAATATTATGATAATGTGATAACATTGGTTGAAAATATTAATTATGTCTGAACTCATCATGGGAAACCCCAAAAATGAAATCTAAGTTAAAAAATGTGTTCCTTGGATCCCAATTGCCTTGGGAGTCAAGTTTCATACTATTCACACAATAATAATTGATTCAATTCAAATTGGAAAAGAAGCCCCCAATAAAATGGAAAAGAAGGTGTGTGTTTTTTCCCAAAATATCAAATAAAATAATAAATGACTCAGAAAGAGGAAAATAATCATAGGTTCGTAATCTACATAATAAATATATCCTTTGGGTGAGTTTTCATCCAATTTGGAGAAAGTTTTCTTAAAAGGTGAAATCAGGAGAGAGAAAGTGTGTAGAACCTTAAAAATATTAAATAAATGAACAAACAACTCAAACATGTAAAATTGATGACAAATTCATATCCAACACATTAAACATGACATGTAGGTGAATTTTCATTAATATTGGATACTCTTAAAGTCATTAATGCATGAGATAAGAGAAAATAATATTTGATTTATTTAACACATTAAAAGTTCCCAACAGGCAAAATAATTGTATATTTGGATTCCTCATGTCCAAAATAGGCTGGGTATAAAGTTTCATTTAATTTGGGACTCATTTTCGCCCTCAAAAGAGGAGAGAGAAAATAAAAAATAATTTCATTCACACTTTAGTCGAATTGGTTTGGAAATTGATTTGGCTTATTTTGAATGTTATTTGATTGTTCGTTTCACCCACGGTTTTCTATCACATGATGACTCCCTTTTTCTTGCCTTATTTCGGGCCTAATTTTGGTTGTTGGATCTAGATCCAACAGCAATGGCTCGTCTCCTACTTTCCGCTTCCTGCTCCCCTTCCTTTCTCGCGCTCGCTCCCTGCTTCCCCTCTGACTCTGATCTCTTCCTCTCCCTTTTCCTTTCCCTCTGACTTCTTCCCATACACCTTTCCTTTTCTCTACCACACCCTCTGATCCCAGTTGCTAGGGTGTTTATACCTTGAGATCCCCAAACTACAAATAGATGTCTAGGTGCTCTGTTTCCTACCTTGTTTCCCTATTCTTCTATTCTCCTTGCCATCTCAGGCCATCAGACCCCTCAGAACGCTGTATAAACCTTCTGCAGACCCCCAAGAACCTTCCCATAGTGCTGGTTTGGTCGTTCTATCTTTGATTCTGTCTCCCTTTCTCCGACCACCCTACCGCTGGGGGCTTAGGTTGAGGTCAACACCCAAGGACCCCAGGCTGCCATGTAGCCCCGAGGAGGTCGGAATTGGTTACCTTCATGCCTATGAAGGCTTTCATATGTTTGATTCATCCTCTCCTAGAGGTATGTTAAAACCCCTCTTTTTCCCAACCTGTTCTCTTCTCTTTCATTTTTATTTGAATCTATTATTCAATTCCTTACTTTTCTTCGTGGTTTTGGTCGTTTTTGGGTTCCCTGAGTTCATCTTGGGATCATGAAGATGTTGGGTACCTTTGCAGCTGGTTGGGGTTTGGTTTGTTGGGTTTTTGCATCTCCGAGTACTTGCTCCTGGGGATGCTCCTCGTCCATGTCAAGGGAGTAATGTCAGGGATTGAATCCCCTCTATGTTTGGTTTGGTGTGCCCTTAGTTTCTGACTCATTTTAGCTTTTTCCCTCAAGGGTAAAATCATATTTCCACAATCATTTTGATTTTGTTTCAATGCTAAGGCAACTTGTCAGGGTGCCTGTGGGGTCGACTGAATTAGCCACTTGTGATTGGGCCAACTCAGCGCACACACACACTCCCACTCTCTCTCTTCCTCTCTATGTGATTTTCGTTGATGTGGATTTATCTGATTGGCTGCTTTCCAAAAAATTATAACTAATTATTCGTAGCTTAAAGAAATAAAATAAAATATGTTTTTAAATTAAAAAATAAGAGATTTGTTTTGGTGTAGGTTTTGTTTCCTAAGTCAAACCTTAAAAATAGTTGATTCTAATGAATTTACCTAAATATGTAATAATTTGTAAAATTCATAACTAATAATTTATAGGTCAGAAAAATATAATAAAATATGTTTTGGACTAAAAAAAGGTAACCTAAAACATGGCATGGTTTTTATAATCTAATACACTAATAATAAGAAGCCATTTTTTAGGGTTTGAATAATCAATGTGAAATTGACCTAAAATCTACATATATGTTCAATAGGTTCTTTGGAGGCCTAGACTTGGATATTGAAGTATCTTGGACTTTTATAGACTCTAAAGTGAGGTATGTTGTATCTCCTATTACTCCATGTTGATAAATTCACCTATATTATTCTTTCTCCGTGTCCTATGGATAATAACCTATACACATTGCTCTTATCTTTTGATATCATGGTTCTTTTGAACGATCTTGTTGGTGGTAATCTTGGATATTCTCTTGACTCTTATCTTGTACCTTGGTGCATGTTGGACTTGTGATGATATGTGTCCACTATGATGTGGATGTTTATTTGTGGATATGGGATATCTTGTTCCCACTTGCATGTGGATGTATGTGTTTTCCATTGTGTGATGGAAACATTGTATAATATGACCATACTTTTCTACTTGCCTCTATATTTTAAATGCTATGTGATTCAGTAGCACTAGAGTAGTGTAATTGCATTGGCTTTTGTTTATGGTAGATATGTAATTTATTGCTGAGCAGATGTGTAATTTCCTGCTCTTTTGGGATGGAAAGATTACCTTTACCCAGGGTAAGATGAATGATTCTTGGCATATGATTTATATATTTGGGAGTTTGACAGTTAACCATTCTCTATCAGGTTTCAAGATGTATGGTTCTTGGCCACCTTTGTCTTTATATTGTTGTATGGCTATGTTTATGTCACATGCATGCATGATATTGATGATGATTGTGGGGTGTGTGCCCTACTTGTGTTTTATTTCCCACCATGATAGAGGATGTATATATGGCACAACCTTTTTATGTTGTTTTAGTGGCAAGTATTAATTTATTGTGATTCTTTTCTATTGATACCCATTTGGATGGTACTTTTCTTTTCTATGGGAAGCCTTCTATTTGATGTCCTTTATTCCAATTATATTGCTCAATTTTACTTTTTAGTATGCACATACCAGCCTTTGTTGATGTTTCCTTTTCTTCTCCTTGTTGCTCGGGTACGCTTCCAACCATAGGTGAAGGACATGGAGTACATGGCATAAAGTTATGGACTTGGCTTAAGGAGTTCAAAGCTTGGAGACAAAGTTGCTATGGTTTAGACTTCCCTCTACCTTGGATCCTTATGTTGTATCATACATATAAACCTATGTTGGAGATTATGATTTACTTTTGTAATCTTGTTGAGAAACTGAATATAGTCATTATTTTCTTCTACTGCTACACTTTGGTTGTTTAGTATACTATAAATAATATTTGAAAATTTTACACCCACTCCAACACATCTTTAGGTGTGTTTGGACTGAAGGTTCTATTCTTCAAAATTTTAGTAGGGAGTGGTTCCCCTCTGGGATCCCACTCCTTACAGACACCTTATGAGGCCTTGTATAGAAGGCACATTAGATCTCCTTTCTGTTGGTATGAGACTAGAAAGTACCATCTTTTGGGTCCTAAGCTTGTGCAATAGATGATAGAGAAGATAAGAGTGATTTGGTAGTAGCTAAAGGCAACATAGGACATACAGAAGTTGTATGCTGATAGAGAGCGTAGGCCATTGGAGATCCATGTGGGTGACATGGTCTACCTTAAGGTCTCTCCTTGTAAAGGTGTTTTGAGGTTTGCGAAGAAGGGAAATTTGGCTCCCATGTATATGGGACCTTACCATGTGGTGGCACGTGTTTGGAAAGTAGCTTACAAGTTGGAGTTGGCACCTGAGTTGCATTGGTTTTGTCCAGTGTTTCATGTTTTGATGTTGAGGAAGTGTCACCCTAACACAAAGTTGGTTTTGCAGCCTATAGAAGTTGAGTTGGATGAGGACATATCTTATGTGGAAGGTCCTATCTTGATCATGGATAGGAGGATCAAGAAGTTGAAGAGGAAGAAGAACATCATTTTGGTGAAGGTTTTGTGGCATCATGGTGGAGTATAGGTAACCATGTGGTATCTTGAGGAGGAGATGCATAGGAAGTACCCATCTCTTTTCACGTATGATTTCAAGGGAAAAATCCATGTTAGGGTTTTATGGTTGTAAGGTCGTTGACCTACGTTATTTCTTGTTTGCATTTACTTTAATTAATAAGATGCTTTAACTTTAACCTAATCTCTTGAGATGACTTAATATTATGTGACATGCTTGAGGTTTCATTTTGGTCCTATTTGGATGTTGTTTGATC
This sequence comes from Alisma plantago-aquatica, assembly GCA_963693085.1. Taxonomy (NCBI): domain Eukaryota; kingdom Viridiplantae; phylum Streptophyta; class Magnoliopsida; order Alismatales; family Alismataceae; genus Alisma; species Alisma plantago-aquatica. The sequence continues at coordinate 161,244,949 of OY856409.1, read as the reverse complement.
TATGTTTTCTTGTTTTGGACCTAGTTACAATTTACCCAAGTTGAGGGGTTATCTTGCAATTTGTTACATGTAGGTTGTTCCCTTTGTGTTTTGGAATCATGAGAGAGAAGGTGGTTCTTTTGGGGTGCCTTGTTGAGACTTGGTTTTTGGAGGAGAGAGAATGTGACATGTTGAGTGTTGTCTCTAGGGTTTTCCTAGATGCCCTAGTTTGATGTTGACCTTGAGTTAAATGTTTGATGTTCCTGGTGTCCAACAACCATACTTGGATATTCTCGATGTTTTCTCTACATTTTAATTATGTTTTGGAATCATCCTTGAAATCTCTTTGGTCGTAGAGGGATGGAGCCCTATTTTGGTCTCTTACCTAGGGTTTCGTGTGGTTGCTTAGTTTCTCTTCGACCATGAGCCTTTGTGGCCATGCTTCCCTTTGATCGATGGTCCTCTAGAGCCAAGTGATGTTGCTAAATTTTCTTCTTTTTCATGACATTAGTGGCTTGCATGCATGGTTTTAGTGGATGTATGGTTGTTATGTTGTGGACATGTGGCCCATATGTGCATCACGCCTAACATCTTTGGTCTCTCTCTACCCTTAGGTATATGTACCCCTCTTCATTCATGCAGATGATCCTTTTGCACCCTCTCTATCCTCTCTCTTTCACTAAGTTTAGGCTTGTGTACTTGGTGGAGAAGAAGCTCATCCTTGGTGCTTGATGGTTGAAATACTTTGCATGTGGTGGTCCAAGCTTGAAGCTACTCTTCCTTGTGATCTTTGGTGGTTCTTTGGCCTTTGGTAAGTGATCCACACTTTTGCTTTCATTTTCTTGAAAAACCCTACCTCTTTCTTCTTCTCTTAGCTGAATCCATGGAGCTTCCATGGTGGTGCTTGTGTTGGGATGGAGGTACTCCTCTTTCTTGGGCGGAATCCTTGGTTCTCCAAGGTAGTTCTCAAGTTGAGTGGAAGAACCCTCTCCCTCTCACTCTCTCCTCTTTTTGTTCTTTTTGGCCTTGAGGTTTTGGATCCCCTTCTTTCCATTTGACCTCAAGTTTTTCCTTATCTTTTGAGGTGGTGACTAGCTTGGTCATGGAGGTGATCAAAGCTAGGTGTCTCTCTTGCTTTTGGATCTTTTCTTGGAGGTGGTTGCATCATCATCTAAGGTGGGTTATATAACTCTTTTCCCTATTCTATTATTGCACTTTAATTCTAAGTACAAGTCATTCTAAAACATTATTACTTGGTGTTTATAATTATATCTTGTTTAGGGTTGTGTTTCTATAATGATCTTGCATGTACTTGTTGCTTCCTCTTAAACCCTAGTTCACTTAGCCAAAATCTATATGATGGAGATGATGACAGTTTTTGGATGCAACTTAACCTTGGTTTTTGTTGTCATGGTTCTTGGTTTGGTCACCTAGCATGAGGTGGAGTTTGGTTCTATTTTCATGTGTTTGATCTTAGGTTTTCATCCCTCAACTCATGGAGATCATTTGTACTTTAATTATTTACCCTCCCACTATTTTTTTCAAGCTAATATATCTCACTATTAATTTGGAATATTACAGTGGGCAATCTTCTAGTGATCCAAGATCCAATATACATTAAGCCATGACTCTACCAACGATGACGCTCACAACTTAATTATTAATATAGGTAACAATTACCAACTGCATCATATTCAATTCTTGGGTAGATAGTTGCTCAATTCTTTGTCATGACCATATTTATGCCTTTAGGTGTGTAATCCTATTAAGATCACCTAGTCAAGTCAGACCACAAATCCGATATAATAGAATATGCACCCTTCTTCGGCAGACCCATATATCTATCCTCACTCATCCATGAGATAGACGGTGCACCGTACTTTGTCGATCAAGCTTTTCATGTGTATTTCTTATTTGAAGGCATCTAAGACTTAATTTTTATTTGTTATATTTTAATTTTTCACAAACAGACAAATATATATATATATATATATATATATATATATATGTGTGTGTGTGTGTGTGTGTGTGTGTGTACACATTACATACTTATTGTAACATACTGAAATCTCCTATGTACCTCTTTGTACCCTTTTCTATAAGTTTTGTCCTTCATTTTCATCCCATATGCCTTTGGATTTGTTTTAGTGGAATCATGGTGGTTATTGTATAAATGTTTCCCATATATTCTTAATATAGGATTGTATGCACAAATACCTCAGTTAGATTTTAGATAATGGGTCTAAAGTGAAAATTGTACACTAAGCAATAAAAAGAATAAGATATTTCATCCTAGAACTTTCTAGCACTTCTTAGAATAAGAGAAATAAGAGAAAATCCGAATTTTATATAGAGGAGAAGATAAATGCAATAATTAGAAGTAAATGGGATTTAATGGATAAAAGAGGATAATGAGAAAGATATTGCACCAAAATTATAATGGGAAACCCACAAACATAATTTGACACTCAAATTCGTTTTCTTGACCAAAAAGTAACTTAAGGGCCAAGTATTATCTAATTGGGAAGATAAATACATATATTAATGTCATTATCAAAAGAAAATAGGAAATAGGCCAATAAAGTGAAATAAAATACTTAATGCTCTCAAATAAGAAAAATAACTCCAAAATCGTATTCTAACCATAAAAATAAGACATTGGTGAAATTTGCAACTAATTTGGATAATGTGTGAATCATGAATAAAATAGGAGAGAGAAAGTGTGTAGAATCTTCTGTTTATTTAATAAATAAATAAACAATCTCAAATTGTAAAGATAATTACAAAATTGTGTTCTAATCCCTTAGGGAGACTTATGGGTGAAGTTACACAAATTTTAGATAATTTTATCATATGTTTTGAAGGAGGAAAGAGAAAATGACATATTAATTATTTAACATATCAAACTTCCTCAAAAGGCAAAAATAACTCCATATTTGGATTTTACACGTCAAAATCAATCAGAATATAAAATTTGGTAATTTTTTGATAACGCTTGGGCCTCCAAACAAAGAGAGAGAAAAACATTTAATGTATATGCCTTTGTAATCCATTTTGAATAGGAATAACTGTTGGCAACTGATTATATCGCGATGATCATTGACCGTTGGATCTCGATCAAAGGGTCCGTGGATTGTCTTCTTCGTCGGCCCGATTTGGCAACAGGTTGCTTGATAGCCAAGTTTCAAATCCATGTATCTCGAGTTTTACTCGATGGAATTTGGTAATTTTTGGTTCTATGAATTCCTCGTGGAATTCCGCACCGATATATTCCAAAATTTTCACATTTTGACGAATATTCATGGGATACCCAAAGCTTGTGCCACCCCCTCTACCTTCACCTACCTAAACCCTAACTCGGTGTCCCTTGCCTATATATACCTAAGTCCCTAGGACCACCATCACCTTAGCATCCCATCTATGCCTTTGATTTCAGTTTTTGTGGACGTCTTGACCACCACCTAGCCGCCGTTTGCCCCTACTCTTGCGGTATCCTTTGTGCTCTGCTCCCTTGGCCTCCTTCCAAATTAGAGGTACGGTTGAATTTGGTTCTCCTTCTTCTTTCTTTTTGGTACCTAAACGCGAGATTTTGTGGTGTATTGCGATTTTGCCCAAAACGAGCCCAAGCAAGCTGCTCGCGGCTTGTTTCCTTGGCACGGGGAGGAAGACGACCCCTTTTTTTGTGTGTTTTTAGGCCATTGCCCTTCGCTCCTCCTTCCTCTTTCACTATCTGCGCAAGGGGCATCCTTGCCCTTTTGTTCCTTGTCCTGCCTTTGACCAGGCGTGGACCGTGGCCCACATGAGAGGAGAGAGGGGCCAAGTCACAGAGACGCGGGCCCCCCTACTCTCTCTCTCTCTCACTGGCTCTCTCTCCCTCATGCCTTGCCTACGTGACAGGCTATGATTGGCCACAGTAAAATAATTACTATAATTTAATCCAGTTGTCAAAAATTAGAAATAAATAGTGTTTTGAAATTAGGAAGACGAGATCTATCCAATAAAAATGTTTTTGAGTTTTGATTTTGATGTTTGTGAAAACTTATTTTTAGAATAATTTAATTAACTAAAAATCACCAAAATTAACCCTAAAAGTCCATATCTAAAAAATATATAATATTATATGTTATTTTGGTCAAAAAATCCTGACTAAGATGATGGTGATGTTTTCGGAGTCTAATTCGACGATTTGCGCAAAAAGTTAGTAATATTAGTGTTTTCAACCTTTAATGAGTATATTTAATTCTAATTCATAGATTTAATGATGAATTAGGGAAAGTGGGTTCTGATTTCGGGTGAAGGGTTGGAAAGAGGGTTCTAGAACACTTGAGGCTAAGGTATGTGCATCTACCCTTCAGTTGGGAAAATTTTACACCAATACCCATATTCCCTAATGAGGCTTAATCAGAACTAATTCTTGATTTCTTGAAACCTAAATTCATCATGCCTCAAATTTTTTTGTAGTAATATCTTGTTTGGCTTTTTACACCCTACTTCCATGTTATTTAAATCTTTTGAACAATCTTGCCATAACTCTTTGCTAGCATGTAATTAAATGTTCTATTTAATTGTAAAGTAGTGGTACTTATGTACAACCACCCACAGAGGGCATGTATATAATCGCCCTAGGGGAATGTTTATAATTCTCCCCATAGTATTATAGGTGACTGGGAATGTCTTATTCTCCCCTCACCTAAGGTTAGAGGTCCGTTAGGTGCATCAACCCTACTTAGTTAGGTAGACATATTAATTTTACATGCAAAACCCTTATTTACTTTTGTTATTGGCAAGTTTCATTATATAAACCCTCATACTCTTGATGTCTCAATTTTTAATAAATCTCTAGCCTATTTTACTTGTTACAACTTTCTTGTCACTTTTAGAATAACCTTGTAACACATACTTTTTCTCTCTTTTCCTCTTACTGGGTGTCTTCCCAACCACCCAGGTGTCGGTGTTGTGCAAGGAGAAGGACAAGCTTGAAGGAAGCTTCCCTCAAGAGTTGACCTTTAGCAATTGGAAAGTATGGCTAGGTTGATATAGCTAGATCCTGCTTATCTTATCTTTTCTTTTAGAAATCATTCATGTAGTAAACAATAAAAGCCATGTGAAGGCTTATTATTTCTTTATTTCCGCTGTTATTGACATTTTATTATGTATCTGGAATCATGCTTATTTACTTGGAATATTATGCAATCATCCTCAAAGTCTCTCAGTTTTGTTAAAATTGTGGATGTTTGTATTTCCTTTAAATTTTAGTAAAGAGGTGATCTTGCCTCTTTACACTTATAATATGCATTACACTAGCAATCCACAATCAAAATCATATAGACAACATTGGTTTTTGGCGCACAAATGTAATCGACCCACAAACGATTAGCATCCACCTATGGCGTATTGGATCATATGCATATTTAACCCACATTTTTATAGCATGAAAACTCCACGACATCTCCTTGGATCTTCATGGTTATGTAGTCATTCCAAATCCTACAAAACATATTATATTGCTATCTCTATTATGTAAAGTCCAGAAACCTTAAGTTACATTCAAGAAGAGTAAGAGTGAATAGAAACCACTACATGTTGATTAAAAGGAAGGAGGCTTGGCATGCAAGATGAATACTTATGAACTAGAGGATTCTCCATCCATATCAAGCACACAAAAGGGTATTTGGCCATAACCATGCACACATACACCAAAATTTTTTTTTGACAATAATATATATATATATATATAAAGATTGTATCTTTTCATATGGGGAAATCCCTAGGAGAGAAGGTGGAGCTTAAAGGAAATATATGTTAATAGTTAATTGTTTGCATCATCTGTATTGGAATAAGGGGCTTCAAAAGAAATCTGATCAAACTGCTTTTGAATCCCTATATGTCATAGATTGATGCAACTCTAATACAACTGTAGGACCTTGTGCAGAAAGAGAGAGAGAAAGAGAGAGAGTGAAACAGAATGTGATGCCCACCACCACACAAAAATGAGATAATTCAAAACAAAGCAAGGAACTAGTATAACATCCATGACTACCATAAAATAGGGTAAATTAAAACTGATTCCATGTGAAATAAGAAACTCATTACATCTAAATCCACACAGAGTCACATGTATTACATATCACATCACAAAATGATACATATCATTGTTCACTTGGCCAACTTGCCACAACCTATTGCATATGATAACTTGTTCACTTATAAAATCCAAATTTGTACAAAAATGGCCTACTGCCAAGAACTCGCATTGGTATACAACGTATGCAAAACACCCCAAGGACCTAAAAGTACATGGATGACATATAAGACTCTACTACAAAACACTAGCAGTATATCCAACCTTTAGTAACTACTGCTCATATTGCTGCTCAGCCTCAACCGCACGATCTCTACCTCGTCGTCCATGACCACGAAAAAGATGTGGAAACCCACAGGGTGATACCAACTTCCTAGAGAGAGATATAACTCTCCATCAACATAGATTATAAGCACAGATAAATAAAGAAGGAAGATAACATTGTTATCAGGAAGAGAAAATTCAACTAAATGATATATGTAAAGCAATTTAGGCATATTCAACTAAGCAGTAGAAGATCTTATACTTTTAGAAGGAATATGAAGAACATGTATAATAGTTTATTTATCTTACTACACTATATGTCAACTAATCAGAACAAGAGATAAGAAAAAGGGGTCATCCAATGTGAATCGTGTTTTTGACCCTGAGTAAAATGTACTACACAGTTGTGTTACCATTTTATTTGTCCTAATGATTTGTTTTGTACCACCAAAATCCAACTGACCTTTTCTAAGTCAAAACCAGATGCATACAAGATTTATCAAAGAGTCAAACTCCATGATCTTCTCATGCACTACTCGATCAGTTTGAGTCTACACTGTATTGATGTATCAATCAAACTACAAAACAAAAACTTATATTAAAAGTTGTAGTCTTGTAGACAACAACTTATAGCCAAAGCTATAGTCTTGTAAACACCTAGCCCACCTTGGTATAGGTCACAGAGCTAGAAACAAGGGTACACAACCCAAGCACTGAGGTACAACCACAATTCTCCTCTATCACATCTTATTACATCACATCATCATTGAGACCCGACCACAATCATTCTCAAAACACGTAGTATCAATATGTCAAGGACATATAGTCACTTTCACCTCACATACTCAACAATATGTGCTCTGGGTTTTCCTGGGAATACCCATTTCACCATTCAGCAAAGTTCTAACTCTGGAATGGATATATGACACAAGGCACTACATGATTAGGGTTTCACTTGAGTAGTTAATCCAATTGGATGTCCTTTAGCATCAATCAAGTTACAACATACAAACCCTAAGAAAATTTTACCAAGTAGGGCTAAAGGTACAACTCTAGAAGATATAAAACGTATAAGGTATGAATTTGTCACATAATCTCTTCATACAACTACCATACAAGGTCATGAATAGTATCACATCACTAGGGAATAACAATATTACATCACTAGGGAATAACAATCCCACATATCACCACTGGAGAAGACCACCTCAAACTAGGCATTGAGGCTCTGTCAGGTCATAAGACCCAAATCACATTATTCCTACACATCATCATTAACTCATCATGCCTCATAAAGACTCACAACCATCACCCTGTGTCATTTCATATACACCATAGCAATCACTAGCTTTGATATTCATTCCACATTCAAGGTTAGGATTAATCAAGTAGGAGAGAGAAAACATCAACTCATGTTATTTATTCAAGTAAGATCAACAAGTACAACATACACTTGGAAATTAGGGTTAGGGTTTCTCATACAACCGATTAGGGTTTCCATTTCAATACTTGTCATCAAACCCTAGGAAAATCATTTCCCATATTCTTGGAACACATTAGGGTTAAGCACCATAATTATAATCAATGAATTATTCCAAACAACATCATGTATTGACTATTCAAAAGCCATGATGCAGCGACCATCACTTACTTACACGTGTAGTGACCTACTAGGTCAATACATGTGTAGTGACCAACCTGGTTCACATGTGTAATGACCAAATTGGTTCACATGTGTAGCAACCACATGTTGCAACCATCCAAGAGCCAACCAAGGTATCAAACAAAACAACTAAATTAAGGCCTTACGACCGTAAGAAGAGTAGGTGTAGTGATCACCATGATTAGGGTTAGCTCACCCTTGAGACCACAACAATGATCCATGTGTAGTGACCACAAGAGAACTAGGGTTAGGGTTGTTGTGCCAACAACACATCAACAAGTGTAGCAGCCCAAAGTAAATCATAACACTTTAATTGCAACAAGATACAACATGGGTAGCGACCCAAAATAAGATCTTATATGTGGAGACCTCTAGATAAACCAAGATCAAAACATGAAAAAATCAAAATCATAAAAGATCCATGATCAAAATAGATGGTAACCATAAAGAAAACTTAGTATCATCAAAGGGAAAACTCCATGCAAGGATGGTCACCAAAAAACCTAAAGAAAACGTCACCATGTAAACAAGGAAAACCAAGAAGATAGAAGGAAACCATGCATTCAAATCATGTAACAAAAGTTCAAAACCTCCAATATCATATGATGGCTAAACCATAACATGGTGATAAAACCAAAGATCATGTTGCATGTAGAAACAATAACTCCTTTATTAGTTAGAAATCGGGTGCATGAATTAGGTTTTAGGAGAAAGTGTAATCTATGAAAGAACACCTCAAAATCTCAAACCCTCGATCATGCTAATATCATATAGCATCTTAGGATCATATTTTAGAGATCAAAATAGTAGCATGCAAGCAAGAATATGGTGTAATAATAGAAGAGGGGAAAGTTATATAACTTGCCTGGAGAAGGAGATCAAGCTCCAAAGCCACGATCTCCCAGAGAGAAAAAGAAGCAACAACTAGGATCAAATTCACGGCCACAAGGTCACCTCAAGAAGAATAAAACATACCTAGGTCAAAGGAAATCTCAATAAGAAGAAAACACAAACCCTAGGCCGAACAGGAGAGAAGAAAGAAGAAAGGAGGGAAATTCATCTCACTTTAGTACTACCATGGTCAAACAATAGTCTCCAACCTCTATGGAGTGAAGTTCCTCAAGATAGACACCATGGTGATCCATAGTCCAACTGCCAATAGGGTAAAAGAAGAAGGTAGGGTTCAAAGAAAATGAGATCACGGTAACAAACCACTTACCAAGAAGGAAGATCACCAAGGATCACCACAAAGAAGATGATCAAGCTCAAGATCACCACATGCAATGGTAATTGGACACCAAAGCTCCAAGATCACAACCATCTCTTGCTACTCCAAGCTCAAGGCCAAACACAAGGAGAAGAGAGGAAGAAAAGAGCTAAAAGAGATACTTGCATGTAAAAGAGAAAGCTTATATACTCAAGGGGTAGGAGGGAGGTAATTATCATGAGGTGTCAAGATGTTAGAGCACTAAAAGAACACATGACCACCAAAGGATCATCCATTAAAACACTCTAGACATGCATGCATGAAAGGGTGATAAAACAAGGTACTATAGAAACCACTTAGGTCCATTACACCCCTAGGTCACAACAAAACCAAGGGAACACCATTTAGCGACCTCTACAAGATGTCTCTCAACAAATAAGGTCACAACACCTCTCAACACTACAAACCATAGAGATGAAAACACATGCCCAAGGAACAAGATCACAACAATCATCGACTAAGAGAGTGTTTCAGTTGCAACACTTCAAAAACCATTATACAAGGCTGATACATCCATCAAAGTCAATCATCCATGTAAAGCCATGCAAACCCTAACATCATCTCATGATGCCACCTAATCAGCCAAGGCTCAAACAAGGTGACCTTAAGTGCCATTCTCTCTCTCACGATGCTAAGGAACAAAAGGTACAACCTATATGTGCAAAATTGCAAGATAACCCCCCCCCCCAAATGGGTAAATTGCAACTTGGTCCAAAACAAGCATAACTGTCTCAAGCATCAACCAAATAGGACCAAACTAAAAGCATAAACTTGTCACATGTTATTAAGGCATATTAAGAGATTAAATTAAGGTTTAAGCATATTATTAAGTAGGAAAACACAAACAAACACTAAGCTAGGTCAAGGTTCTTACAACCATTATGCATCTCTTCCTCCAAAATTCTACACGAAAAGATACAGTATTTCCTATGCATCTCTTCCTCAAGATCCCACACTGTTTCCTCTATGACAAAATTATGTCACAAAACCTTAACTAAAATGATATCCTTCTTCTTCAGCTTCTCGATCCTCTTATCTAGGATCAACACAAGACCTTCCACATATGACATTTCCTCGTCTAAATCAACCTCCATTTTCTGTCGTACCAACTTAGTGTCAGGGTGACACTTCCTCAACATCCAAACATGGAACACTGGGTGCAACCTATCCAACTCATGTAGAAAATCCAACTTACAAGCCACCTTCACAACACATACCACCATAGGGTAAGGTCCAGTATTCCTGGGAGGAAACTTACCCTTCCTCTAAAACCTCAAAATGATGTTCCAAGGAGAGACCTTGAGATACACATTGTCTACCACTTGGAACTCTAGGGGCCTATGATGGTTATCATCATAAGCCTCTTGCCTATCCTGGGCAACCTTCAACTATTGATGTATCATCTTAATCTTCTTTGTGGTTTGTTGCACTAGCTCAAGACCCAAAATATGATATTCGTCGATCTCATCTGAACTCAACAAAGATCTATAACATCTCCCATACAAAGCCTCATACGATGCCATATCAATGCTCCCCTAATAATTGTTGTTGTATGCAAACTTTATCAAAATGATATGTACATCCCAACTACCCAAAAACAACAAGACACAAGCTCTCAATAGATCTTCCAAAGTTTATATTTTCCTCTCAAACTTCCCATATTTCTAAGGGTGAAACAATGTACTGAACTTTAACTATGTACCCATGGTTTCATGTAGACGCTCTCAAAAGTGACTAGTAAACTGAGGACCTCTGTCAGACATGATGGTAGATGGAATACCATGTAAACGAATGATCTCATCAACATAAACATGTGCCAACTTCTCAGCGGTATATGTTGTCTTCATAAGAAGGAAATGTGCTGACATAGTCAACCTGTCAATGATCACCCATATGAAATTGTGGCCTTCAGCTATCCGAGGAAGTCCAATCACAACGTCCATAGTGATATGATCCCATTTCCACTACGGTATAGGTAAGGATTGCAAAGTTACTACAGGTTTCTGATGTCCTGCATTAACCTGTTGACACATTGTGCACTTCACCATGAACTCAACTACATCTCACTTCAAAAGATAAAAAGATTACTGACACTTGTCATCCCAGAAAAATGACACGCATTTCCTCACCAACTTTGTTAAGGGTAACATCACCACATTGAAGTTCTTAATGAACCTCATGTAAAATCTTGCTAACCTAAGGAAACAACAGACCTCTATCACGGTCTTTGGCTACTCCCACTCTAGCATAGATCGAACCTTCTTGGGATTCAAACACACACCATAATCATATATCATGTATCCAAGGAAAGACACATCCTTCAACCAAAACTCTCACTCATTGAACTTAGCATACAACTTGTGATGTCTCAATAGGGTCAACGCCTGCTGTAAATGTTTTTCACGTTGTTTGTTGCCTCTTGAGTAGATTAGGATGTCATCAATGAACACCACCACAAACTGGTGAAGATATGTCTTGAACACCCTTTTCATCAGGTCCATGAACTCTGTCGGTGCATTGGTTAGCCCGAACAGTATAACCAAATACTCATAGTGACCATACCTAGTCCTAAAAGCTTAAACCCCCGAGAAACATACGATGTAGCTTAAACCCTCAAGAAATAGGGTTGATATCCTTTAAGCTCCTAGGTCATCGTATAGCATTCCAGGAGAAGAAAACGTTCTACATACTCAGAGACGCTCAAGCTTCCTTGACACTAATTGAAAAACTCTACTTCTTTCCTCTTCAAGTATGTAGGGCAAATATACATTTGACAGAAGAGCTTAAGGAACTTTTCCCAAGACATTCTTGAAGTATCATGGGTACGAGACATACCTATCCACAACACTCGTATTGGCCAATCTAGCACATAAGTCGCAAAGAAAACTATAACGCCCCTCAAAGTACATGCATGACAGTGAAAGCAAACCCCAAGTAGATGGATCACTTAGCTTAGAGGAAAATTGCAAAACATGATATACAATAGCAACAAAATATATAAAACACCATGCATTAATTAGAAAATAGATTCATACATATTTTTGGCAAAAGAAAAACTACATCAAGTCATCTAATCTACTTTGATAACAAGACTATACATAATGTAAAAGGCACCCGACTTGGTCTTTTCTTCTTGAAGATTTCTTGAGCTAATCATTGCACTTCTTCCTCCTAAGTTTGCTCCTTACCTACTATAACGACACCCGCCATCATTAAGATAACAAGTGTGATTAATAGTAATAAAACATGCGGAAGCAAATCATTTGCAGCAGAATTACTGAAAATCACTAAAAAATTTAAAACTTTTGCAAAGAGATCCATTCATAGGAAAACTCTTTCATTCAGAACCAAAGTAAAACTTTACATCCTGGTTCATATATATACATCTCATGTACTTTTGCTTCTCGAGGAATACAAACATCAACTACTCTGTCTTAACTGTACACAGGTAGTATAAAACCCTCGAGGCTTAAAGCCAAAATCTCAAACCGATCCATCAAAACACTACTCCTAGGACCCGAGAGTACAGAGACGACACATAGGACTTTCTAACTTTATGACTTGATAGTCAGGGTCTCCACCTGAGATCTCACTATTGTCCAAGTTGTTGCTTTCCTTTTTCCTACAAAAGAGTCTCTGCTTCTTTGTCCACGTCCACCTAAAAATGTTGGATCCCACGGGGGTGAGACAATTGTAAATTGTCCCAGCGGGAGATATAACTCTCTGCCAAAACATTATTATTGCAATTAAAGATATGGAACTGGGCAGAGGATAAGCAGTTTAAAGCATTCTCGACTTGAAAGCATTGCAACTATTTATGATATAGCAATATGTCACTTATCCTTTAATGAATATGAAGAACATGTTTAACATCTATTCAAACTACATAATCATTACCACTGCATTAACTCTCCTCAGGCTTAGATCATATATCTAAAGTCTGGCATTATCATTGTGGAGTCATGGCCCGTAGCCATACTCTTCTCATAAAGTGTTGGGATCTTAATCCCTCAATTCACCAATGTGAATTCTCATTCTTTCACAATATCAATACCCTAACCATGTGATTATGGGTATTCAAACCCTTAGCTCGTCACCTGAGCATTGTTACCACTTTTCTTGAGACACTCATAAACTTGATATGTCACCCATGAGACATTCTTGTCTCAACTTGTTGGCCTTAGCCAATCTGCTAAACAAATAAAGAATATACATCTACCATGTATTCATATATCATTAATATAGGCATTGGGTTATTACCAATCCTTTGTCATCATTACAGGCATTGAGCCTCTGCCAGGTATTGGACTCTTCCAAACCTCATTACACCACTAGGCATTGGTCCATAACCAATCCTGATTACACCACCAGGCGTTGGACTCTAACCAACCCTGATTACACAACCAGGCAGTGGACTCTAACCACTCCTGATTACACAGCCAGGCATTGGACTTTAACCAACCCTGATTATAGGCATTGAGCCTCTGCCAGGTATTGGACTCTTCCAAACCTGATTACACCACCAGGCATTGGTCCGTAACCAACCCTGATTACACCGCCAGGCGTTGGACTCTAACCAACCCTGATTACACAGCCAGGCAGTGGACTCTAACCACTCCTGATTACACAGCCAGGCATTGGACTTTAACCAACCCTGATTACAGGCATTGAGCCTCTGCCAGGTATTGGACTCTTCCAAACCTGATTACACCACCAGGCATTGGTCCGTAACCAACCCTGATTTCTTAGATCATGGAATATATCTTCTTGTTGTCTCTTACTATGCTACAATTGTTCTTATGGCCCATAATGTCCATAAAGCATCTTGTTACCTCTCATTAGGCAACATCTGATCATATGGCTCACAATTCCATTCACATCTTGTCACCTCTCACTAGGCAATAAATTTATTCACATGGCTCACAAGGCCATTCACATCTTGTTACTTCTTTCTAAGTAACAAAAACATAATGGCACATATGGCCAATCAACTCTTATCAAATAAACATCATAGCTCATACCTGGCTATGATCATCACCTCATGAGACCTGCATGATTGTCACACATGATAATAGACTTATCAAGTTCACAACATATCATGCAATATAGGGTAACACCTCTATTCCCTTACCAGGGTTAGGGTTTACCATCAATTAGAGCTTTTCATCCTTTTACCCAAAGTTAGGGTCAGGATTTTCCTTTCTTATCAATTAGGGTTTCATATTTGTATTATCACTCCAACTCTAATTTATTGCTACACTCCTCTGGGATCATTCATTGATATCATAAGTATTCATTCATACTTATTACATTCATCATGTATCATTAAATGATTATTATCACAAGGTATGAGTTTCTCTCTCATCCTTAGGTTGGAAATTAACAAAACGACCATGTTAGGTCACTTTCAATTCAGCTCTAAGTCAAGCATAGAGCACCACGGCTGTGTAACCAAGAACGGCCGTGCAAAGGGAAGCCACCACGGCCGTGCTACCATACACGGTCATGCACAATGAAGCTACCACGGCCGTGCTACCTTGCACGGTCGTGCAAAGTGAATCCACCACGGCCGTGCTACCTTGCACGGTCGTGCACAAGAGTTTACCTCATAAATCATGTTCTAGTATGAATTCTATTCTCTCATTAGGGATTAGGGTTTCACATACCATCTCCCTTCTTTAAAAAAAATAGAGATTGCATATAGCATCACCCTTCATTAGGGTTTCATATCACATTGCCCATAATTAGGGTTTACTAATCATTCCCAATTAGGGTTTCTCATGAAATCACCCTCAATTAGGGTTTCACATGGATACATCCTCAACTAGGGTTTCACTTGGATACACCCTCAACTAGGGTTTCACTTGGATACACCCTCAACTAGGGTTTACTATTCATCCTAATTAGTGATTTCATATGTAGACAACCTCTTATTAGGTTCATGGAATCAACCTCAATTAGGGTTTACATCATGTATTGGAATCCATGCATTTGTTATGCATTATTGATTAGTACCATTAAGGGTGTCTCTCACCTAATTGCATTAGGTTTCCAAAAAGGTTTGATCAATTGGACCTTCAATAACATGAGGTATCCAATTGAATTAGGGTTTCCAATGTTGATTCCTTAAATCATTGAATTCATGGAACCAATCATCAATTGGACCTATAATCATACTTCAATTGAGTTTAATAGTTCAACCTTCAACTGATTTAACCCTCAATTGACCCTCAATTGATCATCAATTAGGGTTTGATTCAATTGAATTAGGGTTTGGAATCAATGATCCATCAACACTAATCAATGTAAGACTAGTTGCTTTGAAACCATTGAACCATCATCCAAATTGGGTATGACCTGACCCCAAATGGTCTTGAGGTCGTTTGGATGACCTCCAAACGGTCTTGAGACTGTTTGCCCACCATATCACGCAAAACCAAGCCATCCAAGTAGAGTTTGGGTCATTGGATTGATCACCAAATCAGCATTGCATTTTATAACAGCTTGGTACCTTTAGACCTTCAAACACCTAACCATACTCAACCCTAGACCTCCAAACGGTCTTGGGTGACCACCAAACGGTCTTGAGACCGTTTGGATGAGCTCCAAACGGTCTTGAGACCGTTTGGCCCATCCAACCTCTGGATTTTAGTGAAAAATCATCATGGATTGGTCTATCGAGTTGATCAACAAATCAACACTTCATTGCAATATGATTAGTACCTTTGGACCTTCAATTGGTCCACTATACTTGACCCCAGACATCCAAACGGTCTTGTGGTGATCCCCAAACGGTCTTGAGACCGTTTGGGTGATCCCCAAACGGTCTTGAAACCGTTTGGGCTAATCAACCCAAAATCTCAACTTAACTCATTGGAATTTCAGCACTGTTTTCAATCAGGGTTTGCCTAATTGAATAGCCTTCAACTCACGATTCCTTGGGAGTTAATCCCTCAAATTTGGTGAGTAATTATACCACATCATTATAAACAGTAATCCCAAACGTTCAACCCTTTGTCAACGCTCTAAAATGGTCTTGAGACCATTTTCCCAAAACGTTCGATAAAATCAGATTGAAAATCAGCACTTAATCAAATTAGGTTTATCTAATTTATTACGATTCAACTCACGATTCCTTGGGAGTTAATCCCTAAAATTTGTAGGGTCATTAACCAACATCATCAGGAACAGTAATCCCAAACGGTACACTCTTGGTCAATTATCTCAAACGGTCTTGAAACCGTTTTCACAAACAGGTCAAGTTAATCAGGTTGAAAATCAGCACTTAAACCAATTAGGTTTCCCTAATTGATTAGGATTCAACTCACGATTCCTTTGGAGTTAACCCCTAAAATTTGGAAGGTAATTAACCAACAGCATGATGAACAGGAATCCAAAACGGGAAACGCTTTGTCAACCATCTCAAATGGTTTTGAAACCGTTTTCCCAAACAGGTCCAGTTAATCAGGTTGAAAATCAGCACTTAATTCAATTCGATTTGCCTAATTGATTGGCCTTCAACCTATGATTCTTTTGGAATTAACCCCTCAAATTTGGAGGGTCATTATCCTACATAATTAGGAACAAGATTACCAAACGTTCAACACTTGGTCAACTCAAACAAACGGTCTTGAAACCGTTTGCCTGCAAATGGTTTGCAAACTGTTTTGTCACCAAACGGTTTTGATGAAACCGTTTGGTTCCCACCTTTGGAAACCGTTTTCTCCCAAGATATTTGGTGAGGTGCTAGCTTATGATGATGTAATCATCACCTTCCTTCGTGCACACAAGAACAGCAACCGTTCTTGATGGAAATTGCAGCAAAGAAACAAGTATGTATCAAATTGAAGAAAACAATCAACAAGGTATAGATGAATGATGCAATAGCAATGATTAAGGGTTTGAGTTATAAAACCCACCTCCAATTGAGCTCCAAAGCTCCAAGCTCACGCCATTAATGGTGGATGAATCTCTTGCAACTCCCCATAGGCTCGTTCTCAAGCTTTTGATTGCAAAATTTTGCTAGGGTTGAAGAGGAGATCGAAATAAGAAGGAATCCATAATTTATTTTCGATTTCCACCATGAAATCAAGGAGAACGAAGGTCAAGGGCTTACCAACAGGTTGGGGCTCGTCCTCCTGTTGCTCCTAAGCTCCTTGGTCGGTTTTGCAAGCAAGGGAAAGAAGAAAATCCGAAATATCCTTTCATTTGGCTTGAAAAAGTCACTTTTATAAGGAAATTGATGAGAGAGAAAATGCATTATTAAAATGCATTAAATTCCAACAATATGGCCGCCTCATCCCCCTCAATTCCCTTAAGGACGAGGCACATTACTTTGCCTTTAATTATCCTTCATTATCCTCAATTTAAAGAAAAGCAAATTAAGCACCTTAATGCTTATTATATTAATATTCCATATGTGAGTGGAAATTACTTTTCTTTATAATAAGGTGAGTGGAATTTCACCTACTTAAGATATTTCGTTCCTTATCTTGGAAAAGGAACGTCCATCCTTATTCAAAATCAACCCAAAACATTTTGGTTGAAGGCCCTTCAATTATTTTTATTCATTTTTTTGCCCTAAATCGAATTAGGGTTTCAATTAGGCATTAATCTTGATTATTTTAATATCAAGATTCTCTCTCCTCCAACTTAATTCAAATGAGGAGTCCCTCTCATTTCTTTTCTCTAAATGATGCCAAGAAACATTAAGGACCTTATTGAAGTGGTAATTTGCATATTGAACCCTAGGTTTTGGGTAAATTGCACTTTACACCAAAACTAGGTTTTAATGCACAACATTGCTTTACAAGCTTAATCTTGATGCCCAAGCTTGTGAAAACCATACCACTACATCATATTCATTCTTATGATGTCTCAATATTATAGGAACATCTTATCATGCAACATTTGCAATTTGACCCCTCAACTTGGGTAATTTGCACTTTAGTCCAAAATAAGCAAACATTGCTTCAACATTGTTCAAACAGGACCAAAATTAAAACATAAGTTTCTCATGAGCCCTAATTACTTTTCCCAAGATAGGATTAAGAATCTAATCAAACTTATTAGGCAAAACATCTATGGTTAATTCATAACCCAGGTCAGGGATGTTACACCTATGGGCATCGCGCCCCCAGCCATGGTTAAAACCAATGGTAAGTGGAATTGAACATATTATAATTTAAAGAAAGCATGTAAACTGAAAATAAACTTTGAACATTAAACTTTGAAAAAGGGACACAATTTCATTTAAGTTACTTCTTTTATCCTTTTTTTATGGAAGTTACTTCTTTTATCTTAGTTTATATAAGAATCCTTGGGTTTTGCACTGAAGTGCCTCTTCTCTTATGCACTGAAGTGCCTCTTGGATTTCACCAGAGTGCCTCTTCTCTTATGCACCGAAGTGCCTCTTAGTTTTTCTTCGAGGAGCCTCTTGATGAGGATCTTATATAAGTTATCTTTTAACATTATCTTTCTCTTAAAACTCTTAACTTTCTCTTAAACTTCTCTTAAATCTTAATATTGAGCTTACTCTTAATGTTCATGCAAGATGATACGATAATATGGACTTAAAATATTACATTTAATTCATCATAATTTCATTAACTTTAAGCAATTGAAATAGATAACACATTCATAACATCCATTTCATACATATATATGTAAAATCCAACATTAACTATGTTCAATTAGCATGGACCACTTACCTCGGACATAGAGGAGATCTGATCTTCCTTCCTTGGTTCAGTAAATTGTAATCATGCCTTCAGGTTGAAAAACCCTAAATTCCCTATTCATAACATTCCATATATAAGATTGTATTCCATTCATCACCTAAAACCCTAATTTTGATAATGCATGAATTCTTAATCTTGAATTAGATCCAAGATGAGATTTTATCCTAAAAGTCAATCCTTGATTTTTAAGATCCATTGACACTATTTAGATCATCAAAACCTAGAAATTAGGGTTTTAATACATTAATCTTATTAAAGTTCGCAACTTTAGGAACTTTTAAAATCCAAGATAGAATTAGGTCTTGATAAAAAAATTTGTTGGATTCCTTATATTTTTATAATAAAATACACTATTTATTTTCCATATTCTGATAATCTTACTATTTTCTAGCATTTTTAGAATTCTAATTCTTTCTAGCCAATCACAGGGGGACACATCAACTACCTTGCATTTCCATTTATATCCTGGCCGGCTAAAAGATTAGGTGGAGTAATTACCTTCTTACCCCTTCTGTCAACATATAGCCTCAGGATTTTTGGTCTTTTGGCCATAGATCATCTCCTTCCCTGCGGAGGAGAGTGATCAAGCACCGATGAACAACACACTCGCTCACGCATCCTGGGGCGTCACAGAGTTGGGTCAGGATATTCGCGCCTCCGTAGGCCTTCACCGGGCTCAACCATCTCTCTGATGGTGGTCCTCCCTGTCCGAGGATGAGGTGAGACATCCCTCAAAATTAGTTGGACGGGTCTGCCACAACTCGACAAACACGTAGACCTCTTCACAAGATCTCGAGGGTGCATGGGTGCAAGTATAAATATGGATCCTTGCTCCCCCGCTCTGTCTGCAACCCAACACCACCGTGGGTATGAAGCTGTGACTTCTGTATCACTTCGAGTTCTCCTTGTGCTCCACCATTCGTGGCTCTAGAGGTGTGAAACCTTCTCCTGGCTAGATCATAACATCCACCATTTCTCCAGGCTTTACTTGATAGCAGCATTGGAAAAGTCCTAAACTACCCTTTGATACTTCTGGGTTGCGTGGGGTCTCAATGGTCATTATCGTTGAGATGATGAACTAATCGCCATCCATGAAGTCGATCCATAGGGAGAAGTTGCAGAAAGGAGATGAAGGGTTTCAATAAGATTGTGACAGAATAGAGTTTGTTGTTAGTCTATGGCCGTCTCTAGAGGCTAACATACATATACACAGGTGCAAGGAAGCTAGGAATACTCAGGGTTCAAGTCCGTAAGGAAATCAAGAGTTTCTATTGATTGGGAAGTGTCGAGATGTTTTCCTTACAATGGGATTCATTGGAGGAAGGGTTGGAATAAGAAACTCACAGATGTTGAGGAGTCCATAAATCTACTTATTTTCTTGATTTGAAAAGCACGGCTATGTATATGTTCCCATTTTGATATATTCATATATTAATTGCATATGTTTACTTAGAGATGATATGGGGCTCATACTTTGAGGAAAGCCAATTATTATTGTAATAAACTTGTATTGGTTTATTGGACCCAAAATTTTCATTTAGAAAGGGTCAATTTCATTTTCAGCTCCATATGTGTGTCAGATGATTAGTTAGGGTCATTTTGAATTACAATTGGTATGATAATGTGAAATCATCTCTTAATTTAGTGGAAAAAAGATACTAAACATTTTGACTAGATCTTTTCATCGCTTCAGTGTTTATTTGAACATCAAATTTGAAATTTGAGTATTTTGGATTTATT
Source organism: Alisma plantago-aquatica (assembly GCA_963693085.1). NCBI lineage: Eukaryota > Viridiplantae > Streptophyta > Magnoliopsida > Alismatales > Alismataceae > Alisma > Alisma plantago-aquatica. Next base: position 161,224,214 of record OY856409.1, on the reverse strand, counting down.
TACATTGAAGCCCAATATCTTAGTTTAAACACTAGATAAATTTCATGTAAAATGCTAAACTTATTTTTAATCAAAAATAGGCATGCTACAATTTTACCAACCTTAAATAAATTTTTCCTCGAAATTTTCCTTGGTCTACTACCCACCTTATGGTTTTTCTTACCTCTTCATTTAATAATAGTTAACATTTCAAAGGTTCATATATGTTCATTATTTTGCATAAAAGAATTATGTAGCATAAGGAACTAATTTTATTATGATTATGTGGACATGAATTAACTATTATTTTACTACTCATCTTCTCAACTTATACTTAGGGTTGAGAAACCAACTCATAACTATACCTAGGGCATGACTTTCTAACATTAGGTATAGATGACAATCTATTTTAGGTCTTTGGTATTGCCCATCTTTTAACATCGCTAGGGATGTGTTAATCAGACATGTAAAGAGTGGGACCCAGAAGGAGATCCATTCAAATGGTACAATACAAGAGCCATGTAATAATAAGTAGCGGAAATAAAACTATTACAAAGTTACAAAGTGTATCATTATACAATTGTTCCTCACCTTAAAAGGTGATTCTACAAAACTTGCACAAAGTACAATTAAAGACAATAACAGAGGATAACCTAACCATTCCAAGCTATCTTTAAGTCTATGTCATGTAGATGATCTTCTTGAGTCATTGTCCTATAATGTACCTATACCTGGGTAGAAGGGAACATCCCCTAAAACATAGGAAACAATATAGAGGTCAGCAAAGGTTTAGTATGTACATATAATAAACACTTTGGACATTATATATGGTTATAAGTGAAAAAGGAGATGTTCACATAAGAAGGGGGCTATTTGTAATTAGATAAGTTCAAAAGGAATATAATAAAAAAATGAAACATATAAAATTCAGAGTACAAGTATGAGATTAAAAGTGTCTTGTCATAACAATTAACCACAATTTAGTTCAAAAAAATAAACATTTGCATGAATAACAATGTAGACTAAATATACCCAAGATAGGGTCATAATACCATAGGATCATGGCCTAAAAGAAATAAGGGTGGAAACGCACACCCCTGGTGGAAATGCACGCCCTATATAAGTATGGTTGTACATAAGTACCACTATTCTAGATATTCTAGTCAAACATGTATCATGCATTAAATAGAGAGGCAAGACTAGCATTTCAGTCAATTTTTCATAAAAAGGCAATCATAGCAAGTGGGGTCCAAGAACCCATATAAGAAAGTAGTTCAACAACCACAAGGATATATTGAATCAATTCAGGAATTATAATTGTTCAAGAAATTGAATTTCCAAAAGAATTAACAGTTCAAGAGATGACTCATTAAAAGAGTGTAGGTTTCAGTTAAATATTTCCCAAAATAAAATAGAGGATGTACATATCTAATCTTCATGATTGCCCTATTTCTAGGTATGATATCCACCATTCATCCTTCTCGGCATACTGATTAATAGAGATTGAGCCATAGTTGGTTCTTTGTGCAGAAGGTTGCGCCAATGCTCGAGGTCGATTCTTCCGGGTGGTATTCGACCTGGGCAAGAGGGAGGTATTCTCTCTTCTCAAGTCAGTGAGGTATCCACACTAATGAAACACAAAGCAATGGGGTCCAGTCAAGAGGCAACATAGTCCTGGGTCTCAACGGTGTTGATCGCAAACCATGTCATTTGCTAGGGTTCCAAGGTCCTCAACAAATGGACGGCGTTGGTAGGGGAAACGAGCAATAGCTGGTAATGACTTGAAGGGATGAAGGGGGGTAGGCAACTCTGCATAGGTAACTGATGTTTAGTGGTGGGAAGCAATGGTCGTAGATGGTAGATATAGAAGTTCACAATGCCGATTAGGATTGGTGGTGTGGTGATTTGCATCCGCTGAACTAGTGGTGCGGGTGGCGAATCAGCAGATGCAAGGAGGTGGCTGGAAAGCTAATGCAAGTTAGATGGCAAGAGGGGGGGTTGGAGCAGGCACTGGTTAGGTTTAAGCAAACATGATCACAAACAGATGAAGGACGGGACATGACTATGAGTTCAGTGGTGTCGATAGCGCGGGATATTACAGCACTGGAAGGTCTGAAGGAGGTGGCGACATCATGGCAGGTTGGTGGCCAATGGTGTCGGCTGAGGCCGCGGGACACGGTGGTTGACGGTGTCGGAGCAATGTGAATGTGGGAGAAACTGACCATAATTAGAGGAGGAGATGCATGCAGTGACCAGGTCAAGAAAGAGAGAGGAGGAGATGAGGTTTCATGGCAGTTTGGGGGGTTGGCGACCCCATCCGTGACCACAAGATCTTCCAGTGGTTGAACTCCAGCCATCACGGCGTGGGTGGCGGCAGCTGTGTGTGCCATGATGGTCAGATGCGGAGAGGGAGATGAAGAGGGAGTAGCACCATCTTTTACCCGTTTGAACATCGGGTCAAGTGCACAGGACGAAGCAGTGGTGTAGAGGTGTTGGTTGTGTTGGTTGAAGAAGGTGTTTCTGAGGCTAGCGGTGATGGTGACAGACCTCGTGGTGGGGTTGGCGATGAGCAGAACCTAATTTGGTGGTGGTCTACCACTTTCATAGTAGTGGACGTAGAGGGAAAGGGATAGACAGAGGGTAGGGTTTTGGAAAGGAGAAGAGGAGGAAGGAAAGGGTAACGTCTCTTGCTTTGGCATGATGTTAAGTAGGGAGGTAGGGAGTGGAAGAGAGCACGCAATGAAGTTACTTCTTCCGCGGCTGGGATCCTTGCGAAGCAGCAGGCGGAGAAGGTGGGACGCCTGTTTGATCAGGACAACACAGATCAGATCCACCCAAATGTGAGAATCAAGTCGCAATAGAGGGACCGGCGTGATAGGGAAATATCATGTGAGACCTTACTGATGCTATTATTGTGAACAACGATTATAATCATCAAACATAAGTGTAATCACTAATTCAATTGGATGAGCAACTGTTATTCAAAAGGTATGAAATTTGACATGAAGGCCAAAATGGATGTGAGGAATCCGATTTTGGAACCGAATTCACATTTTTGAAGACTTATCCTATTAAATTTCACTTTTTACATATTAACACATCAAATGTATTTACTCTTCTTTATTAATCAATGATGGCACATTATTTCCTATTAAATCAATTTCTACTCTAGAGGGTCAAATTAGAGTCAACTATACTAATTGACATATTCATATACCAAATTTCATATTATATTTAGTTTGTCTATACCATCCTAATATCTTACATTTAAGAGATATTTCGATTCATTTTACTATTAGGATTCAAATTTTCATAATATAACTTAAATTAAAAAAAATACTAGATATTAACATAATCATATATGCTCTATACTAAGGGAGGTTTAAGCTATAAATGTAGATTTCAGTAAGTTACAACACTCCACCCCTTAAAAAGGATTTTGTCCTCAAAATCCATACATCTCTATTAATGTGTACATACTAGGTATTGCTTCCCGACCCAATCCTAAGTTTCTGGTTCACATAATGCAATTGATCATAATACATCACCCTATACCACATCTTTAGTCCCATCCCTAGGTGAAACAATACCATTCCATGTGTCAAGACTTCATTTGTCTTCACATACTAGATGTCGAGATAGGAAGTTACATCAAAACCTAGTGTTGTCTTATTAGTATTGTTTCCATTGTTAAGGTGATTATACCTTCCTATGTATCATTGTTAGCATCACTATCAAATAAATTATCATGGTTTTTTAGCCTACCTTGTGTTCACCGTGTTTTATAAGGGAAGATAAATTTTTGAACTTATTATAAATTTATAAGTAATGCTCATGGTGGTTATATTGCAAGGCTTAACCATCTATCTTGGTTAAGTGATATCTACATACCCATGCCCTTAATATATGGTGTTAGTCATGTACTACGTACTATAACCACTATTTTCCTCAAATAGTCCTAAGTTAAGTTGCATTCCCAAAGAATAAGATGTTAGTATCCACCCCTTCAATGTATTAAGATATATCCTAACCGACCTTCTAGAGGGGAAAAGGGGATAGATCAACTAGGCCATTAATGCCTAAAACTCTTTCATACTCCCTATATCATTCTTAGGCCTACGGTCAGAGGTTTAATCATACCACACAAGTGCTTCTTTGCTAAAAGGTTCCTCTACCACTCAAATTTCTTGGTTGGTGACTTGGTTCCAAAATCATCGATAAAATCTGAAAATTTCTTTTTATACATATAGTTAAGTGTTCAATATAAACTTGAGGATGAAAAATTTGCGATGAAAAATCAAAATTGGTTCCAAAATCAATATGAGAACCAAGTCATTTATAACTCCACCATGCAAAGAATATACCATTATCCTATAATCACTACATTCTACAAAAGGATTTTGTATCTTCTAACACCTAAAAAGGCATATGACTACATCTTTAATATGCAAGCATATGAGGGAGAAAGGTTTCTCATTACATACGACCACCATCTAACAAACACTACTATGGCACAACCTCCATCATTCCCTGTGTCACTCTTAATCATAAATTCATGTTGACTCATATTGGGATTTTTTGAAGTCATAAGATTACCAAAAGTCATGAGAAGAGATTTAGGGTTTTCTCATCACTAGTTGGTTTACAACCACAATGCCTTCACAAGATAAGTAAACTATATAGTCAACCTACTCATCTCAATGACTAGATGAACTATGCAAACTATTGGAGACGAGAGAGGTGAACACTCAAGGATATCTACTGAAACTTATAGCTTTCCACAACCAATCTCATGTATGAGGCTTACTGAGATACTCCATGTCAAAGGTAAGAAATGTGTAACCATAACATAGCTAATTCAATTCATCACCTAATATCAAGGGGATCGTCAAAATGCTACCACTTCTATTATAGTTTTATATTTGTCATCCATACATACTTCCATGCATGCTCAGTCCTCTGAGTGGACATAAGAAAGGCATGCTACACACAACAAAAAAAGAGTCTTGACTAGAATTAAGGTTAGTCTCATATATGAGCATTTATGTCACCCTACATTTTAGTTTAGAACTATATTTCCCTAAGGCAGGGAGATAGAGTCAATAACCAGGAGAGTCTACCCTAAGTAGGAAAATCATATACTCCATAAAAGGATGTAGGCTTAACTACGGTTCCCAAAACATATTCCCACCCAGATAGTGATTTGGGAGTGGAAATCACCAAACTAGATCGGGATTGAAACCCTATTTTGTATTCCACTACTAAGAAATAGGTATATCGAAACCTTAAAGGGCCACCTACCTAACTAACGGTCAACTAATGATAACTTGAAATAGTCAAGTCGCTGACTGCATAGGCTCTGATACCATTTTGTAAAGAGTGGGACCTAGAAGGAGATCCACTCAAATGGTACAATACAAGATCCATGTCATAATATGAAGTGGAAACAAAACTATTACAATGTTACAAAGTGTATCATTATACAATTGTTCCTCACCTTAAAAGGTGATTCTACAAAACTTGCACTAAGTACAATTAAATCCAATAACAGAGGGTAACCTAAAAATTCCAAGCTATCCTTAAGTCCATGTCATGTAGATGATCTTCTTGAGTCATTCTCCAGTAATGTACCTATATCTGGGTGGAAGGGAACATCACCTAGAACATAGGAAACAATATAGAGGTCAGGAAAGGCTGAGTATGAACATATAATAAACACTTTGGGCATTATATATGGTTATAAGTGCAAAACGTGATGTTGCCATAAGAAGGGGGCTATTTTTAATTAGATAAGTTCAAAAGGAATATAACAAAAGAAATGAGGCATATAAAATTCATGGTATAAGCATGAGAATAAAAGTGTCTTTTCATAACAGTTAACCACAATTTAGTTCAAAACAGTAAACATTTGCATGCATAACAATGTAGACTAAATATACCCAAAATAGGGCCATAATACCATAGGATCATGGACTAAAAGAAATAAGGGTTGAAGCACACACCCAGGGCAGAAACGCACGCCCTATATAAGTATGGTTGTACATAAGTACCACTACTCTAGATATTCTAGTCAAACATGTAGCATGCATTAAATAGAGAGGAAAGACTAGCATTTAAGTCAATTTTTCATAAAAAATGCAATCATAGCAAGTTGGGTCCAAGAACTGATATAAGAAATTGTCAACAACCACAAGGATACATTGAATCAATATAGGAATTATAATTGTTCAAGAAATTGAATTTCCAAAAGAATTAACAGTTCAAGAGATGCCTCATTAAAAGTGTGTAGGTTTCAAATAAATAATGCTCAAAATAAAATAGAGGATGCGCATACCTATTCTTCAAGATTGACCCTATTTCTAGGTACGATATCCACCATTCATCCTTCTCAGCCTACTGATTAGTAGAGATTGAGCCATAGTTGGTTCTTTGTGCAGAAGGTTGTACCAATGTTCGAGGTTAATTCTCCCGGGTGGTAGTCGGTCTGGGCAAGAGGGAGGTATTCCCTCTTCTCGAGTATGTGAGGTATCAACACTAATGAAACATGAAGCAATGTGGTCCAGTCAAGAGGCAACATAGTGTTGGGTTTCAATGGTGTTGATCGTAAACCATGTCATTTCCTAGGGTTCCAAGGTCCTCAGCAAATGGACGGTGTTGGTGGGGGAAACGAGCAGTAGCTGGGAACGGCTTGAAGGGATGAAGGAGAGTAGACAATGCCGCATAGGTAACTAAAGTTTAGTGGTGGGAAGAAATGGTCATAGATGGTTGATATAGAGTTTACAATGTCGATTAGGATTGGTGGCATGGTGATTTGCATCCGCTGAACTAGTGGTGCGGGTGGTGAATATGCAGATGCAAGGAGGTGGCTAGAAAGTTGATGCAAGTTAGATGGAAAGAGGGGGGGGGGTTGACCAGGCACTGGTAAGGTTTAAGCGACGATGATCATAGACAGAGGAAGGACCGGACATGACTATGTGTTTAGTGATGTCAATAGCGTGGGATATTGCAGTGCCGGAAGGTTTGATGGAGGCTGTGATGTCATGGTAGGTTGGTGGCCAATGGTGCCGGCGGCGGCCACAGGACACTGTAGTTGACGGTGTCGGAACAACGTCAATGTGGGAGAAACTAACCATAATTGGAGGAGGAGATACATGCGACGACTAGGTTAGGTAACAGAGAGGAGGAGATGAGGTTTCATGGTGGTTTGGGGTTGGCGACCCCATCTATGACAACAAGATCTTCCATTGGTTGAACTCCAGCCATCGCGACACAGGTGGTGACAACTATGTGCCATGATTGTCAGACGTTGGGAAGGAGATGAAGAGGGTGTAGCACCATCTTTTACCCATTTGAACACCAGGTCAAGTGCAGGGGACGAAGTAGGGGTGTAGAGGTGTCAGTTGCGCTGGTTGAAGAGGGTGTTTCTGAGCCTAGCGGTGATGGTGACAGACCTCATGGTGGGGATGATGATGAGAAGAACCTAATTTGGTGGTGGTCTACCACTTTCATAGTAGTGGACGTAGAGGGAAAGGGACATCTAGAGGGTAGGATTTTGGAAAGGAAAAGAGGAGGAAGAAAATCGTAACGTCTCTTTCTTTAGCATGATGTTAAGTAGGGAGGTAGGGAGTGGAAGAGAGCATTTTATGAAGTTACTTCTTCCGTGGTTGGGATCCTTGCGAAGCGGCAAGTGGAGAAGAAGGTGGGCTGCCTGTTTGATCAGGTCAACATAGATTGGATCCACCTAAGGGTGAGAATCAAGTCACAACAGAGGGACCAGCGTAACTGAGTAATATCATGCGAGACCTTACTGATGCTATTATTGTGAACAACGATTATAATCATCAAACATAAGTGTAATCACTAATTCAATTGGATGAGTAATTGTTATTCAAAAGGTATGAAATTTGACATGAAGGCCAAAATGGATGTGAGGAATCTGATTTTGGAACCAAATTCACATTTTGAAGACTTATCATATTAAATTTAACTTTTTACATATTAACACATCAAATGTATTTACTCTTCTTAATTAATCAATGATGGCACATTATTTCCTATTAAATCATTTTCTATTCCAGAGGGTCAAATTAGAGTCAAATATATTAATTGGCATATTATACCAAATTTTATATTAGATTTAATTTGTCTATACCATCCTAATGTCTTACATTTAAGAGATATTTCAATTCATTTTACTATTAGGATTCAAATTATCATAATATATCTTAAATTAGAAAACAAAATACTAGATATTAACATAATTATATATACTCTATACTAAGGGAGGTTTAAGCTATAAATGTAGATTTCAGTATGTTACAAGATAATATTTTATCCAAAAATTCAATTCTTATCTTGAAATAGATCCGAGATGATATTTTATCAAAAAAGTCAATCCTTGATTATTATGATCCATTGAGCATATTTGGATAATCAAAACCTAGAAATTAGGGTTTTAATACATTAATCCTATTAAAATTAGAAACTTTAGGAACTTTTAATATCTGAGACATAATTAGGTCTCGATACCAATTTTTTTGGATTCCTTTTATTTTTCTGATCAAAATACACTATTTATTTGCCATATTATGACAATCCTACTATTTTCTAGCATTTTTAGAATTCTAATTCTTTCTTGCGAATCACAGGGGGACACGTCACCTACCTTGCATTTCTATTTATATCCTGGCCAGCTAAAAGATTAGGTGAAGGAATTACCTACTTAACCCTACCATCAACATATAGCCTCATGCTTTCTGGCCTTTTGTCCATAGATCGCCTCCTTCCCTATGGAGGAGATCGATCAAGCGTCGAAGGACAACACCCCCGCTCACACAGCCTGGGGCATCGTAGAGTTGGGTCAGGAGATTTACGCCTCTATATGCCTTCACTGGGCTCAACCATCTCTCTAGTAGTAGTCCTTCTAGGCCGAGGATGAGGTGAGACAACCCTCAAAATCAGTCGGACGGGTCTGTCGTGGCTCATCGGTCACGCAGACCTCTTCACTAGATGTCGGGGGTGCATGGGAGCAAGTAGAAATCTAGATCCTTGCTCCCTCGCTCTGGCTGCAACCCAACACCACTGTGGGTATGAAGGTGTGACTTATGCATCACTTCGAGTTCTCCTTGTGTTGTACTAGTCGTGGCTCTAGAGGTGTGAAACCTTCTCCTGGCTAGATCGTAACATCCACCATTGCTCCAGGCTTCACTTGATAGCAGCGTTGGAAAAGCCCTAAACTTCCCTTTGATACTTCTTGGTTGTGTGGGATCTCAATGGTCATTATCGTTGAGATGACAAACTAATCTTCATCCATGAAGTCGATCCACAGGGAGAAGTTGCGGAAAGGAGATGAAGGGTTTGAATAAGATTGTGACGGAATAGAGTTTCTTATTAGTCTATGGTCGTCTGTAGAGGCTAACATATTTATACACAGGTGTGAGGTGGATAGGAATACTCACAAGTTCAAGTCCATAAGGAAATCAAGAGATTCTATTAATTGGGAAGTGTCGAGATGTTTTCCTTATAATGGGATTCATTGGAGGAAGGGTAGGAATAAGAAACTCACAGATGTTGAGGAGTCCATAAATCTACTTATCTTCTTGATATGAAAAACATGACTATGTATATGTTCCCTTTTTGAGATATTCATATATTAATCACATATGTTTACTTCAAGACGATATGGGTCTCATACTTTGAGGAAAGCCAATTATTATTGTAATAGCCTTGTATGGGATTATTGGACCCAAAAATTTCTTGTGGAAAGGGTCAATTTCATTTTCAGCTCCATATGTTTGTCAGTTGATTAGTTAGGGTCATATTGAATTAAAATTGGTATGATAATGTGAAATCATCTATTAATTTAGTGTAAAGAAGATACTAAACATTTTGACTAGATCTATTCATCACTTTAGTGTTTAGTTGAACATCAAGTTCAAAATTTGAGTATTTTGGATTTATTTACATTGAAGTTCAATATCTTAGTTTAATTACTAGATAAATTACATGTAAAATCCTAAACTTATTTTTAATAGAAAATTGGAATGTTACACAAACCTTCTGCTGAGGAGGATATCCCATGCCCTTGAAAGTACGCTCTAGAGCCAGAACCCAGTCGTCAGCTTTATCCACGATGTTTGGCTCACTCTCACCTTTAAAAAATGGTGGTTGCATCTTGATGAAATTTGTAAGGGTTAACTCCTTCGGCTTGGCTGAAGTAGATGCAACATTGGAAAGATATCTCACCAAGGTATTCGAGAGTAGTTGGCGCAACATGGTCAACTCTTGCTTAGGGGTCAGAAGAGAGGTGCCAACATGGGTAGTAGGGACTGTCTCGATGTTGGAGGGAGTCACCAGGGTATCTCGGTTATCGATGTTGTCAGAGGTTTCTCGAGAAGAAGAGTTGTTAATGTCTCCAAAAAAATCTTGCTTCTTTAAAGATAAGGGTATGACATAAGATAACAGGAGTAGGTAACAAGGATAGCTAGTGGTGCAGAGAAAAATATTTCCAGCCTCCAAACCTTGATCCATTCTAGACAACCTTACTTTCAAATTATGCCCTAGTTGTTGACCAACAGGCTCTGATACCATGCTATAAAGAGGCAATATCAACTCCTTACTAAAATTTAAAGGAAATACAAAACATCCACTTTTTCCAAGAAAAATATATCATCTGGAATGCATGTCTAATATTCCAAGTAAATAAGCATGACCCAGATACATATGTAATGTCAATAGCAGTGGAAAGAAACAAAGTTATTACAATGCTTTTGAACTCTTGTTTGCTACATGAGTTTCTTTGAAAAGGAAAAGAACATAAAGAAACTAAAGGATCTAAAAATAAGCAACCTAGTCATCCTTGATAGCAAAACTTGAATCTACTACTCCTGAACTTGATCCTCTTGGTCTCGTTCAACACCTTGATCTAACCGTGGGTGGTTGGGAAAACACCCAACAAAAGGGAAAGAAAAAAACAAGGTATGTTTAAGAGAGAGTGAACGAGAACAAAAGATAAGAAAACTATAAGGAAATAAGGATAAAACTTCATCATAAGATGAATATAGTCAAAAGAATGAGACATAAGTAAATAGAGGATTGCCATAACAAAAATAGTAAAAAGGTTGCATGCATGATTAATATTGAATACCTAAATTATGTAGGGTTGAGACACCTACCTAACCTCAACCAATAGGTGAGGGAGAGTAGCACATTCCAATCACCTACAAATATTCTATATTGGGGAGAGTAACAAATTTCCCAGGGCAAATTTACACATGCCCTATCTATGGGTGGTTGTTCAAAAGTACCACTACACTAGTTCAATAGTCTAATAAAATCAACCTGCTAAGAAATATGGCAAGTATAAGCATCAAGTAAAAATCAAACATGGCAGTGGGGTACAAGACCCAAGAAATAAACAATAAAATTAATTTTGAGACAAATAGCAAACAAATTGTCAAAAAGGAAAATTAGGGTTTTATAGAAGCCTCATTAGGGAAACTAGGTTACGTTACAAATATTCCCAACATAGGTGTAAGGAAAGAACATACCTTTTCTTAAGAGATCCAATTACTTCTTCTTCACTACTTTAATTGATTCTAAAGCTTATTTTTCTATTTTTAATGTTTAAACATGAATTAGGGTTTACTCATGAGTAAAGGCAAGGAAACCCTAACTTTTGGACTTTTCAAACACAATCTTGATTTTGACTATGAAACTATCACCATTGACTTAGTTAGGGGTTTTTTCCTGATTAAGAAAACATACAACGTTGTATATTTTGGAGTTATACATATTTAGGTGTATTTTTGGAGATTTTTATTCTTTTAATTCATTTTCTAAAACTCACTTTTGATAAAACTTGAAATCATCCTTTAGAACTATATTGATTAGAAAGATGAGATTTTTCTGAGTTCAGATCATATTTTATTTTTAATTTTTGGACATAGGAATAATTACTTATGATTTTATGAAAATCAGACTATAAGAGCATGCTACGCAGGAAAAAATGATCATAAAGCACCAAAGCAAAGCAAATAGGGGACCCACCTTGCTGACTTGGCCCAATCAGAGATGTCCAAGTTAGGAGTCAAAGGCGTGGCCTTGACTCGCCCATTACAAAACAAAAATCGGGCAAAAAGACATGTCTTCCCTTGGGTGGTAAACTAAGAGAAGAAGAAAACAATAAAGGAAGAAGAGACAAAGCACATAGGGAATTCATCCCCTTCGTTATGCCACCCCTTGGTGAATGAGCATGAGCTCACAATTAGGGAAAAATCTCATGAGTTGATCAAACTCAAAAAAAGCACACGAGAAGAATAAGTAGATGATCACGAACCTAATGAGCCAGTCAATTGGGACCGAGATGCCAAGGATCTCGAGCACAACGCACTGCAAGAACAAGGACAAAACTCGATCACCGATGAATAACCATGAGAGACTGAGAGAAATTGAGGGTATGGTAGAGATGCAAGGGAACCCAACAAACCTCGAGTAGGGATATTTATAGGTAAGGTTGTGTAGGGAGGCCAGTAGGTAGTTGCCCGAACTTGCTTGGAGAGCAAGGTTTGGGGCTTTCTCAAAACATTGACAAAACACCACAATATTAAGATGAATCGATGAGAAATAAAATTTGGAAACCATACGACAAGAAATTGTTCGATTCCATTAAGAAACTGTTGAGAAAACTCAAATCAAAATTCCAATCTGACATGTCTACTTTTCTTGTCATCCACGAGCTAGGAGATGAGTTCCTAGCCATCCGATCGATCAAGTGATCTATCTGGACCATCGACTGGCACAAAGAAAAGAAAAATAAAGGAAAAATATCGTGTGACAGAATAATTACAATCGTAAACCAATTAGGACTAGTGTGGATATATTAATTTCCCTTTGTCTCTCTCCTCGTTTGAAGGGGCAAACATGTTCCAAATTAAATGAAAATTGACACCAATCCTAATTTTGATATGAGGAATCTGAATATTTAATAGTTTTGCCTTTTGGGAACTTTTAATGTGTTAAATAAATCAAAACTTATTTCTCTTTTCTCCTTCATTAATGGTGATAAGATTCTCCAAATTTGATGAAACTTCACCCACACGTCATATTTAGTGCCTTGGATACAAATTTGCCATTAATTTTACATGTTGGGAATATTTGTTCATTTATTTAATATATTGAAGGTTCTATACACTTTCTCTCTCCTAATTTCACCCTTTAATCAAATATTCTCCAAATTGAGTAAACATTCACTGAAAGGTATATTTTAATATGTAGAACACAAATTTGGAATCCATTGTTACTTTTGGAGTCATTAGAGATTTTATTTTATATTTTTAAGTTATCTCCTATTTTCCCCTTTCAATTAATACAATTATAATTACCAACTTTCCAAAGTTGTAAAAATTATCATCCAAGCAAACTTGTAGCCAAAGAAAAATGAATTTTAATTTAGAATTATCCTATAAGTTCCACATTTATATTTTTAGGAAATTTATTCTTATATTCACTCAATAAATTCATTTATTGTCACATTATCTTCACTTTTAGGATTTTCTTTATTTACAGTAGCCATAGAAACTTCTAGATCACTTTTTTTATCCTTACCTCTCTTAAGTGGAAATTTTGCAAATTGAACACATTATGAACTTTCACTGAGATATATGCACTTAACTCCTTTCAAAGTAAAATATTGGGAACAAATGTACGCAAATTCTTAATAATTTCCATTAATTCAACATCAAGGACATAAAGGAAAGAAAAACTTAGAAAAAGACTTAAACTAATATTATACATGAAATTTAGTTTGTTACACCTAACCACGTCCTCGACCTCCACCATTGTTGAACTTTGATGTTGTGACCCTTCCTGACTCTATCTCAGTTGTTATGTCACCTCTTCATTCTTCGTAGGGTAGAACCACTTTCTATGCCCAAGTTTTCCACACATATAGTAGGTTTTGCTCACGTATCATGGACTAGATTACCATGTCACTAACATTGACGCAACACTATGAGATCCCACTAGTAGAAAACTATGACCTCTAACTTTGTTTGGCGACTAGTGGTATTGAACTGCCAACCTTAGTTGTGACTGTGGTATTGAAAACCTAGGCTTCTTAAAGCTTCTAGATGGTTTTCCTTGATACTGAGCTGGTTTCTTCATGGCATTCTCCTCTCACTTCTCCACAACTGACCACTCTATTCTCCTAATTGATTCCAAAAGTGTGGCAAACCATTCCCTATTATCTAAATCTAACACCGACATCGTCAACTTTGAGCTCAAACCCTTCTCAAAACAACTGATCTTCTCCTTATCCATTGCGGCCATATGCAAATAAACATCAAAAAGTTCCATGAACTTTGCCTCGTACTCATTGATCGTCATAGATCCCTACCATATCTTTTCAAACTGTGTGATCTTCTCATCCTAATAGGTCTCCGCAAAGTATTGGCTCACAAACTCTCGTCAAAAATCTTCCCAACTAATCACAACACTTGGCCTTTTCTCCTCGTCGATGGCCCACCAAGGGCCAACACTCCCCTTCAGTACGTATACTACTTGCTTCACCTTATCCTCTTCAAAGATATTGAGGATGTTGAAGGCCTTCTCCAACTCAATCGACCACTTATCAATATTTGTCAGATCCACTGTATCGACTTACTCCAACTCCCCCACACGCATTAACCTCCCAAATTTCTTCCCAGAAACTTGAGATTCCGTATTGGGAACAACTTCCCCAGGATGGGGTACAGGCATTCTATTCGCCATATGCGTCATCGTGACCATGAAATTTCCAAAGAGGGGTTGGCCACAGTTACTGGGTCAAACTAAGGCACTTTAGGCACTCCATCAACCCTTTTCTTCCTCTTAGCACCATCTCTTGGTGCAACAACACTACTCTCAGCATGTTCTTTGTGTTCACCAGACATATGTTTTCTTCTCTTCATCTTCTTCTACAATAGTAGAATTTATCACTAAATATGTCAAAAGGCATGAGAATAGACACAAATACTATTCCTATGTCCCTGTAGACTCAGTGAAACTAAATCTATGATACCAACCTTAATTGTGACGCCCATCACCACACAAAAGTGATATAACTCAAAATAAAGTGTGTAACTAATAATAACATCTAAGATTACCATTAAATAGGATAAATTAAAACTGATTCCATATAACTACAAAAATGGAAACATATTACATCTGAGTCCACACAGAGTCAACTATATTACATATCACATCACATGATGATACATATCATTGTTCACTTGGACAACTTGCCACAACCTATTACATATGATAATTTATTCACATATACAAGCCAAATTTGTACAACCATGGTATACTACAAAAACTTGTATTGGTATACAACTTCTACAAAACACCCCAAGGACGTAAAAGTACAAGGATGACACATAAGACTCTACTATAAAACACTAGCAGCATATCCAACCTTTGATAGCTACTGCTCCTCTTACTGCTCAACGTCAACTGCACGATCTCTACCTCGTCGTGCACGACCACCTAAAAGATATGGAAACCCATGGGGTGCAACCAACATCCTAGTGGGAGATATAACTCTCCATGAACATCTATTATAAGCATAGATTAACTAAATAAGGAAGATAGCATTATTATCAAGATGAGTGAATTCAGCTAAATGATATATATAAAGCAATTAACAATGTTTAAGCGATTTAGGAATATTCAACTGAGTAGTAGAAGATCTTATACTTTCATAAGGAATATGAAGAACATGTATAATAGTTGATTTTCTTACCACATTATGAATCCAATAAGTAGTACAAGAGACAAGGCAAAGGGGACATCCAATGTGAATCATGTTTTTGACCCTGAGAAAGATATACTACATGGATGTGCTACATCTTTTATTTTCCCTAAGCATTTGAGTCATACCACCCAAATTCAACTGACCACTTATAAGTCGAAATCAGTTCCATACAAGATCTGTGGAAGAGTTGGACTCCATGATCTTCTCCACTACTCGATCAGTTTGAGTCTACACTGCAATGAGGTATCAGTCAAAGTGCAAAACAACAATATATATTCAAAGCTATAGTCCTATAGACAACAACTTATAGCCAAATCTATAGTCATGTAAACACCTAGCCCACCTTGGTACATGTCATAGTGCTAGAAACAAAGGTATACAATCAAATCACTGAGGTACAACCTCAATTTTCCTCTATCACATCTTATCATGTCACATCATCAACGAGACTTGATCATAGTTGTTCTCAAAACATTTGTGTTCAATATATCAAGGACATGTAGTCACTTGCACCTTGCATACTCAATAGTATGTGCTCTGGGTTTCCCTAGGGAATACCCATTTCACCATCCAGCAAAATTCTGACTCTGGAATGGATCTATGGCACAAGGAACTACATGATTAAGGTTTCACTTGATTAGTTATGCCAATTGGATGTCTTTTAGCATCAATCAAGTTACAACGTACAAACCCTAAGAAAATTATAAAAAACAAGTGTAAAGGTACAACTCTAGAAGATATAAACGTATGAGGTATAAACTTGTCACATCATCTCTTGATACCACTACCATACAAGGTCATTATTAATATCACATCACTCTGGAATAACAATCCCACATCTCGCCACGTGGGGATACCACCTCACACTAGGCATTGACCCTCTGCCAGGTCATTAGAGCCAAATCACATTCTTCGTGAACATTGTCATTAACTCATCATGACTCATAAAGGCTCACAACCATCACCCTATGTCATTAGATATACACCATAGCAATAACTTACAATCATATTCATTCCACCTACAAGGTTAGGATTACACACGTAGGAGAGAGAAAACATCAACTCATGCTATTTATTCAAGCTAGCCCAACAAGTACAACATACACTTGGAAATTAGGGTTAGGGTTTCTCATATAACTGATTAGGGTTTCCATTTCAATACTTTCATCAAACCCTAGGCACATCATGTCCCATATTCTTGGTACACATTAGGGTTAAGCATCATAATAATGATCAATCAATTATTCCAAACAACACAGTGTATCGGCCATTCAAAAGCCAAGATGTAGCGATCATCACATACTTACGTATGTGTAGCGACCTACTACGTAATTACATGTGTAGCGACCAACTTGGTTCACATGTTTAGCCACCACTTGTTGTGAACATTCAATAGCCAACCAAGGTATCGACCAAAACAACTAAATTAGGGTGTTGCGACTACAGCAAGACTAGGTGTAGCAACCACCATGATTAGGGTTATCTCACCCTTGTGACCATAATAAGGATCCATGTGTAGAGACCGCAAGAGAAATAGGGTTAGGGTTGTTGCTCTAGAAACACATCAACAACTGGAGCGTCCCAAACCAAACCATATCACTTCGACCACAATAAGAGACAACATGGGTAGATACCCAAAACAAGATCCCATATGTAGCAACCTTAAGCTAAACCAATAACAACACATGAACAACTCCAAATTAGAAAAGAGACACGGTCTAAATAGATGGTAAGCATCAAGAAAACTTAGTATCATCAAGGGGAAAACTACATGCAATTATGGTCACCAAAAACCCTAATGCAAACGTCACCTAGGTAAACAAGGAAAACCAAGATGATAGAATGAAAACCATGCGTTAAACGCATGTAACCAAAGTTGAATACCTCCAATGTCATATGATGGCTGAAACATAATAGGTGATAAAACCAAATATTATGTTGCATTTAGAAATAACAACTCCTTTATCACTTAGAAATCAGGTGCATGAAATTAGGGTTTAGAAGAAAGAGCAATCTATGAAAGAACACTTCAAAATCTTAAACCCTAGATCATGATAACATCATCTAGAATCTTCATGTTTTATAGATAAAAATAGAAGCATGCAATCAAGAATATGGTGAAATAATAGTAAAAGGGAAAGTTATATAACCCTCCTAAAGAAGAAGATCAAGCTCCAAAGCCACGATCTCCAAGAGTGAAAAAGAAGCTCCAAGTAGGATCAACTCCACGGCCACAAGGTAACCTCAAGAAGAAGAAAACATACCCAGGTCAAAGGAAAGCTCAAGAAGAAGAAAACAAAAACCCTAGGCCAAACAAGAGAGAAGAAAGAAGAAAGAAGAAAGAAGGAAACTTCATCTCACCTAGGTACTACCATGGTCAAACCATAGTCTCTGACCTCTATGGAGAGAAGTTTCTTAATATAGACACCATGTTGGTCCATAGTGTCACGGCCAAGATGGGAAAAGAAGAAGTTAGGGCTTAAAGAAAATGAGATCAAGGTAAAGAACCACTTAACAAGAAGGAAGACCACCAAGGATCACCACAAATAAGATGATCAAGCTCAAGATCAACACATGCATAGGTGATCGGCCACCAAAGCTCCAAGATCACCACCTTATCTTGCTCCTCCAAGCTCAAGGACAAACACAAGGAGAAGAGAGGAAGAAAAGAGCTCAAAGAGATACATGCATGTAAAAGAGAGAGCTTATATACTCAAGGGGTAGGTGGGAGGTAAAGATCACGAGATGTCAAGATGTTAGAGTATCAAAAGAACACATCTCCACCAAAGGATCGACCATGTAAACACTCTAGACATACATGCAACAAAGGGAGATGTAAACAAAGTAGTGTAGTTACCACTTAGGTCCACTACACCCCTACGTTACAACAAAACAAAGGGAACACCATGTAGCGACTGCTACAAGATGTCTCTCAACCAAACAGGCCGCAACACCTCTCAACACTAGAACCCTAGACACCAAAACACATGTCCAAGGCACAAGGTCGTAGAAAAAACTAACCAAGAGAGTGTTGTGGTCACAACACTTGAAAAACTAGTATACATGATCGATACATCCGTCAAACTCAAGCATCCATTCAAACACATGCAAATCCTAATATCATCTCATGATCCCACCTCATCAACCATGGCCCAAATAAGGCACCCTTAAGCATCAATCTCCCTCTCATGCTGCTAAGGCTCAAAAGGTACAACCTACATGTGACAAATTGCAAGATAAACCCTCAACATAGGTAAAATGCAAATTGGTCTAAAACAAGCATAATTGTCTCAAGCATCAACCATATAGGACCAAACTAAAAACATAAACTTGTCAAATGTTATTAAGGCATCACAAGAGATTAGATTAAGGTTTGAGAATCTTATTGAGAAAGGATTACAAACGAGCACTAAGCTAGGTCAGGGGTCTTACACACAAAGGAAGTAGTAAACAAAAGCATGCTCTCCACATTTCTATCCATGGATCTCATAAACATTGATATAGCAAAAATAAAGGTTTGTGAGTTCATAAATTTGTCATAGTGTAGACATTAGTGAATTTCACAAGAATTGAGAACAAGGTGATGACAACTTAGTTCTCTTATTGTGGCCATCAGAGTTTCCATGACTCTATGTTATTGACGCAGATGATAGGGAACTCCATGTTTCACTCCTTGAGTCAATGTGGGAGAAGTTACCTTTCTAATGGAAACATGCTTGTGTTGCACAACCTCTCCTCTCCCCTTCTTTCCTTGGTGGTAGTGAAATAGATTGTGATTGGCCTCTCAAAGGTGCCTCATTTTTCTCTCAAGAGTTTCCTTTCAAGAGTTGTCAAAAGGGTGTTGTGCTCATGTGTGTAAAACCTTGACAAACATACCTCTATATATAGGAAACTTAGAGAAGCAATATTTCTAATAAATGTCAGGAAATGAAAAGGTGCAAAAATTGCTTTCTAGAAGCCATCACTAGATAGTCTTCTCAACTAACCAGACTTAGTCCAATCAGTTGACAAACTCAACTTAGTCGATGATTAGGTTGTTCAGCCATTCTGGTGGAACCATCCTGGTCAATCGACCAAACTCATTTCGATTGGCCGCTCAGGCTAGTCCAATTGGGATATTAGACTCGATGTATTCGGTCAACCAGATTCAGTCTAGTCAGCCAATTAGCTTGGTCCAGTTATCCCATCAATGACTTAATCAATTTCCTAAACCTTTTAGCAGCCGATTAATCATATGCCCATGATTATACTCTTTTCCATTATGCATCCTTTTGTATGTGACCCTATAGGATCCAAATTTTGTTGGTAGTGATTTTAGTAATCATATTATGACTTCACAAAGATTGATTGGTATCTAGCAAGTCTTCAATAACTCTTAAGTAATTGGAGAGAAGTTGGAGAAAAACTTCAACTTATTATAATAATCAGTGTTAAAGTGACGATATAATCCCTTTACACCAATGTCAAGATTAAACCTTAGACATGGAATGGCATCCTTTTGTCATTCAATCTATTTTCCTTGAAATAGAGAAGATTGTTTGAAATATTGTGAGCTCAATATCACATATATTGACTCGCTTTAGCAATTTTATGCATTTCTTAGTCTCACTTATCATGTTTCTAGGATATCACTCCAACTGAAGGGACAAATTTGACATACATCATAGGTAATCCAAAAGTGTCACAGTGTAGCCATCACCACCTTTTATTGCAACCCATATTTCAAAATCATGTTAGGCTAGTGTCAAACTACATAAAAAAAGATGTGATTATTGTAGTGACTTTGGGTTTAAAGATCACAGTCACCACTGTCACTATCAGATATGGCTCTAACATTTCATTATACGAACCATGTGTGAATCTCAAGGTGGGTCTATCTAGTATTCTTGTTCTCTAACACGAAGCTATGGATCTGAGTTGATATAAAATATCATGAATAAGGAGACATAGTAATCACTCAACATGCATACTAGACTTATATATTATTATTGTCCTATAATATCCCAATTATCCATACTTTAGCCAATTCTTCAAATATTTCCACTGGTCACTAGAAGAGTCTGTTTGATTCCAAATTTGGGGATTAGATTCTGATTATCCTTACATCATATTTAAACAAGTTGGAACAATAATTATAATGATATATATCCTTTTCTTGCCAAGTATTTTTCAAATTAGTTACATAGGTCACCAATAATCACATAAATTTTTGAAAACTCGATTGAATCTAATTATAGTCATTATCTCGTACAATGCAAAGTATTAGATTAATTTGGGTTCATTATATACATAAAACCTTATAATCTAAGTAAGATCTCGATACTTATTCAACTAATTATTTAGGACACTTATCACCTTAGAAAATTCTAGAAACTTGCTAATTATACTCAATTGGATTTACCAACCAACTGATAATATCATTAGTACCTAATTAAGAATGAAATTCCACCTCCTTTATCCTATCTTGCCATGGGCCTCATTGCCATATAAATAGCCCAATTGTGCTCAAAATGCATTCTAAGGCATGTGACTCAAACCTAGGCCTTCCATTTGATCCAACCACTATGTTATTCTATTAATTACGAAATTAAAGCTTTGATTATCATAGTATCTAAATTAAGCCTCATATTAACATGTATAATCAACACTACTTAATTTTAAGACCCAATCAAAGTCTAAGGCTTAGGTTGATCTTCCCATTATCATGGTTTGATCCCATGATTGTATTATAATACAAAATTGAATGTAATATTATTGGTAAATTTGTAAATTTTTAGGATCTAAAAATTCCCCTCTTCAAAATAACCATAATCTAATTTGGGGATTCTCATCATCAAGCAATGTCATAAGATTTTATTGAAAAAGGACACTAGGCTTTCTTCAAGAATCATCATGTGGAGATGTGATGCATATTTTGTGATAGCCCGTTACACTAAATGAGATTACTCAAAACATAAAACTCAATCAATCATCAATTAACCACATACCCAATAATATGGGTAAATCAAAACCAATTTCAACATCAACACCCGCTCAGAAACATTTGCATAAGAGCCCAATATATTTCTTGTATCCATACTATGACAAGAATTTGATACAAATTGTTCAATCCCCTTAGCCACAACATATATGCATAGGATAACAATATTTGTATATGCCACACAAAAAAGCATTAGCATGCTAACAAAAGTCTGATTCATTTGAAACAACATATACAAACTTTTCCTACCCGGACCTGAGAGTATAGGGACGACTCTAGGACACACTAAACATATAATCAACTTTCTAAAAGATTCATTATTGTAGTTCCTCTTTAATTCCATGATTCTGTTGTCGTCACTTCCGATTACCTAAAAAGATGTGGCGAACCACAAGGGTGAGACCCATGTCCGAAGAAGAGATATAGCCTTCAATAATATTTATTGAGTCCAACATTTTTAGGTAATGAGACAGTTTAAGCAGTTTAATCATATATAACAAATAAGCTCAATAGCATTCATTATTAAGAAAATACATAAAGGAGAAGATAATAACTATCTTCATTAGCCAGAGTATGAACATATCCCTATAAAAAGTATAAGGAGTCTAGCAGCATGAGCATCTTTAACATCATGAATAAGTCTACTATCATAAGCATAGCTAACAACATCAGCATGTCTAACAGGTTGAACACATCAACATCATAAGAAGAGCTAACAACATAAGCACAACTATCATGATAAGCATGATGAGTTGTATATGCATCACTAGTTACAAAAGAATGGCTAGCATGCTAAACTTAACTAACAACATGTGATAGCTAGCATCATGATTATAACAATAATAGAAGTATAGTTATCAACATAAGCATAGCTATTGTATGTATGCATCTAAAATCTTAAGCATATCCACAACCCAAGTATATCTACTATCTCTTAATTGCACTTAGCATCATCTTTATGTAAAGATAACAAATAAGGGTTATCATCCAATATGAAATGTCATGTATAACCCTAAACAAATATGCTACATAGTTGTATTACATCTCTTACTAAACCCTAAGTAATTTGAGGATACCACTCAAGTTCCAACTGACCACCGCTTGGTTGCAATCAGTGCCATATGAGATCTAGGAAGAGCCAGACTCCTAAGATTTTCTCCGCCCCAGGTCAGTATGGGTCCACCACAACGATACATAAGGTCAAGCTGCTAATAACCTTATCCGCCCTTGGTACATGTCACATCAGTAGTGAACGGAGGTGGGCACGCATACCCTACCAACTGAGGTACAACCACAATTGTCCTCCAATCTCATCACATATATAATCACCAAGACATGACTATAGTCATTCTCAAACTGAGGGATAGGTATGACCACAGTCATTTTCCCTAAACACTTGGATTCAAGATGACAAACACCCCACATACTCAATAGTATGTGCTCTAAGTTTCCCTTAGGAATACTCATTTCACCATCTGGCGAGTTCTGACACTCAGATGGATCTATGGCACAAGGCACTACATGATTAGAATTTCATTTGATTAATTATTTCCAATTGGGTGAATTAAGGCTGCATCAAGCAAGTGGACATACAAATCATAATTCATCTCTAGCAAACATTTCTATGTAACAATTTCAAAAGATATAAAATGTATGATACATATTGTTCATCATTTCATGATCACATCATTCTATTCACTTACCATTCATGAGACTACACTAGTCATCATACTATCACAAGATATAAATTCTTTTCATAATACCATAGGGTATCAACCCTTATCAACACAAGAGGATTACACCTCATCCACTTCTCAACCATGCCCAAGGGTCATTAAGACCATCATAATATTCCCTGTAAGATCATCATTATCTTTGCATGCCTTATAACAAGGCTCAGCAACATCACATACATATAATACACCAGATCAGCACAATGTTGCATTAATGAGCTGGGAGATATTCATAAACAATCATAGTAGGGTTATACTAACATTAACAACATTCCTTTATTACACTAACATGTAAGGAATCTAGATATGATTAACCCTCATCATATTCAAAATGCACATGTTTAGCATAAGAAATTATCAACCATGTGGCTATGCTAACCACCAATTAACAAATTAAGGTTATGATTATATTAAGGAGGTTATTTCACCATCATGCCAACATATAAGAAGGTTAAACATGAATACTCATCTTTACGTATTTGCATTAGAGTTAGGTTCAACAAGATAAATTATATTAATGTTACTAATCAACACTCATACCCAAACCCTAACTGTTGTGTGGTTTCCACATCAACTTTTCACATGTTTTCACACACAAATTCAGTTCATTTTATTCTCATTTAGCCTCTATTCATATTACTCTTGCCACCTTTTTGTTATTTTGTTTATCACATGATAAGTATTGAATATTTGCATCAAAAGGATAAAATTGGAGATATCCCAACTCAAATTCATCATTATCGGGACTACTCCACACCTTGCAGACATTCAAAACTTTAATTTTGCTGAAACAGCAATGCACACGATGTGTTTTATTTAAGACATGGTGTGCACATTTCCAGACGGCCTAATACTTCAGCCACTGAAGAAAAGTACACGGTGTGTCCACAAAAGACACGAAGTGCACCTTGGAATTTAGAACCAAGCCTTGCCTTTCTGGTAGTGTACACAATGTGTTATAATTCAAACACACCGTGTGATTTACACTCAAAACAACTTCCAGAGACAGGACATGTCGTGTCCAAAGAAAGACACACCATGTGCCTGTCAGTTTTAGCAATTTTCAAATATGACTCCTTTCATTTTAAAAGACAAAACCACTCTATGGAGCAGTTATCTTTGGTCATAATTTGAAACTCTTTCATCCAAGAGAAAGGCTAGAGTAAGGAGGGTGATTTTGGAGGAGGAAGAAGGTGGTTTCTTGAAAAAAAAAAACCCATTCTTCTTCTTTTCTTCTCCAATCTTCTTCTCCAAGGTGCAACAGAGCTTCTTCACTCCAAAAAGATTCTTAGGAGAGATGTTTGTCTGGTTTGGAGCAGTTGTAGGAGTGGAATTTTGTCCTCAAGTGGAAATTCTACTACTCTTGGGTTACACCTTGGGTTTTTTTAGCTTTTCCTTCTCTAAATCATGTTGAACTCTAAACATTTTGTGCATTTTCTATTGTACACTATTATGGACGAGTAGTTTCCTTTTCTTAGAAATGGGAGAGTAGCTCCCATATCACAACATGTATGGAACATGATAATTTCGTACAAAATGCTGTGTTGCTAGTTTTTCCACCTTGTGAGCACTGATTTATTCTTTTCTGCATGTATGGCTGGCCACCTTATGTGTATGTTTTATGCTCTTTTGTTTGATCTGAGAAGATAGGTAGGAGAGTAAGGAGGTACACTCTTGACAACTCCTTCTTTACCATGAGAGTGGAAACTATGGAGTTGAGGAGTAGGTTTGTGATCCAAAATGAAATTCATACATGGGAATGTTGAATTAAGTTAGGATCATTGTACTTGCACCGAGAGGTGAAGTGCAACATACAACTCTCCTTTAAAATAAGTGTTTAGTATGTTTAAATTTCATGCTCCTGTTCTATGCTATGATATGTGGGTGAAATCCTAAGTCCAAGATACTTCCATATCCAAAATTTAATCTCTTTTAGTAATCCATTCACTATTTTCTTAATTCTGAAATTTTTAGATTAATCAACCAAATCACCTTTAAAACGGTCTAGATTGTCGAACCTTAGCACTGTTGCATTTAATTGATGGCTAAAGCTCCTTGTGTTCAATCTCGACTACAACTACTTTTGTATACTTGCAGGAATTGGTTAGTTGAGTAAAAGATCTTTCTTAAGATTAAAACTCATTAGTGTAATAAACCAACAAGTTTTTGGTGACGTTGCTGAGGAGATACGATAAATCTAATTAGAGTAATAAGTTATAACTAGTATTCCATTTTTTGAATTTCCATATACCTTTTAGTAGTATTCTCAAATTCTCTTGCTATTTTTCAGGTTGTATGTGTCGCTCACAAAGGGGTCTTCAAACATCAGCATTGTTAGACTTTGAGATCGAGCGTACTCTTTCAAGCTTAAGAAGGGCAAGAAGAGTAGAGAAACCACTTCTAAGAAGTGTTCCACCATCATCACCATCTTCTTAGTCTTTTGAAGAAGCCACACTAGGAGATCTAACCATAGAGGATGACCGTCCTTTGAAGGATTTCACCGTGCCGGTTGCCACAAATATGTGTGGGGCCATTGATCTGCCCACAATGGAAGTGAACAATTTCTCCCTCCATGACGCAGATGATCCAGAAGAACCTCTTTGGAGGTACAGTCAATGAAGATCTGAATCTTCATGTGGCTGAGTTTTTGGAGTACATGAATACTTTCAAAATCAATGGGTTATCAACTGACAGAGTGAGGCTACTGTTATTTCCTTTCACCCTAAGAGATAGAGACAAGGCATGGCTTTTGTCTCTTCCAAAGAAGTCAATCAAAAGCTGGGACCAACTTCTAAATGCTTTCCTTGCAAAGTATTTCTCGTCGAGCAAGATAACCCAACTAAGGAACCAACTCACCAACTTCACTCAATCCAATGGAGAAACTATGTATGATACATGGAAGCGGTTTAAGGATCTATAATGCCTTTGCCCTCACCATGGCATGACCAATTGGTTGCTACTCCACACGTTCTATAACAGACTGTTGTATAACACCCGCATGACACTGGATGCTACAGCAAATGGAGCATTGATGAATAAGTCTTACAGGGAGGCTTACGACATCATTGAAGACATAGCACTCAACCATTGCCAATGGGGATCAGATAGGAGAGATCAATCAACCTCTACAACTATTTCTTCAACTGAGAAACAAGGAGGGAAGCATACTGTTGATTTCATTGACTTAATTGTTGATAAACTTGATGTTCTTGCATAGAAGTTTGAGAAGATGACTACTTTGCAAATCCAATCAGCTGAAGTGATATGTGAAGCTTGTGGGAATTCTGGACATACTTCTTCTTCATGGTTTGCTTCTGATACAAATGAAGGGAGCCTAGAACAAGTCAATGTCATTGGGATGTAGGGGAATAAGCAGTACAATCCCTATTCCAACACCTACAATTTGGGATGGGGAGATCATCCTAATTTCTTGTATGAAAACACAAGAAATGCTCAGAACTTCCAACATGGACAACAGCTCTCGCAACAACAACAAAACTTCAACCAGAAAAATAATGGGAATCAGTCGGGCTTCAACAACAATAGGGGTCACAAACAACAACAACAACCCCAAAGTTCTTCCTTGGAGGCCATGATGGAAAAATTTATCTCCACACAGATGCAGTAGAATGAAGAGTTAAGGGGCAACGAAAAGCTCCTGAAGGATGTGATTGCCCAACTCTCCGCAAAAGTGGATGGCATTTCCACTCACATAAAGATGTTGGAAAACCAAATTGCCCAACAAGCCTTGAAGAAGCAAAAGAACACCCAATACGGTTCTCTTCCAAGCCAATCGGAGGTGAATCCAAGACAATAAGAAAATGCCATCACCTCAAGAAGTGGAGCTGAAATCCATAGAACTTCTCCACCCAAGGAGAAGAGAGTTGAGATCGCCAATGAAGAGAATCTTGAGACCCCTATCGGTGAAAAAGGTAAAGGTACAACTGAGGTACCATCTTCTATTAAAGCAAATACACCATTTCCGCAAAGGCTTGTGAACACAAAGGAGGATTCAAAGTTTAGAAAGTTAATGGACATTCTAAACAAACTCCATGTCAATCTTCTGCTAGCTGAAGTTATTGCAGAGATTTCGTCATATTCTAAGTTTCTTACAGACATCCTCACCAACAGGAGGAAGGTGGACCAAGTGGAGACCGTGATGCATTCTGAAAGAATCAGTTCTATCATTCAAAATAGACTCCCTGAGAAGTTAGATGAGTTGGGAGCTTTTACTCTACCATGCAAGATCAGCAATACCACGTTTGAAAAAGGTCTTGTAGACCTTGGAGCCAGTATCAGTCTCATCCCGTCTACCCTGTGGCAAGAGCTAGATCTTGGAGATCTAAAGCCTACAAAGATCACCATTGAAGTGGCCGATAATTCCATCAAATACCCCAAATGTATCATGGAAGATGTGCTAGTACAAATTGGTAAACTCTATATTCCTTGTGATTTTGTAGTGCTAGATATGGTAGAAGTTCCTTCCAACCCCATTCTTTTGGGGAGGCCTTTCTTGATAACTGCTGGATGCCTAGTTGATGTTTGAGAAGGCAAACTCACACTCTGAGATGGCAAGGAAGTCATGGAGTTTTCTGAATATGATGCCATGAAAGAACCCTCATGTGTAGAAGAAATTTGTTTTATGGACTTTGTTGATTCTATTGTAAAAGAAGATCATGATATTGCCAATTTGATATTGAATTACTGTGAAAATGATGAAGGTATTAATAATGGATCTGAAAATTTTGGGGTACCCAATTATATGCTACTGAAGAAGACTCCAGCTATTGATGACAAAGTCAAAGAAAATGCAGCTAGAAGAAAGGTAGAACTTAAAGCCCTTCCACCACGGCTGAGGTATGTGTTTCTTGATTTTGACTCTACTTCTCATGTCATAATTAATAATGAGTTAACCAATGAATAAGAAAGTAAATTGGTTTCCAAATTGTGTTTGTATAAAGACGTCATTGGTTACTCTATTGATGATGTGTCCCTCCATTTGTTTGCACAAAATAAACATGGAGGATGATGTTAAACCAACCATTGAACCGCCTAGAGGTTTAAATCAAAAAATGCTTGAGGTGGTTAAAAAGGAAACCTTTAAGTTGGTTGATGTCGGTATCATTTATCGTATAAGTGATATCCCTTGGGTTAGTGCCATCCATGTGGTGCCTAAGAAGGGTGTGCAACTATCATCAATGGAGACAATGATGAATTGATACAAACATGTATTGTCACATGTTGGCATATGTGTATTGACTACCGAAGTTTGAAAAACAAGACCCGAAAGGATCATTTTCTGTTGCCATTTATCAAATTGATGCTTGAAAGCCTTGCAAAACATTCTTATTTTTGCTACTGGGATGGGTATTTTGGGTTTTTTTCCAGATTCATATCTACCCTTCCAACCAAGAGAAAACCACTTTTACATGTACATGTGGAACTTATGCTTATCGCCGCATGCCCTTTGGCCTTTGCAGTGCTCCTACGACGTTCTAACGATGCATGGTGGCTATTTTTTCTGATTTCATTGAAAACATAATGGAAATTTTTAAATATGATTTTAGTGTTTATGGAGATTCATTTGATAAATGTTTATGTAACTTGTCATTAGTCTTAGCCCACTGTAAAGAGGTTAACCTAGTAATAAATTGGGAGAAGTGCCATTTCATGATACAATCCGGTGTATTATTAGGCCTTGTTGTATCTAATAAGGGTATTGAGGTTGACAGGGCCAAGGTGGAAGCTATTGAGAAGATGTCTACTCCTTCGATCAAGGAAATCCGTAGTTTTCTTGGCCATGCAGGGTCTTATAGAAGATTCATAAAATACTTCTCCAAAATTACAAACCCATTATGTTCTTTACTTTCAAAGGATGTTGAATTCATATTCAATGATGACTATTGTACCGCCTTCACCAAGCTCAAGGAAGCCCTTATTTCTGCACCAATAATTCAACCACCAGACTGGAATGCCCCATTTGAATTGTCGTGTAACGCAAGCGACTATGCAGTAGGGGTAGTTTTGGGATAGTGAAAGGACAAGAAGCTTAATTCCATATACTATGCAAGGAAGACCCTAGATGAAGAACAAATCAATTACACAACCATATAGAAGGAGATGCTTTCTATAGTATATTCCTTCGACAAATTTCGATAGTACTTGGTAGGATCAAAGGTAATATTGTATACAGATCACGCTACCATAAATTATTTTCTCAATAAGAAGGATGCAAAACCTCATCTCATCTGTTGGATACTATTTCTACAAGAGTTTGATCTTAAAATTTGGGATAAGAAGGGGACAGAGAACAATGTTTCCAATCATCTCTTTAGGTTGACTACAGATGCTGGAGATTATTTACCTATTGAAGATCATTTACCTATTGAGAAGCTTTATGCGTTATCGTCCACACAAGTGCCATGGTTTGCGGATATTGCAAACTTTCTTGCTACAGGACAACTGCCGCCGGGCTTGACATACTAGCAAAAGAAGAAGTTCTTCCATGACGTAAAATTCTACTATTGGGACGACCCCTTGTTGTTCAAACATGGGAGTGATGGACTTATTCGAAGGTGTGTCACTGAAGAAGAAATTGCCTCTATTATTTCTAAATCACATGCCTCTCCTTATGGAGGTCACTTTGGGGGAGCGAAGACTACATCAAAGGTCCTACAAGTCGGTTTCTATTGGCCAACATTGTTTAAAGATGTCAATTTATTTGTCAAAGCTTATGATAAATGCCATAGGGTCAGAGGAATTTCTAGACGTGATGAAATGACTCTTAACTCTATCTTGGATATTGAGGTATTTGATGTATGGGGAGTGGATTACATGGGACCATTCCCATTTTCTTGTGGCTATCAATACAATCTAGTTGCTTGCGAGTATGTCTCTATTTGGGTTGAGGCCATCCCAACCCAAGCACCTGATGCAAAGTCTGTATCAAGCTATTTCAAAAAATCATTTTCCCTCGATTTGGAGTTCCTAGAGCTGTAATCTCTTATGGTGGCACACATTTTGTTGAGAACCAACTCAACAACCTTCTATCTAAGTATGGAGTCACTCATAAAGTCTCTACACCCTACCATCCTCAAACTTTCAGGCAAGTAGAGGTCTCCAACCGACAGCTGAAAAGCATTCTAGAGAAGACAGTGTCTAGCTCAAGGAAAGATTGGGCATTAAAGATAGATGATGCCTTATGGGCATACTGGACAGCTTATAAAACCATCATAGTAACAACTCCTTTCAAGCTGATATACTAGTAAATCTTGTCATCTGTCGCTGGAGCTAGAACACTGTGCACTATGGGCTATAAAGTTCTTAAATTTGAAAAAGGCTGGTGAAAAACATCTATTGCAGCTGTAAGAATGGGAAGAGCTTCGGCTAGATGCATATGAAAATATAAATCTCTACAAAGAAAGAACCAAGGTTTGGCATGACAAAAGGATCCAGAGGAAAGACTTCCAAGAAGGAGACAAGGTGTTTTTGTTCAACTCAAGACTCAAGCTATTCCCTGGAAAACTAAAGTCGAAGTTGTCCGACCCTTTTCTTGCATTGAAGATCTTTCCTTATGGAGTTGTTGAGTTACAAGGCAAGGATGGAGCATTCAAAGTAAATGGGCAACGTTACAAGATGTATACCTTGAGAGATGAAGTTCACAAGGGAGCCTCTTGCTCCCTTCAAGATGCATGAATGACAAATTGAAGAGTCTCACTCCAGACTCTAAATGGAGGACCTCGTCAGAATTTAACCCACATTAGGATAGATTTATTTTCAAGTCATTTGAGTCAAGAACACTCTTTAGTTTCATAAATTATCTTTTCATGGTTGAATGTAATAATTTAGACAATTCTATTACCATATATGTTATTAATTTTGTGTTGACAAAAAGCTATTTTCTACAAAAACTACAGAAGGCATGTCATGTCTTATTTAAGATACGACGCGTCTCTACTTCCAGAAATACAACAGATGAGTTACATCTCCAGGTACACGACGTGTCTTTATTTGACACACTGTGTCACTGATCAGCAAATACAAAGTTCTCCTCGACCTGAAAAAGTACACGGTGTATTCTAATATAGACACTATGTGTTCCCAAGCAGAAAAGGAAGGATCAAGTATTCTAGAAAAGTACATGACATGTCTTCATTTGAACACACTATTTATTTATCAGTGAAAATGGGCATTTCAAATTTCTAAATAAGTGCACATCATGTACTTTATTCAATACTACATATCCTTTATCACAGAAAGAAAGTTCTAAAAAGACACACGGCGTGTCTTTATTTTTGCATGATATTTTCTAAAACTAAGTCACAATAAAGAGATGAATGAAGTCTTGGTAACAAAAACTTATAATTAGAACTGTTGAACCCTAGTTTCGGAGCTTGAGCGATGACTTGGAAAATGTATCTTATACTAAAGGTTTAGCTGACCTACCCTTCTATGCCTATGACTTTTGGATTTTGATGTGAACCCTGGGGTTGTTCGGTTAGCAATACAATGACCTAAAACTCGACCCCAGGTGGGTATAACCTGTAAGTTGGATGCATGATCTATGAACAACATAAACCTCCAATAAAATTCACAAGTAAAAGATGCATAAGTAACCACATTACTGTGACTCTCTGACGCACCATATAATGAGATTACTCAAAACAAAGTGTGGAATTATCACAAACATATAGATTACCATAGAACATAGTAAATTAAAACGGATATCACATATCCACCTTAAGTTAAAAACATTTACATCTGGGTCCACAAAGTCACATGTAACATATCTCATGCCAAAAGATGTACATATATCACCGTTCATTGGCTCGTTGGCTACAACATGTTACATACATATTCTTGTTCTTGATATATGTTCCTAAGATGTGTTATCAACTCAATAACATCCATATTCTCATGTTTATTTCAAATCTCATGATTCATGGAGACAAGAGTAATGTATTTTATGTCCATTGCATCATTTAAATAATTTCTATGAGATTCTCTTTCCGCTCTAGGTGCACTCGGTGTTGCTTCATTAGGTACTAGTGTTTCCAAGAAATAGAACTTATGCTCATGTAAGAACAATTCTCAGTGTCTTGAAGTAGTCGTTGAAGTTACTCCCATTTAGTTTTTTTTCTTTTCAAGGACATATCACAATGAGAAGGGGTAAACTGCCTTGAAGGTTTTGCAATGTGGATTCTTTTGGCTAACCATATCCAAAGATTCCAACAACTTTGTTTTATCATGTGACAAGTGCCAAAGAACAATTATCATAACAAAGAGAGATGAGATGCCATTGAAATTGTGGCAAGAAGTCGAGATATTTGATGTTTGGGGTGTGGACTACATGGGTCCATTCCCATCTTCGAATGGATTTTCCTACATCTTAGTGGCGGTGGATTATGTCTCAAAATGGGTTGAATCCATACCAACTGTCACTAGTGATTTAAAACCTATCATCAAATTATTCAAAGATATTATTTTTCCCATTTCAGAGTACCACACACCGTGATATCTGACGGAGGTTCCCATTTCCTAGAAAAAATCTTTGAAGCATTACTAAGAAAATATGGCGTAACGCACAAGGTAGCCTCTCCCTACCATCCACAAATGAGTGGACATGTAGCCTTGCAACCGAAAAGATTGGTTAGTGAAAATCAGACGCATTGTGGACCTACCAAATTGCTTTCAAAACTCCCCTTAGAACTACACCATTTCAACTAATATATGGAATGTCTTGCCACCTGCCTATTCAACTCGAACACATAGCATGGTGGGCAATAAAACAACTTATTTTTGATATGAAGAAAGCAGGCCAAGCCAGGATCTTACAACTCTAGGAGCTGGAAGAACTCTAGATGACAGCTTATGAGAATGCATAAATCTATAAATAACGTACGAAACTTTGGCATGACGTCCATCAGAAGAGAAAGGATACACAAGTAGGAGACCAAGTTCTTTTGTTCAACTAAAGACTAAGGTTATTCCCAGGACAACTCCATTCTCGCTGGTCAGGACCTTACATTATCAAGAGCATCTCCCCACATGGTGCTTTCTTTTTATG
Source organism: Alisma plantago-aquatica (assembly GCA_963693085.1). Lineage (NCBI taxonomy): Eukaryota > Viridiplantae > Streptophyta > Magnoliopsida > Alismatales > Alismataceae > Alisma > Alisma plantago-aquatica. The sequence goes on along the minus strand of OY856409.1, from coordinate 161,190,663 downwards.
GAGCAAAGAGTTAGTAGAATTCATGGAAAATGGTCAACACTTAAAGAGATATTTTGCCTCAAATGACATAGGCACCGAAGAAATGCTGGAACTCACCAATCCAACATACCCACCATAAAATTGAAGGATTCAGTCAAGCCATCGACATAAAACAAAGGCGCTTGTCGGGAGGCAACCCGATCAATATTTTTTTAATTTTAAATTAGAAATTTTCCTTAATTTTGTTTTTTAATTTTAGATAATTTCGCACTAAAATCAAAATTGCATCGCAAGATGCTATCCTAAGTTCTGATTAGTCTTCAATTTTGAGATTTTCAGATGGAGGACACACACTAATTGGAATGCAACCACATCTAGTGGTCCAACCGGCATGAATTTTTCCCTCCATGTCAGATTTAGAGTTTGCTCGGGATGAGAAAATTTCTAAGTTCGGGGTGGAGGGTGGGTGGTACGTACCCTACTTTCCACCCACACCCATCTTTTTAGACTTAAGATTTCATAATTGCATTTTTGACCAAAATTTTCAAATTTATAAAGAAATTGCATATAAATTGGATGAAGTTTTGACACTTTTGAATCATTATACACTCCTTACTCGAAGCAGATCCTCAAAAGGACCTTTTTCTAAAAACTAGCCTATTGATTGAAATCATCTTGTGAAGCTTATGAATCCTAACATCATGATCCTTCGACAAAAATGGCAAGTGTCTATCGAACTAATAGGGATCAAACGCATCGTGCTTCCTAACTGAATAGTGGAACAATAACATGGAATCTCCACCGGATCCTCATCAAGTCATTATTTGAGAAGAGTATGATAAATAAAATGGCCCGGTGTATGATAAGTTGCATTCTGATCTAAACTCTCTTTTACACTTCTTCTATCATCTTCATACCCCTCCATCCATAAAAAGGAAACAAAAGTATCCAAAATAGTGCCAAACCCTAAGTTCAGGGTGGCACACCACCTCTCTCTATATCTGCTTCTTCCATATCCCTCGTTAATAAATAGGGGCGTACCACCAAGAAAAGATGCCAATGCACACACTGAAAATGCATTCTCGAGTCAAATAGAGGAGAGATTCGCACAAAAAATGCAATAAATGAAATTGCAGAACATATAATAAAAATATCGAGTCAAATAGAGGAGAGATTTATTTCTTCCTTCCATACCACCCTTCACTCCCTTTTCTACCTAAAGGCACAATGAATGCCTCCACTACCCTGAAATACACTAGTGTCAGATCAGTTGCACACTTGTTGTTCTGTGGGTATCTCTAGACTCTTACAAAACTCTTTGACATGCTTATTGTTGGAAAAAGTGAGGAGGAAGTGATGTTGAAAAATAAACTTAGGAACGAAGATGTGGTAAGATGTGTTCAGTGGTCTCAAGAAGTTAAGATGCTTCGTCATACTGAGTAGAAAGTAAACAATCGTGATGTGAAGAGGAGGCAATCACATGTTTAGAAAGTATTCATTTGGCGACTGTTTCAGATTTTCTGTTACTCGAGGACAAGCAACGTTTAAGTTCAGGGTATTCTGATGAATGCATATTCATCATGATATTCAGTCACCTTTTTTGAGCCAAATTTCGATTAATACTTTCATTTTTACCTCTTGAAACCCCATGATATTCAATTTTACTCAACTCAATGGATTGTTACTAACTTGTGGTATAATTTTGGCTTTTATGAAGATTTAATGAAACAACTGGTTACATATCCACCTTCACTTAAGGTCCTCTTAGCCATGGTCCTGATGAATCAGTCTTGACCAAATGGTTTGATCGTTCAGTCTGCTCAATCGATCCTCAAGACAGTTTGTAAGGCAAGACCATTTGGAAGTTAAGACCATTTGGAAGTCAAGACTGTTTGGTAGAGAAGACCGGTTGGACAATCAAAACTGGTCAGAGAAAGACCGTTCAGACTAGCAAGACTATGAGAGGCACAGACCGTTAAGCGGTGATCGGTCTCTAAATCGATTGGAACCCATCGGTCCTCAAGACTATTTGGACACTTAAGCGTAGAACATTTGGATATGAAGACCAATTGGAGCCAAGATTGTTCTGTCTCAAGACTGATTGGAACCGATTGGTCTTCAAGACCGTTTGCATCTCCAAACTGTTTGGACGCTGAAGACTATTTGGAGGTCGTCAATCCTTAAGATCGTTTGGCAGCACACGACCGTGAGATCATTTGGAGGAGAAGAACGCTAGAGACCCAAACCGTTTGGGTTGCAAAACTGATCAGTATACAAGATCGTTAGAGAAAAGAAGCCAAGACCATTTGATCAGTCCAATCAGCCTCCAAGACCGTTTGGTCAGACCAATCAGTCTCTAAGACCATTTGGTTAGTCCAATCAATCTCCAAGACCGATTAAGAGGATACTAATCAAGACCGTTTGGACAAGAATACTCCAAACTTTTTAAACTCAAAACTATTTAAAGAGTTCACAGCAAAAATGTGAGGACCAAGCCCAAGCCTATAAATAGGACCATAGGGGTCCTCATTGGGGCATCGATCTAGGGACGCCACCAGGCAGCCCAAACGCAAGGCTCGATCCAGCTCCATCCACGCCATTGCCACTTCACCTGCTCCTGTTGTTGTGAGCAAGGAGGCTAGGACGAGAAGGAAGGTGGAGAAAAAGATCTGCGTGGTCTGTCTTGGTGGGTCTTCCTCCTCATCCAAGATCTACCCCGACTTGACGTAGGAGACCGCATCATCTTCACCGAGCTATGACTACCTTCTGCATCATGCTCATGGTGGAATCTTCCCTCTCTCTTATTCTTCTTGTTTCTCAGATCATGAGCGAGTAGTTTCTTTTCACTGGGGTGTAGGGACTAGCCCCGTTGCCCATGCTTTCATGTCTTTTCATTTAACATTCCAAGGCAATGTATATAACTTTTCATTTCATTGTTAATCGATAATGTTTTAGTTTGATTACCTGTTTGCTTTTATCTTATTCATCCCTATGTTGTGAGAATTTCTATATGTCGGGTAGAATGTCGATTAATGAGGTTGACTACCAAACAAGAAATAGAATGGGATTCCTTGAAGTCGTAAGTGTATGATCTGTGAGGGGACGAGCCATCCATCCTATGGTAACACTTCTGTGGCCTAAATATCCCTCATGGAGGGCCACATCTTCAGTTGGATATTTGTATCTTCTTTGTTAATTGTCGATGTTTGCTTGTAGATTAATCTCCTACCTACTTGTAGATTAGCGTGGTTGACTCCTCAACTAGAAATAGAATGGGATTCCTTGAAGTTGTAAGTGTATGATGTATGAGGGGATGAGCCATCTAGCCTACGGTGACACTTTTGTGTGTCTAAACATCCCTCAGGGAGCGTCGTAGCTTCACTTAGATTTTGTATCTTTGGAACTGTAAGTGTATGATCTTAATGGCGACGAGACATCTGATGCCTAAGGGGATGCTTGAGCAGACCTAAACATCCCTCAGGGATGGTTCACAGTAGTTCTATTTGAATAGTTAGATCTTTCCTTGATGTTATGTGTTTGGATGAGTTTGCATGTGCAGTGGTGGTGAAACCTGAGACCACCCCAGTAATCCCATATCATTAATCTAGATCAACTTCAATTCTACTCTTTAATTTCATGCAGTTAGTTTAATCAACCACAAACCAATCAATCGTTCTAAATATTAGTCTTCCTTGAGCTAGATTCGACTAACAACAATTCTTAAAATGTTGTCTCTTGGGATTTGATCCTTAACTATACTACAACAACCTCTTGCGGGTGGTATTATTGCACAAGGTTTTGGTAAATCTCGGGGATTCCAACCCCGAGTGAATTTGTTAGTGCGATAATATTCCACGTCATGAGGCAACCTACATGTTAGTTCCATTTCTAGATTTTTATTCATTATTATTCATGTTTGCATTAGTTAGTACATATAATGACAAGATCATAATTTCTAACAATTTTGATTGTAGGTGAATGACTTTTGCTGAGTGCAGAGCAACCACAACTCATGGTCCAACCAGCACAGTTCTTCCCCTCCTTATTGGATTTCATGTTTGCTTAAGAATGAGCAAACATCTAATTATAGATTAGAGGGTGTATGGTATGTATTTTACTTCCCATTACCAACATTTTTGTAACTTTTGATCTCATAATTGCATTTATCATTGCATTTAGTGAAAACATTCTAAAAAATATTTTTTAATAAACAAAGCCATTACCTAGCCAAGTTAGATTCAAATTTTTTGTTTTATTCATGTGCAATGTGATTAGTTAACTCCCCTTACTCAAATTAATACCTCATAGTGATGGTTTATGGTACAAACCAATAGCTAGAAATCATCATATGCAGACTAGGAACCCAAAACATCATGTTTCTGTCAAAAATATTTTAGGCATTTTAGGAACTAAGAGCAATCAACCACATCATTCTTCTAACTCAATAGTAAAACACAATCATGGAATCATCACTTTTTTCCTTATCATGTAATTATCTGAGCATAGTCAGACCAGGAGATCCACCCAATGCACTGAATTGTAAATAAAGTTTCATGATGATCTGACCCCTCTTCTATGATTTCCTTCCATCATTATTATCTTTTATCTTCCAAAAATAAACAAAAAACCATCAAATTTTGTATCCTAAGTTTGGGGTGGTACACCACATCTCTACTATATTGAGTTATTACATACTCCTCTTTATGAAATTAGGGGCGTATCTCCATACGTAAAGAAAAAATGAAAATGTGTACAATAAACAAATTTTTTCAATCATTCGAGGCAAAAGGAAAAAGGAAATACTGCAATCTCAAGTCAAATAGTGGAGAGATTTGCATCTTTTGCACCCTCCCCATATCTCCATTTTCCACCTAGAGACACAATGAATGTCTGAACTGAAATCATTTCATGTACCCTAGTATTGGATGATATGAATACTTGTTCTACATGATTCTCTAAAATCTCATGAAACTTTTGGATGTGTCTGATAGTGCGTATAGTGGTGGTGAAGTTTTCTGGGGATGGAAAATGGAAAAAAAGACATCAATAGATGTGTTCTTTGAACTCAAGACGTTGGGGAGCTTGTCCATAACATGTGGTAGGAAAATAATCATGATGTGAAGTCAAGGGAATCACATGGATTGAATATTCATTTGGAAACTAATCAAATTTGTATTTCTCAAGGACAAGCAACATTTAAGTTTGAGGTTATTTGATGAATTCATATTCATCCTAGTTGTAGTTGTATTTTCAATCTAGTTTTGCGCTCATATCCCTCACTTTACTTTAAAGCTATATTCCATTTCATATTTCTTAATGTTATGCAAATTTGTAATGTTGTGATCCAATTCCTTGATTTCTATGACTGATTTGAGCTTTGTATCCTTGAACCAACGTAGGAGATGGTGATTTGTCTGACTGGCTAGTGAGATCACATACTTTTTTATGAATGCACCATAATTTTATTGATCTATTCCTACATCATCAAAAGCTTCATCCTTGCAGGCCCTAACATTCATGACAATACCCATGTGGGTGGGTTTGCTTCTCATCACATCTCATCATTCAAAAATTACATGGTTAGTCTGTTGGTATTATGCCTAGAGAGCCTTTCAAATGATGATTGTAATGTCGCATAAGGTAACTGAAGTGATAAAAATAAAGGAAATTCCATCGATTATGTTTTGTTCAGTTATGAGATAATGAAATATCATGATAATGTCCAGAGAATGATGTTACTTGATGAAATATGTATTTAGTTTAAGGGCCCAAACAATGAGGTCATATGTATGATAAGAGTACATTCATTTTAATTATGTCCTTAGTTTAACATTATTGTGGAAGACAAATAAATGATAATAATACATAAGACTAGAATGTGTTTTTACTAATAACTGAGTCTCATTAGTCATGGTATTGGATATCAAGTCAAACACATATGTACTTGTTAGAGAAAAATGTATTGAATAGACCCTTCTTGAGTATGATAGATGGAAACCATGAAATGATAGTTAGAATCACCTGTCACAGTAATAGTGGTGATTGTGGTTCTTAGACTTGAAGTCACTACAGCCATTACATGTCTTCAATTAGTTTTGACACCATTGAATGTGACCTAGAATAAGGGTTGACATAAAGGTGGTGCTCGGGTACATTGTAACACATGGGGATTGACTATGAGTGATGTTGATGGGATTTGTCCCTCCTACCAGAGTTGATATCCTGACCGCTTAATAAGAGAGACCGATACATGCACGACCATGATCATGCGATTCCATATGTGGTTTGTAAGATCACATGTATCTCATCAATCTTCTCTAGTTCAAGAAACATAGAATGAGTATTAGATGTTGAATCCATGCCTTGCATTCAATATGGATATAGATTGAGTATTAGATGTTGAATCCATGCCTTGCATTCAATATGGATATCTGAGACAAAGAAACTATAAAATTGTAGTAACAATGATCACATATGTAGGTTGAAGTTGTTATCCAACTTTCTAATTACTTGGGTAGAACGATGTCTTTCTAGGCACCACTCATTGCTTGTGTAGTCATAATGGTTATGGTCTTCATTGCCAACATAATGTGGAACCTGTAGGGTCACATGCATAGGATGCACTTGGAGTAAGTGTTTACTCATGGATAAGATATAACTTGGTTACTAAAAGTGTTTAGGTAATCAACTTAAACAACACTAGTTGTTAGTAGACCAACTGGAGTGTCCAATCAACTAACTAAACTATTTTTAACATTGGCCGATGGAACTAGCCATTTGATCGGTTGGAGTGTCCAACTGACCAAATGAACCATGTTCCTAGAAGATGGTCAAAATATTCATTCGACCAATTGGAGTGTCTAAGCAATCGACTGATTGTGAAACAACCCATTTGATTGGGTCAAATGATCAGTGATATGTGTAAGTATGTACATTAATCATAACACTAAAACCAATGTTATTGTGTCATTGACCGGACGCCAATTGATTGATTGGATGGTCCAATGGACTGATTCGACATGTGCAACAACTGTCAGACCATGAGATCTGGCCTTTTGTATCCCTTGGGCTTCAGAAACCGTATTCCATTCGCTCCTATATAAGGAAGGGGAATCCAAGTCTCTATAATAGAGACTTCTCTTCACTATTGTGGTAATGTGTGAGAGAGCCTGAGTAGACTTCCCCAGAAAGGGAGAGACAACAAGGGGAAAGGAAGTCTACAGTGGCACATTAACGAATGGAAGGACAACTCCGTCCCATCGGCTCTAGAAGTGTGATATGGAGTTCCTATTTGTCTACATGGATTACATAGAGACATGGAAGCCATTGTTGCCATACAAGGAGGATGTTTCCAATATATGTATGTGTGTTATTTGTGAGGGGATCAAATCATTGTGTAAGGATAATTGTTGGACTGGCTCTAGGACATGATGTATCTTACACCCTCTTTCCTAATACATCCTTGTTGATGCAATTTGTTGCTTAGTATGGATACAACTTTTTGTTTCCTCTGCCTATTTTGTCTATGCATAATCCTACAATGGTATCAGAGCCACACTAGCTTACAGTGTATCAAGCTTTAAATTAATGTGACCATATTTAGTTTTATTGTTTATTTTGTTGCATGTAATGGGAACATTGATATGCATAATATTCATATCTGACTAAATACCACATAATCTACCCCCATAGATATTCTATATATATGATATGATATATATGTAACTCATGTGTGTCTCCCAAAAATGGTTTTGATGGTGTAGTTATGGCCTATACCCCTTGGAAGCTTGTATGGTGGGATGGTTTATTTTTAGCTTTATAAATTCAATTTATGTATCTAGCCTTCCTCTTTCTTCTCCAAATGTAATTAAATCCTTAACCCCATATACTCAACTCAAATATAACACAATGTATTCTCATTACACAATGTCATATATAAATATATGATTAACATTTGTTTTTGTTTTAGCAAGAAGACGGTGTTCTAACCAGGCGAATTAACCAACTAGAAGTCAACTTGATCTACTGGAGGATAGAAGGAGACAACCGATCAGCTGGAGGCCCAACTGAATGATTGGAGGAGTCCAACAAACTACTTGATCCAGGAGCCATTAGTCTACATGATGGAAACCAACCAACAAAAAGGTGGTTCAACCAATAGACTGGAAGTTCCAGTTGACCGAACAACCTATTCCCAGCATAAGATTTTTCCAATATAAGTTGATACATGTGATGTATGACCTTAGTTGGACAATAATTATTTGTGGCTCCAATGAATTAAATTAATGTGTTCATAATCATCACTCATATGTGTGTGAATGCATGTTTCGTTTGTGGATATAGTATGTATATGATACATATTACAAATATGTGGTGGTTAGATATGTATATGTATTTATAAATAAAATATCCCAACTAATATTATGTCTTAGATGCTTTCCATAAGTAGCACAAATGAAAATATTGATCGCCAAAGAATGGGTAAGCTAAAGCATGGAACATCATCTATCTCGGGGAAATGTGATGGTAGCTATGTGTCTACCAAACCAAGGTGAATTTCTATTGTGTTGGCTTTTTGGTCAATTTTAGAAAGGTGACCTTAATAGGATTACATTCCTAGAAGCATACATATGGACTATGACAACGAGTTTTTCATACCATTTATCAAAGAATATCATTGGGTGCAATCAACAATGGTTTTCTACCTTAATAATTGGTTTTGGATTTCAAAGTTGGTTGGGTAATAAATCAATGCGTTTTGGATCTTGGCTTACTAGAGGATTGTATACTACAATATTTTTAATTGATAGTGAGGGCCATTAATTGAAAAAAATAGTCGGATAGATAATTAATTAAAGACATAATTAATAGCATTAATATTTTCAAATCAAGTCAAAAGTGTTTTGATAAATGCAAATTCTCTTATTAAAAAGAATGGAAAACAATAACATATTCTCATTGGAATCAGTCATTGAGAAGGAAAAACTGAATGGGACTAGCTTCCATAATTGGTTTAGGAGTTTGGGAATTTTTCTCACTCATGATCATAATCTCTACCTTCTAGATAGACTAGTGCCAAAGGAACCCACGCCCAATGTTCCGAAGGATGAAGTGGATTCTTATCGGAAGCATGCCAATGATGTCACAAACATCAAAACCTCATATTGTTCCCTATGAACTCTATGTTAACTTGAGATTCATACATTGTCTATTTTTATAATGACTTAAGCATTCCATTCATATGTATCTCTTATCTTTGTTTAATATTGATTTCAGGATTTAGGTACATGAAAAGGATCAAATTATACAAGCCCTAGCTTGTCCAAGTTCAAGTCAAAAGTGATGCACATACTCTTTCTAGGAAATCATTCCAACCCACCTTAAAATAATTTTTTAATCATTTGTAATGATGATATGAATTGTAAATAAGATGACAAAAAATCAAGGACACTTAATTCCAGCGGTTTATCACTCATGAATCATTTTGAAAAAATTGTAAATACAAACTTTGTCGGTCGAGTTTGGATCTTGATCGACCAGTGATGGATCTTCGGATTTGGATCAATCGGTCGAGTGTACACTCACAGTACTCAATAGACCAACTCACTGGACAAAATTGATTTTTACTAATCAGTGGAGTTACCTAGGACAAACTCGACCGATATTTTGAAAATTGGCTTTGTCGGTTAGTGGATCAATCGACTTACCTTTATTGAAACTCGACCAATGTACTGAACAAAAAATGCAATAAAAGTGATTCCATCAATTGGAGAATTGTTAGAAATTAAAATAGATCCATTGCAAGTTGTAATATGGCTATTTTTTTTTCTCAAGTGATCCCACACTCAAAGGAATTCCCTCAACTATAAATAGCACCTATTGGAGTTCATCCCAAGGTTGATCATTCATGCTATCCTTGGTCCTTGTTATAGTTGAGTGTGCTACAACCCTTTCAGCCGCTTTCCCTCTCTCATTTACAAAGAATTTTGTGATTATGAGTGATTTAGGCATGTCGTAAGAGATCTACCTCAATGTTATCTTGTAAATCTCTCCATCCTTCCATCTTCCCAATCCTCTTTCTCAAAGAGCAAAGGCTAAAGTGATCTTCTCTGAGTGAAGGAGGATTTGTTGTTCTTCTTCAAGGTTGAAGGAGTGGAGAACTTTTTTCAAGTGAAGGAGAAAGACAAGGCGAAAGAGTCAAGAAGAGTGGGTAATTACTTCAAGGCCAAAGACTTGATGCAAGTGTGGGTAAATCATTGGTGAAGGCTGAAGACATCTTTATCAAGTGGGTAAGTCATAATGTAGGTGAAAGACTCTTGTCTTGAATAGGTAAGTCGTTGGATGTATGGTGGTCTTCTTGTATCTCTTATAATGGAATATAAGCATACATGGGTTGTAAAGTCCTAGAGGTTGACCTCTCTAGGTAGTGGATTGATGGTCTCCTAGTTTGAAGTTTGGAATCACTCTAATTACCTTATCCAAGTGTTTCTTTAAATCTCTCTCATTCTTGCTATGCTTGTTTAGATATAACATCAAATTGAGTTTTAGCATTTGGTTTCAATTGATATAATTTGAAGATCTAACTATTCTTGTGAAAATTTTGAAGATCTATTCACCCTCCCCATCTAGATCCCTAGATCCAACTAGTGGTATCAGAGTAAGGATCTTCTCCAACAAATCTCCTACAAGATGAGAAGATTGGTGATAACCTACTTCATTATCTCAGTCTAGAGGGAGGCTTCTCCATGTGCCCCTGGTCTTCGACATCACCAACTTCCTCTATTGGATGTAGTAGATGTAGTTATACATTCAAGGCAAGAACTTTAATATATGGAAAGTGATGATTACACCCTACAAGGAGTCAATCCGAGCTATATCAACATGGGATGAAGTATCCCTAAAGAGTACTCAACTCAATGCTAAAGCAATTAGCCCCCCTAAAGAATGTTCAGCTCAATGATAAAGCAATTAGCATCCTCTATGCAGCCCTCAGTCCATCTTAGTTCAATTGCATCTCCTCATGGGATACAACCTATGATATATGGGATAAGTTGTGCATCACTTATGAAGGCACAAAGCTAGTGAAGAAGTCAAATATCTACATGTTGAATAACCTCCTAGAGAACTTCAAGATGGGGAATAAAGAAGGAGTTGTCGAGATGTACTCAAGGCTCAACATCATCATCAATGACCTAACTTCTTTGGGACACACTTTGGATAGAGGAGCAATCAACTCAAAGATCTTGAGGTCTCTTTGAAAGAGATGGGAGTCAAAGGTGACCTCCATTAAAGAAGTAAGAAGTCTTGGAGCTGAGGAGCTTATTGGTAATCTACAAGCTCATGAGTTAAGACTTGACAAGCAAGAATAGGAAGCAAAGAAAGAAGAAAAATAAGCAAGAAACATCAAAGATAGTGCCTTCAAAGCTCAATTGGAGGTCGTTATCCTTCAACAACAACTTCCTTGTCGAACCGCTCCCTCCTCCTTAAGTGAATATGATGGCCTTAGTGAGCATGAAGCCAACTTCTCCAAGGGAAAGGACTTCAAAGGAAAGCAATCTTCTTCTTCTTCTTCTGCTCCAAGGTGATACAAGTGTGGTAAAAAAGGACACTACAAGAGGGAATGTCCTAAGGCTAGAAAGTCACACCACAAGATTAGCTCCAAGAAGGAGGAGGAGTACAAGTAAGATATCAAATACAAGAGGAAGTACAAGAACGACAGGAGACACAAAGACACAACTCATGTATCTTGGGAAGGATCATCCTCTACTGTCTCAAGCTCTGATGAAGATGGAGAGTGCCACCTTGCACTCATGGCATCTACAAGTGAAAAATTGGTGAGGTAAGTGAGGTAAGAATTTTTTTTTGTCATTAAAGTGAGGTTATGTAAAATCATTGATGATTTGTATGTCAAACTTGATATTCTTGAGCAGAATGAGAAAATTCATCTTGAGAGTGTTGATACCTTGCAAGGGCAATTTCTTGATCTTGAGCTCCAATACAATGGAGTTGAAATAGAGAATGGTGTCTATCTCAAGAATATTTCATCTCTTAAGGAAGACAACCCAAAGTGCCTAAATGATCTTGAGTTACTTAAAACTAAAAATGTTGAACTTAAGCTTGTATAGCTCATAGAGATGAGAGGGATGCTTATCTTAAAGAAATTCTAGTTCTTAAATTAAAAAATACTAGGTTTCTTAGTGAAGTTAATGATTTATCTTCTAGACATATTTTTCCTAGTGATGATGTTGCTTCCATTACTCTTGAAAAGGATTCTTATTTGACTAAAGCCCTCTGTTTAGAGACAGGCTTTGTTCATTATCGAGCTGATCTTACTAGTTTTCCTTCTAGTATTATCTCTTACTGATGACAACCATAGACTTAGAGCCTCTCTGCAGAAATTCCTCAAAGGGAAAAAGTCCCTAAATGAAATCTTTGACTATTCTAACAAACAAAGTGGTACCAATGGTTTGGGATTTGTATCGGGGCATCTAAGGGAAAGAATAAGACCAAAGGTAAGAAAAAGAGTAAGGAAACTCCTTTTTTATTGTAGAGTCTTCTAGCACTAAGAACCATATGATTTACACTCATTACAAAAGTGATGATCATTATTCTACTTATTGTCCTTACAAGCCAAAGGGGACCAACCCAAAGATGAAATGTGTGATGTCCCCAGATTTTCTAAAACTTAATCTGATGTGTGACGTCTAAATTGAAACCCTCACCTTAGCGAGAATCCCAATTTAAACATCCCAAACAATGCTAAGAAGAAGAAAATCAGAGGAAGTCAAAAGGAAACAATCAGTAGCACATGCACATGAACAATAATAAAACCATACAACACTTGTTCACCATTCAACATATAATTACAACATGAATTATTACATCATTTGATATTACATATTGAACAACAAACTTATACATATACATGTACTACTACTAAACTACAGGATCTTAAGACAACAGGTCCACTTGTACATCAACTCGCCACACAACTCTCACAACTATCCTGGATCTTCAAGAGCATAACCACAACCTAAACACAAGATTACATGTGGTACACGTCAGCACAATATTCAAGAATATTGTACTGAGTATGCCTACGTGTCTTTTATATACCTCTCATCATATTTTGGCAATAAGATAAAACTAATATACTTGGCAGTAATAGAAGAATATAAGAAAAGTATATACTTGCACAAAGATATTCATTAACAAAAGAGAACACATATTTTAAGCTTATTTTCCATTATATATCAAGGCCTTTATGATCACTACCAAAGAGTTAGATCATCTATACAAGTGACTACTACCAAAGAGTTAGGTCAGACCACTACCAAAGAGTTAGGTCATATGTACAATGTGACCACAACCAAAGAGTTAGGTCACTTCTGAGCACACTGCCAAAGAGTTAGTGCTTTCATATAATGGAACATATATATTTTGTTTGATGTGTTCATAACAATAAGTATGGAAATCTCAAGCAACATAGCATACAAGAACAATCATTTCAACCAATACCATATGCCAAGTATTTTACTACGCATATAACAAAAGCATATTGTATAATAAGTCAAGTAAGAGGCAATGGTGTACCTTGATCAAGTACCTGTGACATCCCCGGATTTTCTAAAACTTAATCTAATGTGTGACATCCAAATTGTAACCTCACCTCAGCGAGCATCCCAATTTAAACATTACATACTAGGCTAAGAAGAAGAAAATCAAGGGAGTCAGAAGGAAACATAGTAGCACATGTACATGAACAATAATAAAACCATACACACATGTTCACCATTCAACATATAATTACAACATGCATTGTTACAACATTTGATATTACATATTGAACAACAAACTTATACATATATATGTACTACCACTAAACTACACGATCTTAAGACAACAGGTCCACCTGTACATCAGCTCGCTATACAAATCTCAACTAACCAGGTCCTCCAAGAGCATAACCACAACCTAAACAAAAGATTACATGTGGTACACGTCATATAAGTTTGTTGTTCAATATGTAATATCAAATGTTGTAACAATTCCTGTTGTAATTATATGTTGAATGGTGAACATGTGTTGTGGTTTGTTTATTGTTCATGTGCATGTGCTACTATTGTTAACCTTCTGACTCCCTTGATTTTCTTCTTCTTAGCCTAGTGTGGGATGTTTAAATTGAGATTATCGCTGAGATGAGGGTTTCAATTTGGACGTCACACATCAGATTAAGTTTTAGAAAATCTGGAGACGTCACAAAATGAGTCCCCAAACTAACTTTGGATCCCAAAGTTTGAGTTGGGAATTGACACTATCCTTTCTTGTAGGAAAAATAAAAATGGATTGTTGATACTGGCTGAACTAAGCACATGACGGGTAACATAAACCATTTCAACATTTTCAAAAAGAAGAAAGGAGGTTCGATTACTTTCAGGGACAACAAGAAAGGTAAGGTAAAATGTGAGGGTAATGTAGGTAAATCCTTTTGCATTAAGAATGTTCTCTTTGTGGATGGCCTACATCACAATTTAATAAGTGTAAGTTAGTTATGTGATAATGGTTACCTTGTGCTATTTACTTATTTTGAATGCTTACTTCTAGATTCCCTCACTTATCATGTCATATATAAGGGATCTAGAAATGGTAATTTTTATGTATTTGTTCTTGACTCTATTAAGCCTATTATCAGTAGATGCCTTGTAGTCAATTTTAATGATATTTCTCTTTGGCATCGTTGGCTTGGTCATGTAAATATGCATCAATTGAAGAAGTTGAGAAAAAAGTACATAGTCAAGGGATTTCCAAAATTGGATTTTGAAAAGGATGAGGAATGCCAACCTTGTACCTAAGGAAAGAAAACCAAGTGTTCCTTCAAATCCAAAGGAGTCCTTAGCACGAAGAGAACTCTCGAACTTCTCCATATTTATTTATTTGGACCTATGAGAACTTAATCTCTTTGTGGTTCTAAGTATTGTCTTGTTATTTTCGATGATTTCTCCCGATATACTTGGAATTTCTTTCTTGTTTCCAAGAGTGATACACTTGATTTTTTCTCTAGTTTCTGCATATGAGTTGAGAACAAAGTTTCTGGCCAGATTGTTTTCATATGTTGTGATCATAGGGGAGAATTTGAAAATGATTTTTTGAATAAGGATATGCACATAGATTCTCTTCATCTTTAAAGAAAACCCTTATGATCTATGGTGAGGTAGGAAACATTCTATCGAGTATTTTCACATTTTTGAGTGTCCTAGTTTTTGTTTTGAACATGAAATATTCTCTTGACAAGTTTGACCTGACATCGTACAAGGCTTTTTTCTTGTCTATAGAACTATTAGAACTGATTATAGAGTTTATAATGTTGATCTATCTAAAGTTGAAGAATTTATTAATGTCAAATTTATTGAGACTAACCCCTATATTCCTAAGGATATTGTTTCAAATGATGATGTTCCAAGTGAAGTGATTCCTATCTTAAAAGAACTTAACATCACCCATAAGGTAAGAAAGGTGGAAACTCAAGAAGAAGAGATAGATGAAGAAAAGAAGGATCCAACTACCTGCTTTGCAAATAATCATCCTAAAGATTTGATCATAGGTGACCCATTTGAAGGAGTGAAGACGTGAGATGCCTACAATAAGCAATAAGCAAACATTGCCTTCATCTCACAACTTGAGCCAAAGAATGTCAAAGAAGCTCTTGGGGATGATGAATGGATCCTAGCCATGCAAGAAGAATTAGAGCAATTTGTGGTCTGTAGTGCCAAGATCATGTGATAGAAAGATCATTGGTGGGTCTACCGCAACAAGGTAGATGAAAGTGGCAAGGTAGTAAGAAATAAAGCAAGGTTAGTGGATCAAGGATACAACCAGCAGGAAGGTATAGATTTTGATGAAACATATGCACTTGTAGCTAGACTTGAGTCCATTCGTATTTTTCATTCTTTTTATAGTTATAAGAACTTTCTTCTATATCAAATGGATGTTAAAAGTCCATTTTTTAATGGTACACTTGAGAGGAAGTGTATGTTGTGGAACCTCTAGGATTTAAACATGATAGTTTACCTAATCATGTTTGTCTATTGCAAAAAGCTCTATATGGACTCAAACAAGCACCTAGATCTTGGTATGATAAACTAAAGAACTTTTTGTTAGATCATGGGTATATCATTATCAAAGTAGATTCTACCTTGTTTCTTAAACACACATCTAACAACTTTCTTATCATTCAAATTTATGTTGATGACATTATTTTTGGTAGAACTAAACTTGATCTTTGTAAGGAGTTTAGAGATATTATGCCGAGAGAGTTCAAGATGTGCATGATGGGTGAGATTACATTCTTCCTCGACTTTCAAATTCAACAAACCAAAGATGGGAACTTCATCACCCAAGGCAAGTATACAATGAGCTACTCAAGCGCTTTTGGATGGAGAACACCAAGTCAATGGAAACCCCCATGTCAAACACTGCCAAGCTTGATAAGGATGAAGAAGGTGAGAAAGTGGATGAGAAACTCTATAGAGGTATGATTGTAAGTTCACTTTATTTAACTGCCTCTTGAGCTGATACAATATTTAGTGCAGGATTGTGTGCTTGCTTTCAATCAAATACCACAAAATCAAATTTTATAGCAGTTAAGAGGATTTTAAGGTACTTAGACAAAACCCCAAATTTTGGACTATGGTATCCAAAGTCAAGGGACTTTACACTTTCGTCTTATAGTGATGCAGATTACACAAGATGTTTGATTGATGGAAAGTGCATAAGTGACACTTGCTTCCTCATAGGACAATGCTTGGTGTCTTGGTTTTCCAAGAAATAGAGGATAGTGGCTTTATCAACAACTGAGATTGAATACATTGTAGTCGGGAGTAGTTGTGGCCCAGTTCTATGGATGAATCAAATTCTCCATGACTTCAACATTTATTTTGATGCTTCTCCTATTTATTTTTATAATACTAGTGCAATCAATTTATCTTACAATCCTACATTTCATAGTAGAGCCAAGCATATGGAGGTTCATCATCATTTTCTTCATGATCAAATTGCCAAGAAGGATATTTATATCACACATATGGACACGAAAAATCAGTTGGCAAATATCTTTACTAAATCTCTAGCTAGAGAGAAATTTAAATTTATTATGTCTAATATACTCATAAGTGCTTTAGATGAATATGATATACTTTCTAGTTATTTTGTATCTATCGTATGTGCTTTTATCATGTCTTGATCACCCTTGCTTGCTAAAGTGCTAAAATTTCATGTTCATAAGCCTTTTTTTTGCTTGTTTTGGGTATTTTTTGCAAATTCTTGTTTTATCACCAAATAGTACCCAATGATGAGTTACATGTTCCTAAGTATGTTTAAAATGCAAACTAGACTAGAAAAATAAATTTAACTAGCACTCAAATGGCTAGAAATTAAGATTTCCAATGATGGATCATGTTGACCATCGGTCAAGTTGCCAACTCGACTGATCCATGGCCGAGGGCTATTGGAAAAAGCCATTTGGTCAAGTTTCCATCTCAAAGAACTCAACCGATGGTTGGGCTAGAGTAAATTTAAGTAGGATTTGGCTGACTTTTTCCCCTCTCAACTAGAGAAAAATCGACTGATTCCTTCTCCAGCTTCCTCAAGCTCTCAACCCTATCCCCTACTTTCCCTTTCCTAGCCTTATATAGCCCTTGCTTGACCTTCCTATCTCTCTTGCACATCATCCTTAGGTGTTTGGTTGGTTTTTCATGATGTTTCCCTCATTTTTGACCTCTCAATATCCTTCTTTCTTCCTCCATGGATACCAATAGGAGAAAGAGAACCGCCCCTTCCGTAGCACCATCCTCCTCCAACTCTCACCTCATTCCTTTCAATGATACCTAATTTGTCTCTGATGAAGGTCTAAATAGGTACAAGGAGTTCCTTCCTAATAACCCCTTCCCTTTTCATGCCCTATTTGAGTCTCATCCATGTAGACTAAAGGTCATAGATGAGGTTGCTGAGTTGTTGTATGACCACCACCTATAAGCCCTAAGTGTTGAACACTAGTGTTACAACAACTCCATAACAAGCACTAAGGAAGTTCATGAATTCTACCCAAATTTGTTATGGAATTATGACACTCTTGTACCCCAACCTAATACTCAAGTCATTCTTACTTCCATGATTGTTGGTAAGAAGTTTATGATCTCATAAGATACCTTGAATATCTTTTTCTCTGGTACTAAGGACACCGAAACATGGAGGAAGGATTACCATGAGTATTTTGACCTCCTAGACCTTGAGGCGTTCTACAAAAAATATGATATCACTCTCCCTGACATACATAAATTCTTGAAGAAGCCTAAGTTTCCCTATAGGAAGAAGTCCATTCTACCCTCCGCTACCTTGGACTTTAAAAACCACATTTTTTCTCTAGTAGTCAACTACAATATTCACCCCAAGAAAAATTAAACTAAAAATATAGAGAATACCAAAATGATTATGTATATCCCATTAAAGAACATCAAAGTCAAGTGGTCTAGATATGTTCTTCACCACATGACCTGCTTGACTCCATTAAGTACACCCAAGGTACTCACCCACCCTACCTAACCTTGATTTGTGGTCTTTTACAATCTTCCACTAGAAGGTCTCTTTTTTATGATCTTCATTACAAACCTACTAGAAAAGGAGTATGTATTAGTGAGACCACAACCAAGAAAATCTTGCCTCCATATTATTCTACCACATCTAGAACCTCTACCTCCTCTTAGACACCTCCACCTACTTAGCAATCCCGACCTACTCACACCTCATTCAATGTATCAAATGAAACCCTGATGGGTTACATGATGCATCGACAAATGTACAACCTTTAGGTTCAGGAGCATCTGCATGAGGATCGTTGTTCTATCATGTCTACCATGAACCTTTCATGTGCCCATCCTTATGCTTCCTACCAGCCTTACCTAGGTGGTGATTATGCATCTTATGCATATAATCACTTCTATCATGCTCTTCCACTTGTTGCTTCCGCTGCTACACTCTCTACTATTGGTGGATCTACCCATGGAGTCTACCTCTCCCTATCAGCCACATAGTTACCATGCTTGCAGGCCTTGGATCTTTTTCTCCTACTTTTCCTTAAGCTCAATAGTTGCATGACCTCGGTATGTCTTGGGCAGAGCAGAATACCATGTGGCCGAATTGTGGTTTCAGTCCTTCTTCTAATGAGGAGATGCCCGACCAGGTTGATGAGGAAGTTGCTGCTACTGATGAGGAGGCATATGAGGATGATGGCAAGGATGGTTCAGATTGTTCTTATGATGGCTTTGCTGGTTCATCTGGCAATAAAGGTGAAGATGTTGCCTCTGATGTGCCTTCAGATGGAGATGATGACTACAAACGTAAAGCTTCTAATGATGATGTTGATAATGATGATCCCCAAGACTTAGATAGACTACACATTTAGATATTTTAGTTTTCAATCTTTAGATGTTGATCATATATATCTTTCTAGACTATTTCGTACTAAAAACATTTGGATACATTATCTAAGATGTACTATTTCTATCATCATGTTGTTTTCATCATTTTGACTTATAGTTGCTTTAAGAAAAATCTCTTGTGTTGTAATATTAATATTCTACATCAATACTCTATTTATGTTCTATCATGTGAGGTATTGGTATGTTACCCATGTTTTGATTATTACAAAAGCTTCTTGTTTCTCTTTCATCTTTGTTAGATGTGTGTTATGTGGTTGAGTGTTTTGGTTGTGTTGGCGAAGACCCACTTTTGTGCTCGTCTACCCCCATATTTTTTCATAATGCCAAAAGGGGGAGAGAAGTTCAAATTTTTGAATCTCAACCATATTTCTTTTATTGCCTATGTGATCCTTATCTTGTCTAAAAATATGTTTATCGTGTGACTTGCTAAAGAACCATATAGAATATATGTTATATTGCTTTGTATAGAAAGACTAACTATGCAGGTAAGAGTGAGAATTGAATTAGTGGGAGCAATTCACATTGTAAAAAGTATGAATCCCCTTGCAATCCACAAGGCTAAGGTATAACTTTACATATCCTTTACAATATGATTGAGTAATGGTTTGTCATTCTTGAAAAGGGGGAGAATGTTGACTTGAGAGTTATACATTGTCCATATTTTAATAATGACTTAGCCATTCCATTCATATGTATCTAATATGTTTGTTTAAGATTGATTTCAAACTTTAGGTACATGAAAAGGATCAAATTACACAAGCCCTAGCTTGTCCAAGTTCAAGTCAAAAGCAATGCAAATGTGCTTTTTGGGAAATCACTCCAAACCACCTTAGAATATTTTGGTATTATTTTTAATGATGATATGACTTGTACCTAATATGAGAAAAAATCAGGGACACTTAATTCCAATGGTTGATCATTCATAAATCATTTAGAAAAATTTATCACAATAACTTTGTCGATCAAGTTAGGATCTTGATCGACCAGTGATGGATTTTTAGAAATGGATCAATCAGTTGAGTTGTACACTCATAGAACTCGAGAAACTGACTCATTGACCAAAATTGATTTTGACTGATTGGTCGAGTTACCCCGGACAAACTCGATCGATGGTTTGAAAATTAGATTTATTGGTTAGTGGATCGGTCTAGTTACCTTTATTGAAACTTGACCAATTGTATTGTATGAAAAATGCAAAAAAAGTTATTCCTACCGTTGGAGAGTTGTTAGAAACAAAAATAGATCTGTTGAAAGTTGTGAAAAGGCTATTTTTTGTTCTTATTTGATTTCACACTCAAAGGAACACCCCCAGCTATAAATAGGACCTCTTGGAGTTCATTCCAAGGTTGCTCATTCATTTATCCTTGGTCCTTGTTATAGTTGAGTGTGCTACAACCCTTAGAGCCCCTTTTTCTCTCTCTCATTTACAAAGCATTTGTGATTATGAGTGAGTTATGGATGTTGTAAGAGATATCTCCATCATTCCATCTTCCCAATCCCCTTTCTCAAAGAGCAAAGGTGGAAGTGATCTTCTCCGAGTGAAGGAGGAGTTTTTATTCTTCTTCAAGGTTGAAGAAGGAAGAAGATCTTCTCCATGTGAAGGAGAAGGATGGGTGGAATATTGATGAAGAGTGGGTAATTACTTGAAGGCTAAAAACTTGATGCAAGTGTGGGTAAGTCCTTGGTGAAGGCTGAAGACATCTTGATCAAGTTGCTAAGTCTTTGTGTAGGTGAAAGACTGTTGTCTTGAATAGGTAAGTCCTTGGATGTATGGTGGTCTTCTTGTATCTCTTATAATAGAATATAAGTATACATGGGTTCCAAAGTCCTAGAGGTTGATCTATCTAGGTATTAGCTTGACAGTCTCCTAGTTTGGAGATTGGAACCACTGCAACCACCTTGTCCAATTGTTTTTTTCAATCTCTGTCATCCTTTACCTTTTTAGGTTCCATCATGAAGGTGGGTTTCAATTTTCAAGTCATTTTAAGTTTCCACTCAGTTTATGTGTTCGTTTCAAGGTTCATGTCACTTATGTAACTTTTAGGGTCAAAAGACTCATAAAAGAGAAACCATGATCATAAATCATCAAGACATGATTTAGGGAAAGACATGAGTTTATAGCAGCAACATAGTGTATATTAAACACTTTCAATAATAGGTGGGTGTCTATTAGGGTGTATGCATCAAACAACCAACCCGAGGTACCAACATTCAATCATACATGTAATCATCACATTGGTTTATAAAATCATTTGGGCTCAACATAAGAATTATGTGCTACATACATATCATGGGGTCCAAGGTTTTGAGAATATTTTGATAATAGAGAGGAAGACAAGAGAAACGTATCCATCTAACCACTTATGTACAAGAACCCCCAAACCAAGTCAAGTAAATCTCATAAGAAAAAACTAGGGCTACAACCACCACCATAGAGCAAGGGCACTAATGATAGGCATCCATTTCACCAAGCATCAATAATTTACCTATCTTAAAGATCTAAGATAGATTTATGCATCATATAGGTCCAATACCCTATATGACTAAGGTATAACCAATCATTGCCATACATAGGTCACATTCATGCATTGAGTGACATATAGAGCAACCATAGTCAAAAAGGGGATTTATGTGATGAATATTTCATCATGGAGGGGTTTTAGTTATTATATTCAAGGCTAATTGAGCATTTGGTATCATTAGGAAGCAAGATTGGCATTACTAGAGAAAAGTACATCATTAAGGTCCAAACAAGTCATATTAGCACAATAAAGGTCATGCATGGGAAATATTGATAAATAAGACTCTCATTGAGTTCAAACATGTACAAAGGTTACTGATTTCATGATTAGGAGGGTGAAAGGTCATTGAAGTCCCAAGCTTCATCAAAAGGTGCATGAATTGTACTCAATTATGACTAAAGTCGATGTTTCAGGAAATTAGGGGAACAAACATTGTATTTAGGGTCTAAAACTATTCTCAATGTGTAGATCTCATTGATTCAATCAAAATGATATATAATTGTGTATATTTTGGCCTTAGGTGTTGGGAGATATGTATTTTATAAGGTCTTGAAGAGAACTATATGGAATGTACCTTAGGTGTTACCTTATTAATCATCAAAAGACCATGGCCCTTGATCTTTAATCCAACATCTCACGCCACACCCATAAACTATAAATTCCTAACATCTTACTCACTAGGCTCACCGCTATAGAGAGGCTACTAGACTCTTGTAGTCGTTGTTGACTGCAACTGTGCGGGTGTGAGCTGCTTGCAGTCATTGTACACCACCTCATTCCCTAGGCCACTAGATTCATTGTACTTCATGGAACCATACATGATCCAGTGGTTGGAGGCCACTGCACCACACATCAGACACTCGTGAACTGCAAGCCCATCTTCTCCATGATGATGTTGGTTGTGCAGCTCATCGGAGCCCTGGAAACAACCAGACTCGCATGACCAAGTGAAGCCACCGGATGGACTCCAAAGCGAGCAGGGTCAACCATAGAAAACCAAGGATCGATGGTCGCTAGGAGATGAACCCCCAACCTACCCCTCAGTAGAGGAATTTTTCGAATTAAGGAAGAAGAAGGGGGGCTAGGGGCCGATACAAAGAGCCAAAATGGGGGGAATAAATGGGGTGGCATCCAAACTGGAGTAGGTGGCTACAGCTCAATATGCACTGACCACGGTATGGAGGTAGGAGATTGATACTAGTTGTTGGATCTCTACTACCTCAAAATTAGACAACCCACAAAGGGGGTGAGATAAGGGATAGGGGAAATAGTGCAGGAAACTAGATCGCATAGGCATTTGGCCTCAGAGGGCCAGCCCAACAAGGTGCCAAGGCATCAAAGTGGTGAAAAAAGGGTTTAATTCAAGCAATTTGCAATGATTCATAATCTGAGCCTCTTAGGTCTGGTTGAGGAAATTCTTTTATTGTTGGAAAGCTAACTGAGCCCTTTATAACATGAAATATAGTAGATAGCAGGAAGATCATATTTCAGAAGTTCAATATTAATTATACGACGTGATATACTAGAGTAAGGAAATTAGCTCAATATCTCAAATTAGAGCCACATATTGTGAAATTAGTCATCAACGTGATTAAATTGGGTCATCAACACCCTCAAGTAGTGTGATTAAAATTAAATTGAGCAAGATGGGTACCTTGAAGAGAGATAATGAGCATGTTTAATGAGAGAGGAAACCAGGTTGTCATAGGATAGATCATCCATACAATGTAGCAAATTCATAATTTCAATGGAATACATCTAAAAAGTTTGAAAATGAGATCATTACGAAGAAAGGAAACATGAAAATGATTCTAAAAGAATTTTGACAGAGATGTAAAAATTATTTTTTGATCTTCTTCCTTTTCATTTATTGGATTTTAGGGCAAATTCCTAAAAGGAGGGGATAATTTTGAATGATTTGTTTTCATATTAGTCATCTAATTAGAGTTTACTTGGATGATTACATGCTTTGTTAATAGTAATAATTGTTTAAGATTGATCAATGATGATAATCCAATTATGATGTTTTAAACCTAAAGAGAAAATCTAATCATGATTTTATTTTTAATAATTAGGTTTCAAGAAGTTTAAACCCAAGTCAGCCAAAATCATGGTTTTGATAGCATACAAATACATAATTTCATTATAGTGACACAATAAATCATATTTGATATTTTTCATAATGCTCTGATTCATTTGAAATTTTGATATAGTTTGAATAACCCACATTTGAATGTTTTTGAAAAATATATGAATTTGCAAGTGTTGTTAGGATCTATTCATCATCTAAGATTCTACCTAGGACAAACTTGGCTAACCATGCTCTGAAATATAGCTATATGATGTTTGATTTTTATTTAGTCATTGGTTGATCCATTTGAGCTAGAAAATTTGCTATAACTTAATACTCTATTTCAAATAAATTGTTAAATTATCATAACATTTAGAGTATTTCTACTAACCCATTACTCTTCATCAGCCGAGTATTTATCAGGATCAATCTTGATCGATGACAAAATGTTCCCAAATAAAGAATGCAGTGAAGGGCGTGTTTGCAATTTTCACAAGCACCTCAATTGATCTATATCATAAAACTAACACCCTAGTAGCTCCCATAATCATAATCCCTATTTGGGATGAACAATTCTTATGTGAGAGAGAGAATCAGGGTCCAAGGAGACTAAGGGTTTTAATTATTGATGTAGTGTTTTATCTTCCTGGAGTTGGTGAAATCAAGTAAGTTGTCTTATCTTGATATATTTTCATGGTGACTTTTTTTACTTTAAGGAACTTTTACAAAGAATCTCTAAGCATATAATTATCATAACTAAAAGTAATGACAATAGAAGAAAGAATAGCAATATCATCTTGTGTTTGGGCCTCCAAACATATGACTTTAATTAAGAAATAATATTTTTCAAAAGTTATACTAGCTATTAGATTACTAAGAAAGATAGGAATAGATCCAAGATAATTTATCTTAGCAAAAAGTCCAAAATTTCGAATTCTTAACATGAAAAGCTCATCAACATAAATTTGGTTTTCTTCTTTAGGATCATTCATTTTCTTTAGGTAAACACCATATTTAGTTTCAACACCATTATATTGAAGTTCTAGCTCAAGAATTTTTATTTTTTTGCAAAAATCTTTGTATCAATATGAGTCTTTTAATTTTGTTCAATAATTTCAATTCTAGCATATAGATCATCTACGATTTTCCCTAACCTCTTTTTTTTAGCTTTGTACTTGGAATAAGAAGACTGGGAAGCAAGAATCATTTTAACAAGATCATATTTTAGAAGTGCATTTAAGCTTACCTCAGAAACCTCTTCACTTGTGGATGCCATGAGGTCAATGTGGCACTCTCCTTAATTTAATCTAGAATCACTAGAAGAAGACTCCTTCCATGCGACATGGGATGAATCTTTGCCCCTTCTTTCTTTCTTCTCTTTCTTCTTGAATTTCCTCTCCTTCTTGTTGTCCTCCTTCTTCCTATATCTTATGGTACGGTATTCCATGCAAATTTATAGGTACCCAAACTAGGTTTACTCACAATACTAAAATATGCCCCTGCACGTGCATGTGGTCATGTTATAGTATAGATGAGAGGTAAGCAAAGGGGGTGATCCTCAGGGATAGAGGGGGTACTAGAACTAGGTTTGTGTTGGCTACATTCCTAGAGTGAAGATTAGGATTGAAGGGTTTAAAAATGGGTTTTTTTTATTACACTAAACAAGTAGGCAAGTAAAGGCAACATGAAAACTAGATTACCACAAACTATATTATCCTAAGCAAGTTAGGTCTAAGAGATTAGATTAAGCAATCAACTAAATAAGAGCAAGATGATCTACACTACTCTAGCAAGGTAATTAGCAACTAAGAACTAAGCTAAACACTAGAGAAAGTAAGACTACTAAATAAGAGCAAGATGATCTACACTACTCTAGCAAGGTAATTAGCAACTATGAACTAAGCTAAACACTAGAGAAAGTAAGGATCTAGGTTAACCCTAATTAACAAGACTGAGCAATAAGCTAGAGTGAACAAAGGCAATTAGGCGAAACTAGCATTAACTAGATAAGATGACAAGTTGGGTTTTAAGCAATGGATTGGATAGGATGCCTTTTTGGGAATGTGATTTGATATTAGTTGGGGGAAGGTCAACATAGCATGGAATTATCACAATTCAATCTAGGTTACCAAACCAAACAACAAGGCAAGTGTTATTAGAATATAACCTATAGTACTAGTTGAAGAACAAGGGTTAGGTGTAATTCTAGTAAGACTTGGCAAGTCTAGGTTTCTAGGATATGTGGTATTGGGGAAATTGAGAGCCAAAGGTAGGAATGGGAGTAGATATGAGGGTGTTTCACCTCATGTTACTTGCCATCTAGCCTTTAGGAAGCTCTAGGCAATTTCACCAACCACACTTACACTAGCTACTTAGACTTGCCAAGTCTTACTAGAATTACACCTAACCCTAGTTCTCCAACTAGTAGTATAGGGTATATTCTAATAACACTTGCCTTGTTGTTTGGTTTGGTAATCTAGATTGAATTGTGATAATTGCATGCCATGCTGACCTTCCCCCAACTATTATCAAATCACATTCCTAAAAGGCCCACCTATCCAATCCATTGCTTAAAACCCAACTTGTCATATTAGCTTATTAATGCTAGTTTAGCTAATTACCTTTGTTCACTCTAGCTAATTGCTTAGTCTTATTAATTAGGGTTAACATAGATCCTTGCTTGCTCTAGTGTTTAGCTTAGTTCTTAGTTTCGAATTGCCTTGATCGAGTAGTGTAGATCATCTTGTTCTTGTTTATTTGATTTCTTAATATAATCTCTTAGACCTGACTTGGTTAGGATAATCTAGTTTTTTGTAATCTAGTTTTCATATTGCCTTTACTTGCCTTCTTAAAACCTACTTTTAAAGACTTCAACCCTAATCTTCACTCTAGGAACATAAGCAACACAAACCTAAATCTAGTTCCCCCTCTATCTCAGAGGATCGACCCCCTTGATTTCCTCTCATCAATACTATAACATGACCCTGTGCGTTTGCGGGAGCATATTTCAGTATCGTGAGTAAACCTAGTTTGGGGACCTATAAATTCAAACGATCACACGTGTGTGGAATAATGCACCAAGCTTTCTGGTGTCATTTCTGGGGATAGAGGCACTTGAACTAGCTAGTTAGTGTAGCTTAGCCTTTCCTATTGCCCTCATCATCGCTATTTTTTATTATTTGTTCACTTTTGCATATTTTCATTCTAACTTTATTTTTGTTACTTGTTTGCATATTGTGTAGTGACAACTGTGCATGTTGTTGGTATGTATGCCCTGAGATCCAATCATGTGATGATTGATGGGATACATTAATATTGATTTGATAAACATCAAAGGCAAGCTTCCAATTCTTTCTGGTTCAGTCATATGAGATAGTGATAGAACAGATTGAATGTCTAGAGAATGACAATACTCAATGACGTATGCCTTCAGGTTCAGGACCTGAACGATGAGATCATATGGATGCTAAGAGTTTGAACATTCTTGTTATGTCCCTAGTCGGATGTCATTGTGGAAGGTAGATAGACAACAATGACACACAAGACTAGATTGTGGTGTTAGTTGATGACAGAATCTCATTAGTCATGATATAGATATATCAAACCAAACACATAGGTACTTGTTAGAGAACAAGTGTACCAGACAGACCCACCGTGAGTTTGACACATGGAACCATGAAATGGTAGTCACAGTCAGTACTCACAGTGATGGTGGTGAATGTGATTCTTTGACCTGAAATCACTACACTCAACACATGTCGTTGGGTACACTTTGACATCATCAAACGCAATCCTAAAACATGGGTTGTTATAAAGGTGATGATTGGGTGGCTTTGACACATGGGGCTTTTGAGGGGTGAGTGATAGATATGGGATTTGTCCCTCCTGAGGGAGATTGGTATCCATGGCCACTTGATGAGTAGGATTGAGAAAGGTGTGCACGCATGTGTGAGTCAGTATGTGATAATGATGTCATAACATATCTCTTCCATTCTACTCTGAGATCAAGAAAGTGAATGAACGTTGACAGGATGACTGGTCCATCCCTCGAGTTCATTCGGGATATCAGTGATAAAGGAATTATACATTCACTGTAACACCATACACGGATTGTAGGATTGAAAGTTGTTCTCCAACTTTCTATTTCAATTGGGTAGCACTGATGTGTGACTAGGCACCGCTCATTGCTTGTGAGGTCATAAGTGTTATGGACTTTCACTGCCAACGTGAAAAGGACCTGCAGGGTCACACACATAGGATTTAACCTGGAAGAGGAGTTTTGTCCATAAACTATGTTTAGATTGATTACTAAAGGAGTTTAATAGTTCAATTAAACACTCAATTGATTGATAGCTCAAAATCATAGTATTCAAGGTGTTGGATCGATTGATTAGAGTATCGGATTGATTGAAACTAAAATTGACTATTTCTGCACAATCTGCACTCCCAACCGATCGGCTCATGTGATGAACCGATTGGATCAGGAGTGAGTTGATCGGCTCAAGCACAGGATGAAACGATCGCTTCAAGTGTTGAAACGATCGGTTCAACTGGTGCAACCGAGCGAGTTGTTAAAGTAGGATTGGGGAGAAATTTCTTTTCGTTTCACTTGCCCAATTTGATTGGGACAAGGATTGGGAATAGGTACCGATTCATGACAAAAGGATGGAAAGTCAATTTGAGTCGGATCAGGACCATGAACCGATCGGTTCAGGGTACCAACCGATCGGTTGGGGACCCCAGACAATCGGCTCAGCGGTTGGAGACCCTAGACGATCGGCTCAGGTCCAGCCGATCGGCTCAGGTGGCTGAAACGATCAGTTCAGTTGTGAAACGATCGGTTCGGGTCACGCAGTTGGTTGTTTTTGTGGAAAATTCTCAAACCCTTCTACTCCTACTTTAGTCCCGCATTGCCCGGAATAGAGAACCCTGTCCCATGACCCTCCTATATATAGGGGTATTGGGGGCTTCTCAAAGAACAACTCAGTGCAACCAGTTGCTCTGTAAAGTTGTCGTTCCCTCTAGTTTTGGTAACCGAGAGAGCCCGAGCAATTGCTACCCGATAAGGGAGGCACATCAAGGGAAAGACAACTGTAGAAAGCAACCGGTAGCATGAGAGTGTGTGGGCGACTAGTACACCTACAGGAGGGTTTGACTCCTTCTAATTCCTTGTGGGACAAGGAGATTGGAGTTCCAGGTTGTCTGTGTGGACTACTTCAGAGGCGGGAGGTTTCTGCCGCTCAGGAGGACAATTGTCAATCCTGACAGTCCCGGTGAGACCAGGAGTCTTCAGTCCCGGTGCGACCAGGAGCTGCACAGACACCGTCCAAGACCGGAGGTGAAGACCACGCAAGGTGCGAGGTATTATCGCCGAGCAAGCCTCGGGACAAGGTATGATTCCACAAACCTTCCCTTCCTATTTTATAGATGTTGACGCGTTTCCACGGTTTGGGTTTGGGGAGGAGAAAATTTTTTGTTTCCGCTGCCTTCTCTGCCTCCCCTAAAACCCAACAGTGGTATTAGAGCCACGTCAACTGCTCCATACTTTAGGATTATCGATATGATCGATTTTGGTTTGTCACCTTTATTTATTGCATACGATGCGAATAATAATGGCTTTATGCATGTCCAATCTTAAATCCACAAATCCCTAACTACATATATGATATGTAATATTAATGCATTCGATACGCGTCGCCTTTAAACGAGTTCTGTGGTGGATGTATAGCGTGGTTATGGCCAATAAACCCTATCTGTGAATGGTTGTGTGTGGTTGCTTGCATCTCGGTCTGCGCACCGATCCCTTCTCCTATTCCTAATGTAACTCGAAATAATTCGAGACTTCTTTCCTACCTTTGCTCCCCTCGAATGTAACTTGAGGGTTCTCTTTTAAAATGTAAAATAGGATAGATTTTATTTCCTGTTATGTCAAAGAACGGCGGACATCCATACGACAGCTGAGACGATTGGTTTAAGGAGTGAACCGATCGGTTGGCGTTCCAGATGATCAATTAAAGGAGTGAACCGATCGGTTGATGCCCAGTTCGAGGAGAGAGACGAGCGGGTGGTGGCCAAGAGGAGATGCACGATGACCAGGTGAACCGATCGGTTGGAGGAGCTAACCGATCGGCTGGTGGCACCTAGACGACCAGTCCAGGATGAGGAAGTCTTTCATGTGATGAGTTGATCAACTCGGATGGCTAAAGCACAGGGTTCATCTTGAACATGTTGCATGTGATGTTGACCTAGATGACCGTGATTCCTCTTGGCTCGAGGAATCACATTAGGATGGCCATAATCATCGCTTTTATCATTTCGCATGTTTTTTGTGGGGTATATCATGTATATGATAGGTACTATATATTGTGGTTATTGGATATGTATATGTATATACAACCAAATCCCTCATTAAATATTAACTTTTAGATGCCTTCCAAATGCGACACACGTGAAAAGCTTGATCGACCAAGTGTGGGCACGCCCTAGCGTGGTGCACCGTCTATCTCGTGGAAGCGTGAAGGATGAATGTGTGGGTCTGCCCTAGCAGGGTGCATATTCATCGTGTTGGCTTTGGGTCGGACATAACAAGGTGATCTAGATGGGATCTAGTACCTTGAGGCATGGATATGTTCATGGCAAGGAGTTGCATATGAAATCTTATCAAGAGTTTCATATGATACAATTGGTAAGAGTTGCCTACCTGAGAGATCTAAGTTATGGGTGACATCCCTAGCTGGTCCATGACCAAGAGGATTTTAGGATCTTGCCCACTAGAAGGTTGTACGCTGCAATCTTCCAAATTGATGGTGAGGGCTATCAATTTGAAGTAAAATAGTGGGAGCGATAATTAATTAAAGGCCTAATTATATCGTCAAATTTTCAAATCAATCAAATAAGTCAAAAATGAGTTTTGGACTAAAATTGCATATTTTTCTTTTGTAGTAAAAATGGCAACAAACAACAATCACTTTTCTTTGCGATCGGTCCTTGACAAGGACAAGCTGAATGGGACAAACTTTCACGACTAGTATAGGACATTGAGAATTGTTCTCACTCAAGGGCGAAAGCTCTATGTCCTGGATACTCTAGTTCCAGAGGAACCTGCTCCTAATGCACCAAAGGCAGAAAGGGATGCTTACAAGAAGCATTCTGATGATGCCATTGATGCAAAGTGCTTGATGTTGTTCTCTATGAACCACGAGTTGTAGAGACAACATGAGAACATGGGTGTTATTGAGATGGTTCAGCATCTTAGGAACATGTATGGAGATCAAGCACGGCAAGAGAGATATGATGTCTCAAGGGCACTGTTCAAGTGTGTCATGACAGAAGGAGATCCAGTTGGTCCTCACACACTCAAGATGATTGGGTATGTGGATAACCTGACAAGATTGGGATTTCCACTGAGCTAAGAGTTGGCTACTGATGTGATACTGCAATCGTTGCTAGAATCTTACAGTCAGTTTGTGATGAATTACAACATGAACAACTTTGATAGGCCACTGTCACAGTTGTTGGGCATGTTGAGGACAACCGAGACACAGATGAAGAAGGACAAGCCTAAGTCTGTGATGGTGATCACGGGAATGAAAGGCAAGTCCAAGCGCAAAGGGCAAGGGCAAAGCTAAGAATGGTTCTGATGCTAGCCAGGAGTCCAAGTCGTCTTCAGCTCTCAAGGCCAAGGGAGGCGTGACCAAGAAAGGCAATTGCCACCATTGTCAAAAGCCAGGACATTAGAAAAGGAATTGTCCTCCCTATCTAGAAGAACAAAAGAAGAAGGAGGCGACAACCGTCTCTACTTAAAGGTGTCATGAAAATAAACTTATAACACTTTTGAGGTATATGATACCAAAATGTAAAGTGTAAAGAACTCAATAAATGGGGCAAGTGTTGCCACCATAGATAGGAGTACTTTAGTTTATTTTTCAACCTTAAGGCATGTAATAGAGTTGTGAGCTGCTATTTCATATTTTCCAATAGATAGAAAAACTTTATTTTTGCATATTGTATGACAATGATAGCAATCAATAAAGTTGATGTTTCATTCTTTAAAAGATATAATCTTTGTGGCAATGCCTTGTTGATCTTGTGGTATTTGATACGCATAAGATAAAATGATACCTAAAAGTTATTGATAACTCAGACAATCTAATTAGCATCAATCATGAGAAATTCATTTCTAGTTTCCATATGATGGATAAATCTAGACTCTTTTGGTTAGAGAACCAGTAAGAGACATGAATATCTTGGACATGATTAATCAATCTTCACTAATGGTAGTGGGAGAATGATTATCCTATTAGGTATAATACATGTGATGTATTTGCATACCTATTGGAGTGAATGCTAATACTTCAAATGGTGTTTAGAGAAATACCAATATGAATATCTTGAAGTGTTCAAGAATATCATAGATGAAGTGTAAATTTGGTAAAGTGTTAATTCTTGATGAGATCAACGAATGAAATACTTGGACCAAATGTTTGAGAACCTTATGAGTGATTATGATAGTGTATCATAGTGAACTCATGATTAATGCATGGTGATGTCTAAATCAAGAAGGAGTCATACTCTAAGGAGTTAGAGAATGATTATCAAATAACCAAATTCTTCTTAAATAAAAGAATACTCCATACTAATAAAGGACATTAAGAATCACAAGGAATTGTGAGTTCTTATATTCTTGACAGATACACCTCAATTGTCTATGTGATAAGTTGGTCATGTGATGAGTCAACTATCTAGATGAATATGAGGAACTAAATTTTGAGTTATGGTATATAACCATTACATCCTAAATGACTTCCATGTGAACCATAAGGGATGACCTTGAACCATAAGGGATGACCTTGATGGTAGCACACATTGGATGGAAATCCATAAGTGCAAATGAGTCTTAAGTGTTAAGACACATGGATGACATTTGAGAAGGATGATGCTTGTTGATTGCAACTTAATGACTAAGACATTTGGCATATGGATACTAAAACCACATTCCTATGAGGAATAAAACAAGGATGTGTACGTGACACAACCTATAAGGTTTATGAATCCACTAATGCAAATGAAGTCTATAAGTTACAATGGACTAATCAATATGATTGATTGAGTACAAGCAACTCAGAATTGAATCTTTACTTTGATGATATAGTCAAAGGGTTTGATTGATATGTCAAAGATAAAGAAGGGATCCGTGATTTCGTGGGAGCGTATTCACATTCCACATGTTGATGTGAAATGGAAATGTTCTTGAATGGAAATCCAAAGTGGAAATTATCTTTAGGGAAGATAGAGATGTTTCCTATGAGATAGGAATAGAGATCTATAGAGATAGTTCTCAAAAACCTCTTGACCTGGAAAAGAGAGAGCATACATTGGCAATCTGTACTGAAGGGTTTAGTATGCACAGATTTAGTGGGAGAAAACCTGTCCATGTTACATGGAGTTAGTATCCCAACGCCAAGTGTCCAATTCTTATGAAGAATGGGAACACTAAGAATAGATATGGATCTATTATGTATGTGATCATCCCATTACCTTGCATGTATGGACATGGCAAGAATAAAAATGCATTCATCATCTTGTATATGTGAGCTGACAATATGATGTGCTCATCCTGATAACTCGTATGTGGGACATGACGAGTGGATGTCTGTCTATTCCACTACGGGTTACTGGAAACCATAAGGACTTGACAAGTACTTGTGAAGTACTAGTTCTATGGAAAGAAGGAAGAGTTCGATTTAAAAAGTAACATTGATGCAAACTTCCGGAAAAGGACAGAAAATTAATCGCAAAATATATATAGGATATATAAAAGTGAAAATTTGTTGATAATTGGAAATGTTCCAATAAGCCATTTAAAAGGAAATGTTGAGTATCCGTGTGTTAGAGAACAACAGTGGATACTATATGGATCTGGAAGTTCATGAGATGAACTTATAGATATTCCAGTCATTGATGACAAGTATGGAATCCTTGATCATTCAACGTGCCTAAAGGTTAGCAAAGGAATACTAGATTGCATGTAACAACAACTCCATCTCATACGTGTGACGTACAACGAAGAGATGTGAGACATGCAATTTATACTGACTTTGGCAAGGTGTTGACATTACTCACTATGTTCGCACTAGAGCAGAGTAACATGTGGGACATGTTTGAAGATCACTATGAATATGATTCAAAGGTGATTGGCTCACCGTGCAAGTGGGAGTCTATTGGCATGTATGCCCTGAGAGCCAATCATGTGATGATTGATGGGATACATTAAGATTTATTTGATAAACATCAAAGGCAAGCTTCCAATTCTTTCTAGTTCAGTCATATGAGATAGTGATAGAATAGATTGAATGTCTAGAGAATGACAATACTCAATGACGTATGCCTTCAGGTTCAGGACCTGAACGATGAGATCATACGGATTCTAAGAGTTTGTACATTCTTGTTATGTCCCTAGTCGGATGTCATTGTGGAAGGAAGATAGATAGCAATGACACACAAGACTAGATTGTGGTGTTGGTTGATGACAAAATCTCATTAGTCATGATATAGAGATATCAAACCAAACACATAGGTACTTGTTAGAGAACAAGTGTACCAGACAGACCCACCGTGAGTTTGACAGATGGAACCATGAAATGGTAGTCACAGTCAGTACTCATGGTGATGGTGGTGAATGTGATTCTTTGACCTGAAATCACTACACTCAACACATGTCATTGGGTACACTTTGACATCATCAAACGCAGTCCTGAAACATGGGTTGTTATAAAGGTGATGATTGGGTGGCTTTGCACATGGGGCTTTTGAGGGGTGAGTGATAGATATGGATTTTGTCCCTCCTGAGGGAGCTTGGTATCCATGGCCACTTGATGAGTAGGATTGAGAAAGGCGTGCACGCATGTGTGAGTCAGTATGTGATACTGATGTCATAACATATCTCTTCCAATCTACTATGAGATCAAGAAAGTGAATGAACGTTGATAGGATGACTGGTCCATGCCTCGAGTTCATTCGGGATATCAGTGACAAAGGAATTATACATTCACTGTAACACCATACACGGATTGTAGGATTGAAAGTTGTTCTCCAACTTTCTATTTCACTTGGGTAGCACTGATGTGTGACTAGGCACCGCTCATTGCTTGTGATGTCATAAGTGTTATGGACTTTCACGACCAACGTGAAAAGGACCTGTAGGGTCACACACATAGGATTTAACCTGGAAGAGGAGTTTTGTCCATAAACTATGTTTAGATTGATTACTAAAGGAGTTTAGTAGTTCAATTAAACACTCATTTGATTGATAGCTCAAAATCATAGTATTCAAGGTGTTGGATCGATTGATTAGAGTATCGGATTGATTGAAACTGTAATTGACTATTTTTGTACAATCTGCACTCCCAACCGACCGGCTCATGTGATGAACCGATCAAATGAGCTGGGTGAACCGATCGGCTCAGGTTGTGAGTCGATCGGCTCAAGCACAAGATGAAATGATCGGTTCAAGTGTTGAAACGATCAGTTCAACTGGTGCAACCGAGCGAGTTGGGAAAGTAGGATTGGTGAGAAATTTCTTTTCATTTCACTTGCCCAATTTGATTGGGACAAGGATTGGGAATAGGTACCGATTCGAAACAAAAGGATGGAAAGTCAATTTGTGTCAGATCAGGACCGTGAACTGATCGGTTCAGGGTACCAACCGATCGGTTGGGGACCCCAGATGATCGGCTCTGGTCCAGCCGATCGGCTCAGGTAGCCGAAATGATCGGTTCAGTTGTGAAACGATCGGTTCGGGTCACGCAGTTGGTTTTTTGTGTGGAAAATTCTCTAACCCTTCTACTCCTGCTTTAGTCCCGCATTGCCCGGAATAGAGAACCCTGTCCCATGACCCTCCTATATATATAGGGGTATTGGGGGCTTCTCAAAGAACAACTTAGTGCAACCAGTTGCTCTGTAAAGTTTTCGTTCTCTCTGGTTTTGGTAACCGAGAGAGCTCGAGCAATTGCTACCCGATAAGGGAGGCACAGAAAGGGAAAGACAACTGTAGAAAGCGATCGGTAGCAGGAGAGTGTGTGGGAGACTAGTACGCCTACAGGAGGGTTTGACTCCTTCCAATTCCTTGTGGGACAAGGAGATTGGAGTTCCAGGTGGTCCGTGTCGACTACATCATTGGCGGGAGGTTTCTGCCTCTCAGGAGGACAACTGTCAATCCCGACAGTCCCGGTGAGACCAGGAGTCTTCAGTCCCTGTGCGACCAGGAGCTGCATAGACACCGTCCAAGACCGGAGGTGAAGACCGTGCAAGGCGTGAGGTATTGTCGCTGAGCAAGCCTCGGGACAAGGTATGATTCCACAAACCTTCCCTTCCTATTGTATAGATGTTGACGCGTTTCCTCGGTTTGGGTTCGGGGAGGAGAAAATTTTTTGTTTATGCTGCCTTCTATGCCTCCCCTAAAACCCAACACATGCATCATATGCATTTGACTTGTATCGACTTGGTGTTATATGACCATGAGATAGGTAGGAGGAGACGCAAAAGATGAAGCAAACAACACCAAGTAGTCAACATGGTAGAAAACAAACCTCGTGGAAATGCTCAATTGCAGCCCAACCGCCCCCTCCACGAGTATTTCACCCTAGGGAACTACAATTCCCCCATTGACACCCTTTTTGACCAAATATAGGATCAACAATTCTCCATTCCACCCACACTTCTTGGACTCCTCCCTACCTACTATGGGATGGAGAATGAAAACCCCTACCATCATATCGATGCCTTCCTTGAGATTTGTTCCACCTTCTGCACACCTGCCACCACTGATGATTCCATCTGGAGGACACTCTTCCCTTTCTCTCTAAAGTAAAAGGCCCATGAATGGTACATCTCAAAGATGGAATTGGTGCATGGAATGCAGTCAAAAGGAGTTTCTCAAGAAGTTCTTTCCAATTTCCAAGCTGACCCAAATGCAAAGATGTATCACCTCCTTCTCCCAAAAGGAAAATGAACCTCTCCATGAGTCGTGGGAAAGGTTCCAAAACCTCATGAACAACTGCCCTCATCATGAGGTACCCTTGTGGTAGCTAGTCCAATCTTTCTACACCGGGTTAGAACAGTTGAGCTAGAACAATGTCGATTCGTCATGTGGAGGCACCTTCATGGAAAAGCCACTTGAGGAGTCATGGCCCTTGTTTGAGCACCGTTTTGAGAATTCTCACCATAAGATTTCTACTAAAGGGGAACATTGTGGCCAAAACTACATCCCTCTGCCTTCTCTCGTAGCTCCAACACAGACTACAGCCAACCCCGACATGATGAAAATGATGGCAAACATGATGAATGTGATGAAGATCCAAGCTAGTAGTTCTTGTATTCAATCCACCATGTCATTTGAAGCTAAAGAAGAAGAAGTCCATGATTTGTACTCCTCTAGAAACTGAACAATCAAGGCCCTATGTGTTGGGTTTTAGGGGAGGAAGAGCAGGCAGCGGAACCAAAAAAATTTCTCCTCCCCGAACCCAAACCGAGGAAACGCGTCAACATCTATACAATAGAAAGGATGGTTTGAGGAATCATACCTTGTCCCGAGGCTTGCTCGGCGACAATACCTCGCAGCTAGTGCGGTCTTCGCCTCCGGTCTTGGACGGTGTTTGTGCAGCTCCTGGTCACACAGGGACTCACGACTCCTCCTGGCACCGGGACTGTCGGGTTGACAGTTGTCCTCCTGAGCGGCAGAAACCTCCCGCCTCTGTAGTAGTCCATGCGGACCACCTGGAACTCGACACTCCTTGTCCCACAAGAAAGTGGATGGAGTCAAACCCTTCAGCAGGCGTACTAGTCGCCCACACACTCTCCTGCCTCCAGTTGCAACTGCAATTGTCCTTCCCTTGTTGCACCTCCCTTTTGCGGGAAGCACTTGCTCGGGCTCTCTCTTGGTTACCAAAACCAGAGAGAATGAAAACTTGCAGAGCAACTGGTTGCACTGAGTTGTTCTTTGAGAAGCCCCCAATACCCCTATATATAGGAGGGTCATGGGACAGGGTTCTCTATCCCGGGCAATGCGGGACTAAAGTAGGAGTAGAAGGGTTCGAGGATTTTCCACAAAAGGCAACCTGTTCGCAACTTGAAACGATCGGTTCACAACTGAACTGATCGGTTCGGCCATTGAGCCGATCGGTTGGACCTGAGCCGACCGTTTGGGGCACTCCAACCGATCGGTTGGTGCCCTAAACTGATCGGTTCATGGTCCTAATCCGGCTCAAAAGGACTTTCCTTGTTTCTTTCCCAATTGGTATGGAATACCAATATTATTCCCAATCGAATTGGGCAATTTGAAACCAAAGGAAAATTCTTGCCGACATAATTTTCCCAACAGCTCGGTTGCACCAGTTGAGCCGATCGGTTCAACCTTTGAACCGGTCATTTCAACCTGGTCATGAGCCGATCGACTCAACGCGTGAGCCGATCGGTTCAGCAACCTCAGCCGACCGGTTCAACACTTGACCCGATCGGTTGGGAGCACAGGTTGGGCAAAATCAGTCAATTGTGATTTCAATCAATCCGATACTCCAATCAATGCGTCCAACACCTTGAACCATATGATATTGAGCCATCGACTGATTGAGTGTTTAATTGAACTACTAAACTCCTTTAGTAATCAATCTAAACAATGATTTGTGGACAAAACTCCTCTTCTAGGTTAAATCCTATGTGTGTGACCCTGCAGGTCCTTTTCACATTGGCAGTGAAAGTCCATAACATTTATGACTTCACAAGCAATGAGCGGTGCCTAGTCACACATCATTGCTACCCAAGTGAAATAGAAAGTTGGAGAACAACTTTCAATCCTACAATCCGTGTATGGTGTTACAGTGAATGTATAATTCCTTTGTCACTGATATCCCGAATGAACTCGAGGCATGGACCAGTCATCCTATCAACGTTCATTCACTTTCTTGATCTCATAGTAGATTGGAAGAGATATGTTATGACATCAGTATCACATACTGACTCACACATGCGTGCACGCCTTTCTCAATCCTACTCATCAAGTGGCCATGGATACCAAGCTCCCTCAGGAGGGACAAAATCCATATCTATCACTCACCCCTCAAAAGCCCCATGTGCAAAGCCACCCAATCATCACCTTTATAACAACCCATGTTTTAGGACTGCGTTTGATGATGTCAAAGTGTACCCAATGACATGTGTTGAGTGTAGTGATTTCAGGTCAAAGAATCACATTCACCACCATCACCGTGAGTACTAACTGTGACTACCATTTCATGGTTCCATCTGTCAAACTCACGGTGGGTCTGTCTGGTACACTTGTTCTCTAACAAGTACCTATATGTTTGGTTTGATATCTCTATATCATGACTAATGAGATTCTGTCATCAACCAACACAATAACCTAGTCTTGTGTATCATTGTTGTCTATCTACCTTCCACAATGACATCTGACCAGGGACATAACAAGAATGTACAAACTCTTAGAATCTGTATGACCTCATCATTCAGGTCCTGAACCTGAAGGCATACGTCATTGAGTATTGTCATTCTCTAGACATTCAATCTGTTCTATCACTATCTCAAATGACTGAACCAGAAAGAATTGGAAGCTTGCCTTTGATGTTTATCAAATCAATCTTAATGTATCCCATCAATCATCTCATGATTGGCTCTCAGGGCATACATACCAACAGACTCCCACTTGCACTGTGAGCCAATCACCTTTGAATCATATTCATAGTGATCTTTAAACATGTCCCACATGTTATAATGCTCTAGTGCTTAGACAGTGAGTAATGGCAACACCTTGCCAAAGTCATTATAAATTGCATGTCTCACATCTCTTTGTTGTACGTCACACGTATGAGATGGAGCTGCCATAATATGCGATCCAGTATTCCTTTGCTAACCTTCAGCCACATTGCATGATCAAGGATTCCAAACTTGTCATCAATGACCGGAATATCTATAAGTTCATCTCATGAACTTCTAGATCCATATAGTATCCACTGCTGTTCTCTAACACACGGATACTCGGCATTTCCTTTTAAATGGTTTTTATTGGAACATTTCCAATTATCAACAAACTTTCACTTTTATATATCCTATATATATTTTGTGATTAATTTTTTGTCCTTTTCTGGAAGTTCATATCAATGTAACTCTTTACATCGAACTCTTCCTTATTTCCATAGAACTAGTACTTCATAAGTACTTATCAAGTTCTCATGGTATTCCAGTAACACTTACTGGAAATAGACAGACATCCACTCGTCATGTCCCACATACGAGTTTTCAGGATGAGCACATCATATTGTCATGTCCCACATACAAGATGATGAGTGCTTTTTACTCTTGCCATGTCATACATGCAAGATAATGGGATGATCACATACATGATAGATCTATATCTATACTTAGTGTTCACATTCTTCACAAGAACTGGACACTTGGCCTTGGGATACTAACTCTCCATGAAGCATGGACAAGTTTTCTCCCACTGAATCTGTGCATACTGAACCCTTCAGTACAAATTGCCAATGTATGCTCTCCTTTTTCCAGGTCAAGAGGTTTTTGAGAACTATCTCTATAGATCTCTATTCCTATCACATAGGAAACATCTCTATCTTCCCTAAAGATAATTTCCACTTTGGATTTCCATTCTAGAACATTTCCATTTCACATCAACATGTGGAATGTGAATACGCTCCCACTTAATCACAGATCCCTTCTTTATCTTTGACATATTAGTCAAACCCTTTGACTATATCATCAAAGTAAAGATCCAATTTTGAGTTGCTTGTACTCAATCAATCACATTGATTAGTCCAGTGTAACTTATAGACTTCATTTGCATTAGTGGATTCATAAACCTTATAGGTTGTGTCACGTACACATCCTCGTTTTATTCCTCATAAGAATGCGGTTTTAGTATCCATATGCCAAATATCTTAGTCATTAAGTTGCAATCAACAAGCATCATCCTTCTCAAAATGTTATCCATGTGTCTTAACACTTAAGACTTATTTGCACTTATGGATTTCCATCCAATGGGTGCTACCATCAAGGTCATACCTTATGGTTCACATGGAATTCATTTAGGATGTAATGGTCATAGACCATAACTCAAAATCTGATTCCTCATGTTCATCTAGACAGTTGAATCATCACATGACCAACTATCACGTAGATAATTGAGGTGTATCTGTCAAGGATATAAGAACTCACAACTCCTTGTGATTCTTAATGTCCTTTTTTAGTGTGGGTTTTCCTTTATTTAAGAAGAATTCAGTTATTTGATAATCATTCTCTAACTCCTTAGAATATGATTCCTTCTTGATTTAGACATCACTATGCCTTAATCACGAGCTCACTATGATACACTATCATAATCACTCACAAGGATCTCAAACATTTGGTCCAAGTATTTCATTCATTGATCTCATCAAGAATTAACACTTTACCAAATTCATACTTCATTTATGATATTCTTGAACACTTCAAGATATTCATATTGGTATTTCTCTAAACACCTTTTGAAGTATTAGCATTCATTCCAATAGGTATGTAAATACATCACATGTATTATACCTAATAGGATAATCATTCTCCCACTACCATTAGTGAAGATTTTTTAATCATGTCCAAGATATTCATGTCTCTTAATGGTTCTCTAACCAAAAGAGTCTAGATTTATCCATCATATGGAAACTAGAAATGAACTTCTCATGATTGATGCTAATTTAATTATTTGAGTTATCAATAACATTTTAGGTATCAATTTTATCTTATGTGTATCAAATACCACAAGATAACCAAGGCATTGCCATAAAGATCATATCTTTTAAAGAATGAAACATCAACTTTATTACTTGCCATCATTGTCATACAATATGCAAAAATAAAGTGTTTCTATCTATTGGCAAATATGAAATAGTAGTTCACAACTCTATTACATGCCTTTATGGCTGAAAAATAAACTAAAGTACTCTTATCTATGGCGGCAACACTTGCCCCATTTATTGAGTTCTTTACACTTTAACATCTTGGTATCATATACCTCAAAAAGTGTTACAAGTTTATTTTTCATGACACCTTTATGTGGAGACGGCAGTTGCCTCCTTCTTCTTTTGTTCTTCCAGATAGAGAGGACAATTCCTTTTCCAATGTCCAGGCTTCTGACAATGGTGGCAATTTCCTTTCTTGGTCACTCCTCCCTTGGCTTTGAGTGTTGAAGATGGCTTGGACTCCTGGCTAGCTTCAGAACCTTTCTTAGCTTTGCCTTTGCCCTTGTACTTGGACTTGCCTTTCTTGCCCGTGATCACCATCACAGTCTTAGGCTTGTCCTTCTTCATTTGTGTCTCGGCTGTCCTCAACATGCCCAACAACTCTGACAGTGGCCTATCAAAGTTGTTCATGTTTTAGTTCATCACAAACTGACTGTAGGATTCTGGCAACGATTGCAGTATCACGTCAGTAGCCAACTCTTGGCTTAGTGGAAATCCCAGTCTTTGCAGGTTCTCCACATACCCAATCATCTTGAGTGTGTGAGGACCAACTGGATCTCCTTCTGTCATGATGCACTTGAACAGTGCCCTTGAGACATCGTATCTCTCTTGCCGTTCTTGATCTTCATACATGTTTCTGAGATGCTGAACCATCTCAATAACACCCATGTTCTCATGTTGTCTCTGCAACTCATGGTTCATAGAGCACAACATCAAGCACTTTGCATCAATGGCATCATCAGAATGCTTCTTGTAAGCATCCCTTTCTACCTTTGGTGCATTAGGAGCGGGTTCCTCTGGAATTGGAGTATCCAGGACATAGAGCTTACACTCTTGAGTGAGAACAATTATCGATGTCCGATACCAGTTGTGGAAGTTTGTCCCATTTAGCTTGTCCTTGTCAAGGACCGATCGCAAACAAAAGTTGTTGTTGTTTCTTTCCATTTGTACTACAAAAAGGAAAATATGCAATTTTAGTTCAAAACTCATTTTTTGACTTATTTGATTGATTTGAAAAGTTTGACGATAAAATTAGGCCTTTAATTAATTATCGCTCCCACTATTTTACTTCAAATTGATAGCCCTCACCATCAATTCAGAAGATTGCAGCGTACAACCTTCTAGTGGGCAAGATCCTGAAATCCTCTAAGTCATGGACCAGCTAGGGCTGTCACCCATAACATAGATCTCTCAGGTAGGAAACACTTGCCAATTGCATCATATGCAACTCTTGATAAGATGTCATATACAACTCCTTGCAATGATCATCTCCATGCCTCAAGGTGCTAGATCCTATTTAGGTCACCTTGTTAAGTCCAACCCAAAGCAAACACGATGAATATGCACCCTGCTAGGGCAGACCCACACATTCATCCTTAACGCTTCCACGAGATAGACGGTGCACCATGCTAGGGCGTGCCCACACTTGGTCGATCAAGCTTTTCATGTGTGTCGCATTTGGAAGGCATCTAAAACTAAATATTTTAATGAGGGATTTGGTTTATATACATATACATATCCAATCACCACAATACATAGTATGTATCATATACATGCTATATCCCACAGAAAACATGTGAAACGATAAAAGCGATGATTATGGCCAACCTAATGTGATTCCTCGAGCCAAGAGGAATCACGGTCATCTAGGTCTACATCATATGCAACCTTTACAAGATAACTCTATGCTTTAACCATCCGAGTTGATCAACTCATCATATGAATGATTTGTCCTCTCTGGCCGGTCGTCTGGGAGCCACCAGCCGATCGGTTGCCTCGTCCAACTGATTGGTTCACCTGGTCATCGTGCATCTCTCCATGGATGCCACCCGCTTGTCTCGCTCCTCGAACTGGGCATCTAACCGATCGGTTCACTCCTTGAACCGACCGTCTGGAATGCCAACCGATCAGTTCACACCTTGAACCGATCGTCTCAGCTGTCGTCTGGAGGTCCACCGGTCTTCAACATAATAGGAAATAAAATCTATCCTATTATTACATTGCTTTAAAAGGGAAACCCCGAGTTACATTCGGGGGGAGAAAAGGTAGGAAAGAATCTCTAATTATTTCGAGTTACATCAGGAATAGGGGAGGGAATTGGTGTGCAGACCGAGATGTAAGCAACCACACACAACCAAACACAGATAGGGTTTATTGGCCATAGTCACGCTATACATCCACCACAAAACTCATTTAAGGGCGACGCATATCGAGTGCATTAATATTACATATCATATATATAATATTTGGGATTTGTGGATTTAGGATTGGACATGCATAAGCCGATATTATTCACATCGTATGCAATAAATAAAGGCGACAAACCAAAATCGATCATATCGATAATCCTAAAGTATAGAGCAGTTGACGTGGCTCTGATACCACTATTGAGTTTTAGGTGCGGCAGAGCAGGAAGCGGAACCGAAAAAATTTCTCCTCCCCGAACCCAAACCGAGGAAACGCGTCAACGTCTATACAATAGAAAGGATGGTTTGAGGAATCATACCTTGTCCCGAGGCTTGCTCGGCGACAATACCTCGCAGCTAGTGTGGTCTTCACCTCTGGTCTTAGACGGTGTCTGTGCAGCTCCTGGTCACACAGGGACTCA
This sequence comes from Alisma plantago-aquatica, assembly GCA_963693085.1. Classification (NCBI taxonomy): domain Eukaryota; kingdom Viridiplantae; phylum Streptophyta; class Magnoliopsida; order Alismatales; family Alismataceae; genus Alisma; species Alisma plantago-aquatica. The sequence goes on along the minus strand of OY856409.1, from coordinate 161,145,970 downwards.
CGATTCCTCCTGGCACTGGGACTGTCGGGTTGACAGTTGTCCTCCTGAGCGGCAGAAACCTACCGCCTCTATAGTAGTCCACACGGACCACCTGGAACTCCACACTCCTTGTCCCACAAGGAAGTGGAAGGAGTCAAATCCTTCTGCAGGCGTACTAGTCACCCACACACTCTCCTGCCTCCAGTTGCAACTGCAGTTGTCCTTCCCTTGTTGTACCTCCCTTTTGCGGGAAGCACTTGCTCGGGCTCTCTCTTGGTGACCAAAATCAGAGAGAACGACAACTTGCAGAGCAACTGGTTGCACTGAGTTGTTCTTTGATAAGCCCCCAATACCCCTATATATATAGGAGGGTCATGGGACAGGGTTCTCTATCCTGGGCAATGCGGGACTAAAGCAAGAGTAGAAGGGTTCGAGGATTTTCCACAAAAGGCAACCTGTTCGCAACTTGAAATGATCGGTTCACAACTGAACCAATCGGTTCGGCCATTGAGCTGATCGGTTGGACCTGAGCTGACCGTTTGGGGCACTCCAACCGATCGGTTGGTGCCCTGAACCGATCGGTTCATGGTCCAAATCCGGCTCAAAAAGACTTTCCTTGTTTCTTTCCCAATTCGTATCGAATACCAATATTATTCCCAATCGAATTGGGCAATTTGAAACCAAAGGAAAATTCTTGCTGACATAATTTTCCCAACAGCTCGGTTGCACCAGTTGAGCTGATCGGTTCAACCTTTGAACCGGTCATTTCAACCTGGTCATGAGCCGATCGACTCAACGGTTGAGCCGATCGGTTCAGCAACCTCAGCCGACCGGTTCAACACTTGACCTGATCGGTTGGGAGCACAGGTTGGACAAAATCAGTCAATTGCGATTTCAATCAATCTGATACTCCAATCAATGCATCCAACACCTTGAAGCATATGATATTGAGCCATCGACTGATTGAGTGTTTAATTGAACTACTAAACTCCTTTAGTAATCAATCTAAACAATGCTTTGTGGACAAAACTCCTCTTCCAGGTTAAATCCTATGTGTGTGACCCTACAGGTCCTTTTCACGTTGGCAGTGAAAGTCCATAACATTTATGACTTCACAAGCAATGAGCGGTGCCTAGTCACACATCATTGCTACCCAAGTGAAATAGAAAGTTGGAGAACAACTTTCAATCCTACAATCTGTGAATGGTGTTACAGTGAATGTATAATTCCTTTGTCACTGATATCCTGAATGAACTCGAGGCATGGACCAGTCATCCTGTCAATGTTCATTCACATTCTTGATCTCAGAGTTGATTGGAAGAGATATGTTATGACATCAGTATCACATACTGACTCAAACATGCGTGCACGCCTTTCTCAATCCTACTCATCAAGTGTCCATGGATATCAGGCTCCCTTAGGAGGGACAAATCCCATATCTATCACTCACCCCTCAAAAGCCCCATGTGTCAAAGCCACCCAAACATCACCTTTATAACAACCCATGTTTCAGGACTGCGTTTGATGATGTCAAAGTGTACCCAACGACATGTGTTGAGTGTAGTGATTTCAGGTCAAAGAATCACATTCACCACCATCACTGTGAGTACTGACTGTGACTACCATATCATGGTTCCATGTGTCAAACTCACGGTGGGTCTGTCCGGTACACTTGTTCTCTAACAAGTACCTATGTGTTTGGTTTGATATCTCTATATCATGACTAATGAGATTCTGTCATCAACCAACACCACAATCTAGTCTTGTGTATCATTGTTGTCTATCTACCTTCCACAATGACATCTGACCAGGGACATAACAAGAATGTACAAACTCTTAGCATCCGTATGATCTCATCGTTCAGGTCCTGAACCTGAAGGCATACGTCATTGAGTACTGTCATTCTCTAGACATTAAATATGTTCTATCACTATCTCAAATGACTGAACTAGAAAGAATTGGAAGCTTGCCTTTGATGTTTATCAAATCAATCTTAATGTATCCCATCAATCATCTCATGATTGGCTCTCAGGGCATACATACCAACACTATGTCCAACACTTACACTCCCAAGTGGAGAAGCCATCCCAACTTTTCATGGAAATAACAAAATGAGGATGTTCAAGGACAAGGGCATCCAAAGCTAAGGTATAACTCAAATTTTGAAGATGAAGTGCAGGGAGATTAAGAAGTTTGGATGAGATATAGAAAGATGTGTCCTCTCATGGGAAGTCCATTAACTGTCATGAGAAAAGATTGGACCAAATATCACTCTCATTTTCTAGGAGGGAGGAAGGAAGACTCCCATCTCAACCAATGCCAAATCTGAACAATGATGGCACTTTCATGGGAAATGCTCAAATTTGGTATGCACCACCTTCATATCAAGAACCACCAAATCCCTATGCTCCACCACCTCCTCAAGATCCTCTCAACTATCAATATGCTCCACCTCCATATCACTCATACCAACAATCCCCTTCACAATATCACCGCCATCTACAACAAACACAAACACAACCACAACCACAACCACAGTTCATCCTTCAAAATCACAACTCACCCTACCAAAGACCACCACCATCTCAATAGCCACAAATACCTCCACAATCCTCCTCTTCCATTACCCATGAGAATATGAAGGTTGTGACATTATTGAGGAGTGGTCGAACCTTGGAGCAGCCCCGTGATACTGTTGTTGATAGTGCAACTAGTGAGGATAGAGCTGATACTATGATTAGACAGGTTGATATTAAGATTTAGATTGATGATACGTTATAGGAATTAGAGTTTATACCATGACATCGAGTAGTGATACCATGAATCATGTGATTCTAGTTGATGATTCTCTTGATCCGAGCTAATTGGGAGCCCAACTCCCCCCATTTCCTGATGCTCTTAAGGAGCCCTTTGTTGAGAGAAGAAAGAAGAAGCATACTGAAGATATCATGGAAACCTTCAAACAAGTGAACATAAACATATCTTTTCTTGATGAAGTCAAGAAAATCCCTTCCTAGAGGGTGTGTTGATGATGTGCTAGTTAGACTTTGTAGTTTGCCGACCGATCGGTGAAGACGCCTAGAGGGTGTGTTGATGATATGCTAGTTAGAATTGATGATGAGACTTCCACATTCTTCCCCACTGACTTCATTTTGCTAGATATGGAAAAAGATACAAGAAGAGTACCCATCATCTTGGGGAGGCCATTCTTGGCTACAACTAAAACATTGATCCATGTGAGAACTGACACCATGTATGTGACATTCATGCACATGAAGATCTAGTTGAACATCTTCAAATCTTCAGCTACAACTGAGGTGATAGGCACCACAGAAGAGGATTGTTATCTTGTTGAATTCCTTGAAGAGATTATAGAGGAGTGTCTACCTTCTTGGATTTTAATTGCCACTCAAGGTAGAGGTTTGGAGCCCATTGTTGAGTTTTGATGATGATGATGATGAAGAAGATGAAGTAAACAATCTATCCCTAGTGGCTGCAAGTGAGGACCTCCCATCCATTTCAGAGCCATTGAAAGATTCTCTTGAAGAACCTCCAAATCTTGAACTCAAGTCACTTCCTAAAGGGTTGAAGTATGCATTTCTAGGATCCAATGACACCGTCCCAATGATCATTTCTTCTATTCTCTCTCTAGAGTAAGAAGATGCATTGATGAAAGTCCTAAAGAAGAACATTCAGGCCATTGGATGGTCCATTGTGGATTTGAGGGGTATTGACCCCTCCATTTGTGTGCATAGGATTTATTTGGAGGATGATGCTAGACCAACCCACCAAATGCAAAGGCAGTTGAACCCAAAATTGAAGGAAGTTGTGACCCAATAGGTCATGAAATTGTTAGATGTTGGAATTATTTATTGGATTTCTGATAGCACATGGGTGAGTCCCATCCAAGTTGTACCAAATAAGGGTCAGATCACAGTGTCAGAGAATGCTGATGGTGAAATGATGCCTATTAGAGAACAATCCAAATGGAGGATGTGTGTAGACTATAGAAATCTCAATGAGAAGACTAAGAAGGAACAATATCTTCTTTCATTTCTTAATCAAATTTCATAGGGGTTGGCAGGGCAAAATTTCTATTACTTTCTTAATGGATACTCTGGGTACTTCCATATTATTTTTCATCCTACAAACCAAGAACAGATGACATGCACTTGCCCTAGTGGAACTTTTTCTTATCAGAGAATGCCATTTGGGTTGTGTAATGCCCCTTCCACTTTTCAGAGATGTGTGACTTCCATGTTCATCGGCAATGTTGATTTGTCACTTGAAGTATTCATCGATGATTTTTTAGTTTTTGGTAAATACTTTGATGAGTGTTTTCTCCACTTGGTCACCGTTCTTGAGAGATGTGTCAAGGTTCACCTCATGCTATCTTGGGAAAAGAGCCACTTCATGGTGCCCGAAGGCATAGTTCTGGGTCACTGTGTTTTAAAAGATGGTATTGAGGTTGATAGGGTCAAGGTGGGCCTCATTTATACTCTAACCATTCCTTCTACCATAAGACATGTATGATCTTTCTTGGGACATGCAAGTTTCTATCGTCTCTTAGTCAAAGATTTTAAAAAAATCTCAAGAGCTCTCTATCATTTGTTGGAAAAAGATGTTGAATTTCACTTTGATGACAAGTGTGTTGAAGCCTTCAACCAGTTGAAGCAAAAGCTCATTTCTGCTCCTATAAGGCAGCCCCCAAACTTCTCTTTGCCATTTGAGATCATGGCTGATGCCTCAGACATGGAAGAGGGGGCTGTGCTAGGCCAAAGAGTTGGCCATGTTCTGGATGTCGTCTATTATTCTAGAAAGACTTATACAAATCACAAAGGAACTACATGACCACAGAAAAGGAGTTGTTTGCGGTTATTTTTGCTCTTGACAATTTCTGATCATATCTTTTGCAAAACAAGGTAGTGATATACACGAACCATGCTGCATTGAAGTATCTCATGGCAAAGATGGACTCAAAGCCAAGGTTGATCTGGTAGATTTTGTTGCTTCAAGAATTTGATATTTAGATTGTAGGCAAGAAGGGAGTGGAAAATTCTACCGCCGACCACCTCTCCTGAATTGAAGCACCCTTTGATGATACAAGTAGAATCAAAGAAAATATGTCACACGAACCACTCTTCCTACTCTCATCCACTCAAAGGCCATGGTATAAACATATAGCTTATCTCTCGACTAGTGGAAGGATACCAAGCACATGGACAACGGAGGAAAGAAAAAGGCTATTTGCTATGGTAAAAAATTATGTTTGGGATGACCCTCTCCTATTAAAATATTGCCCCAAACAACTCATTAGGAGATGTGTTCTAAAGATGGAGCAACAAAAAATTATATCTATGTGCCATTTCAGAGTATGTAGAGGTCATTTTGGTGGGAAACACATGGCCGCCAAGGTTTTCCAAAGTGGATTTTATTGGTCCTCAGTGTTTAAAGACTCTCATGAATTGTGCAAGTGTTGTTTGAAGTGCTAAAAGGTAGGAACTATCTCAAAGAGGGATGTACTATCTCAAAGGTGTTTGATGTTTGGGGGATTTACTTCATGGGTCCTTTGCCTCCAACCTTTGGATATGTCTACATTTTGGTTGCCGTGGATTATGTGTCAAAGTGGATTGAGGATATTGCAACTAGAACCAATGATCACAAGGTGGTGTGTGATTTTGTGAAATCACATATCTTTATCTACTTTGGTGTGTTGAGATCCATGATTAGTGATGGTGGAAGTCACTTCATCCATCACACTTTTGAAGGGTTGCTCAAGAAACATCGAGTGAATCATCGTGTGGCTACTCCTTACCACCCCAAATGAGTGGTCGAGTTGAGTTAGCCAATCGGGAGATAAAGTTGATTACAGAGAAGACAATGAGATTGGACTGCAAGGATTGGTCATTACATCTCAATGAGGCTTTATGGGCTTATAGGACTGCATATAAAGCCCCGATTGGCACCACACCATTCAAACTTGTTTATGGGAAAAGTTGCCATCTACCGGTTGAGATGCAACGTAAGGCATTGTGGGCTTTGAAGGCCATGGAATTTGGTGGTGAGAATGTCGGGATAAAGAGGAAGTTTCTACTTAATGAATTAGAGGAAATGAGGCATGAGACATATGAGTTGTCCAAGAGCTACAAGGAAAGGAAAAAGTTTCTCCATGATAAGTTGATCAAGAAGAAGAGATTCTCGCCTGGAAAATGGGTATGGCTATATAACTCAAGGATGAAGTTCTTTCCTGGAAAACTCTGATCTAGATGTAATCAGAAAGGTATATCCATCAGGGGAAGTGTTGATTTGTGAGAAAGAAGGAGGAAAAGAATTTACTGTGAATGGTCAAAGGCTAAAAGTAGTGGTTGAAGTAGGCCCGAACCAAGCCAACTAAAGTTTTGATATCATGATGTCAGTTGAAGAACACCAGCTTGATGAGGAGATGTTCTTGAATGCACATGAGAGAGATATTCACTTCAAAGATGCTTTGAAAATCCTACGAGAGTGATCAACTTCAAGAATCAATAAGCCTGAATGAAGGCATAAAATTTAGCTCTAGTGGAAGGCAACCCACCTAGGTCTGAGAACGTATACTTTGTTTTTACACGATTCCAAGAATTCACACACACACTTTTACTTGATAGTTTTGTTTTAATTTTGGTGATTTGACAGGTGAGACAGGTGAAGGTTGAGAAATGAGGCATATTCTAGTGAAAAATTATTGATGCAACATCAAGTGGGTTGATTAAAATGATTGGAGTATGAATGATGGAATGATTTGATGCCAGCACTGCCCTGCTGTCATGGAATGACTGTGCTGGAATACAAAATTTCAATGGGGAATTTTTGAGTTTTGGGTAGGGGCAGTATGATCCTACTGGTCACTACGGTTGTGCTGGCGCACCAATCACACTTGCACTAGATACTTACATCTCACACTCGTAGAAGAAGGGAAATGTATGTAGGAACAAAGGGGGCTAGCTAGGGATTCACTAATTGGACCTAGGAGCCATTCCTAAAATTGCCACATACATTTCAATTTCCCCTAGAAGCTAAGTGCCATCAAGCATCTCAAAGTAAGAAATCCATGATAAAAGCACAAACCACATGCAATAACATGGGAAATGAGATAAAAGAAAGAGGCAATCATCATAGAATGAAATCATGTTCATTTTCCCCCAACATGATCTCAAAGTCACATTTTAACCCCTAACAACACACCACTAGGGGCTTAGCTAGACATGCTCAAAGAAAAAATAAAAAAAATGAGAAGAAGGGGACAAGACTCCATGGAGCTTGAAGTAGATTCTTCTCCTTCACCTTCTAGATACTTTAGGCTGATCTCCCTCCTCCAAGGTGGATGATGGGCATGGAAATGAAGGAGATTATGGTAGAAAACCTAGAAACCTAGGTTTCTGTGGTGGAAATGAGGTGGAAATGGTAGATGGAGAGCATAAATGCAAGGGGAGTGCAATGAATTCTCAAGAGTGGGTGGAGAGGAGTAACGACAGATAACCTAGTGATATAACTACCACCCATGTATATATAGGTGGTGGTGGAAGCATTAGGGTAAGTAGGGGCATTTTTGAAAAAATAGTGTAGAAAATGTCAGGGCTTAGGTGGTAGAACGGTCGTGCTGGGAAGCACAACCGTGGTGGGTAGAGGTAGGAAAGGTTGTGGTGGTGTGGAATAGTCATTCTAAGAAAGTAGAAAAATCAGATGTTGAGGTGGTGAAATGGAAGCAGGTAGCACGATTGTGCTGGGCAGCACAACCGTGCTGGGTGGTAGGAACAGTCATGGTGGTGTGGAACAGTCATTCTAAGAAAGTGTAAAAATCAAATGTTGAGGTGGTGAAATGGAAGCTGGCAGCATGGCCGTAATGGTTGAGTTGCAGGTGAGGCCATTCCCTTTAGCACTCCCTTTTTGTCTTTAGCTAGCACAATCGTACTGGGCAACACCACTATTTTGGGGGCTTCATGGCACTGTCGTGCTGGGTAGCACGGCCATGCTGGGTAGCAAAACGATGGTGGTTGACTTGATGTAGCTTGCAAATTTGGGATTTTCCCTATAAATTTTAGTTTGGCCAGCACGGCCGTTTCTTGGCACCACGGTTGTGCTGGGGTCTTCAGTAGTAAAAACATCTTGAATCTTCACAGTCAATGGACTTCTTTGCTTGATGTCGACCCTTGTCCATTAGGGGTTGGTTGAGGGAGCTTTGGAGTCTTATTTGGACCCCTACATGAGTGGAGGACTCCTAAAACTCCTTCCTTCTATGTCATACATACAAAGCATGGTCTAAGTACATGAAAAGTATGCAAAGAACGTCCATAAGTGCATTTGACAATAATATAATATTGAGGAATTTAACTTACATTCTACTATGTTTATATGTGATTAATGTACAAAATGGCACAAGATGAAGCCCTAAACTAGGATTGCATCATCTTCGCTTGTGGTGAGACTTATTGGCTCTTGGGCATTCATTCTTGTCATGTCCCTTTTTGCCACATTCATAGCACCTAGGCGCAGAGGAGGAGTATTTGGCCTTGAAGTGCTTTCCCAAGGAATAGTGAGCTTCAACATGACTTGGGGATACATCTTCACGTGATGATGGAGAACCTTGCCATGAAAGTTGTTGTTGTATCACTATAGATCCCACTTGATCTCTGAAGGTGACATCCTTCATCTTCTTGGATTCCTTCTCTTTTATATTGATTTCTTCTTCTTGAGTGTCGAGCCTCACTTCATAAGCTTTGAGATTCCCAGTGAGGTCTATTGTAGGGATTTCACCAAGGATCTTGGATTCTTTAATGGAAGTCACCTTGGATTCCCACCACTTCGGGAGAGTGCTAAGAATCTTTTAATTGATCATCCCTTGATTCATGGGTTGACCCAAAGCCGCATGCCCATTGACAATGGTGTTGAGTCTAGTAGACATCTAGGAAACTCTTTCTTTTCTTCCCATTTTGAAGTTCGCAAGAAGATCGTTGAACATGTATATGTTTTACTCCTTAACTTCCTTTGTGCCTTCATAGGTAACACAAAGTTTATCCAATATCTCATTAGTTGTATCCCATGTGGAGATCTGGTTGAATTTAGTGGGAGTGAGGGTGGAGCAGATAATGCTAATCACTCTAGCACTTACATGATATTTCTTCATGGTACCTTCATTCCATGTAGCCATGTCCTCCTCTAGTTCTTTATATGGAATAGCAACCACCTTCAACATGTCATAGCTCATCACATGCATGTAGAACTGTACCCTCCTCTTCTAATAGAGGAAGTTTGCATCATTGAAGATAGAAGGTTGCATGAAGAATCCACCCTCAAGTCGAGAGACCCAAAAGATTGTCGCTCATCTTCTCATCTTATAGGATATTTAGTTGGAGAAGGTAGTGGATGTGATACTAATTTTTTAATCTATGGTCTCTAGATGGGGTGAATAGATCTAAAAGCACTTAAACGAGATTCACTAGACCATCAAATTATGTCTCAAGATAAAGTCACTAAGATGAGATTTGTGTACAACTAAGAATACATAGCAGGGGTGAGAGAGATTGAATAAAAACAAGAATACACGCTATGTATAGTGGTTTAAAACTCCAAACTAGAAGATGTACACCCATTAACTAGAGGGGTCAATCTCTAATAATTGCAACCATTGTACACTTCTTATATTCCATTATAAGAGATACAATATGACCACCATGTTCCAAGGTCAAGGGTACCTAGCATTCCTTTTCAGGAAAAATGGAGCTAAAAACCTTACAAAGGTCTTACTATCTAAAATAAAGAGTTTTCTACCTCCATAAGGGCTTAACCACTTTTGTAATGATATAGTAGCTTTCATCAAGGGCATGTACTCCTGCAGCAAGCCTTTAGCCTTGAAGTATTTACCCATTCTCCTATTTGATCTGTTGCCTTCCTTTTCAAAGGGATTCTATCTCACTCATAATGATGTAGATTAGAATATAAGAATGAGAGAGAAAGAGACTCTAAGTAGACAAAGCCACTCAACTATAGCTACAAGCAAAGAGTACAAACTTGGAATGAAGTCCAAGGGGACCTATTTATAGTTGGGTTGTCTACTAGCCAATAGATGCACTTAGGATCAAATTCTATCCATTTGAGGTGTTGCAATAAATATTTTTTTGAGGTTTGAAACACTCCAATGGTTATATACACTTTTCTACATTTGTTTGTACATTTTTGTAGCTCGACTTTCCATAAAGGCAATTCAACCGATAGCACTATGTGACAAAACAATTTGAACTTGTTGGTCAAGTTTATCCTGGATTAAACTCGGTCGAAACCTTTAAATTGCTTTTTAGTGTTGGGTATCAGTCGAGTTGTCACCAAGACAAACTCAGCCGACACTGGGATTTATCAAGCTTCATAAAACTTGTCATTCGAGTTGTCACCAGGTAAAAAGTAGCCTACAAGGTGACCTATAATGAAATTTGATAAGTGCTATAAAAGTGTTTAAACATTCAATCTAAGTGTATTTATATATTTTCCTCTACTTAGTTACAAGTCATAACATCAATACAAATGATTTACAAAGTTATCTTAATCGATTTAAGGGCTTTTCCACAAAAGTGCACTTTCATTGATTTTGATTTATTTTTAGCCAAGATAGGGTTTTCTTAGTCTCATTCTTTTCATGTACCTAATACTTGAAACTGATCTCAAATACATATAATAGATACATATGAATGGAATGGTTAAGTCATCATCAAAACATGGACAATGTATAATTCTCAGGTCAGCACATAGATGATCCAACCTTCCAATATGTTTTTAGATGACTAACAGTGATAATACGCATCTAGCTAATAGGGAGGCTACACCTCAGCCAAGGGCACGTGCCACAAAATGTTGAGTCACATGGCCTAGGGAAGACCTTTGATATGTTGAAGTGTGTTGGTGTTATCGAGTATGTGGGCACAGCTGATCCAGTAGACATAGATATGTGGTTGACAAAGTTAGAGAAGACGTTTCAAATACTAAGTATATCTTAGAAGGATAAGGTTAAGCATATATCTACCTCCTGAAGCATAGTGTTGGCCATTGGTGGCCCATAGAGTTGGAGAAGAGGCCATGTCAAGCAATTGGTCGGGAAGAATTTTAGTGGGATTTTTTCAAGTGTAACTTTCTAGAGACATATCTAGAAGAGAAAATGACTGAGTTTGAGTGCATTCACCAAGGATCATGGAATGTAATGACTACAGGGAGAAGTTTATATAGTTGATGAGCTTCTATCCTCATATGGCATCGACGGGGAAGGATAGGATTGGAAGGATTGAGAAGGGCTTGAATGTTGAGTTAGCTAGGATGATATCCACTTTGGAGTCAGATGAGAAGTTTTTCACATTCATTGGACTCTATTAGGAGGATAGAGAGGATAGCCATGGACTAGTAAGAGGCTAATGCAAGGAATTGAGCAGCCCAATTCTTTTTTTTTGGTCGGTCTAAAAAGCGTGTTACTGTATTTACCAAAACTTTGGGTACAAAAAAAAATTGCGCCCCCATTACAGCCCTGGATGAAGTCATCCAAACAACCAGAGAACAAACTAAAGACAAGCTACACAGTAGCCAACTACAATCAAGAAAAAAAAACATCCGAAACTAAGAAGGGTCCTAGGACCTCAAGTAAGAAAGAAAGCAAGAAACCAAAGCTCTAAGAAGATACAGACTCAGACTACTAGATGCAAAACAGCCCCCAGAAGACAACCAGCACAACACTAGCATTAACCCCACCTTCAAATTGTGTCATACTAGACGTCTGGGATCTGATCAAGTCAAGCAGAAGAAGCCAGTCTCTAAAAGAAGCCGAGAGAATCTACGTTCTATCACAAGAAGAAATGCTTCCAAGCTGTAGTCTCAAGGATGGATTCCCATCTCAGTAGGAATGTCAGATGGACTTGGATAAACCTAGACGATTCCTAACTAACATTCCGATGTTCAAGCAGAGTCTTGGAACAAGTGACAACTAAATACAGCCGCATGCACAACAAATGTTGCATTGGTAGTAACAACCTGTAAACCTGTCAGACACACAAAGAGCTTCTCCATATCAGCTACAACGAATTCCAGGGTGCAAGCAACCTGACCCAACCTTCACACAACAATACTCACACCCACAAAAATAGTGGAAAAGTGAATCAGGCAGTAGCATCTAGCCCTCGGACAACGGACACAGAACAATAGTTGCCTATCAGAACAGGAACAGGAAGCAAAGGGAAGGAGAGGCAACAACCAATCTTCCACATCTCTGGGGATAACCCCCTGCAAGGCCACGTTGCTATTCACCCAGCCAGAGGCATTTCATCGAGTACATAGAGCTTGACTGGTGGAAGGGGAACCCGCCACCCCTGAGATCTATGAGGACGACCAGCAGCTCCGCACCAGGGCTTGAATCCCAGCTCAGCTGACGGTCAGCACACGCACGGAAGCAATCGACGACTCGAGGACGACTAGCAACATCCGCCAGTCGTCAGGAACAACAGAGTAACCAGCGCACCAAGAACTGGAGATGAGGTAGCCTGGAAGCATCGCCGTACAGGGACAGCCTCCTGCAGGCCAAGAGTGGGACACTGCCCAGGTCGCTAAAGGGGACACGCCGCCGCCACAGCAGGGACCCCGGAGTATGAATCAAACCAGCGAGTCAAGGGCACACAGCTCTGATCAGCAGAACCTGGCACAGAGGTTGGCAACGGGGAGGTATAGAGGTAGGAAGGGATATGAAACCCCTTCTAGATCTGCGGCGATGGAGTAGCACTTGAAGACCAGATCCACGGAGCCAGCTCCTCTCCATCTGTCTCTCTTGAACGGGGTGGAGTCGGCCAAGCCGATGCCGCCAGCTCCAAACACCAGTCTTCAACGAGCCGCATCACGCCCACCCCAACCCGTCGTGATGAGCCCCGAAACGAGGTTGATAACCATGGCACTGGAGTCCTACTGCTATGAAAGAGGTGACTCGAGGACGATCTGGGCCAGGGGGAGGAAGGCACCAAGGAAGCACCACCTCCCCCCAGCGGCAGCCACCGGAGAAGACTAGAGAGAGGGCAGAGCTAACCCTAGAGAGAGAGAACGACCGTCTGTCTCTCCTTTACTTGAGCAGCCCAATTCTAAGGACAACCCTTAGGTAATTTCCACAAATAGAGGTTTTCTATGCCACAATACCAATAGTAACTATAGAAATCAACAATTTCTAAACCAAGGACATATGTCCAGTCACAATGGTCGCCTAACAAGGAGAGAGGTCCTTATTTTCCATAGACCAGGTCGAATAGCTTGGTATCTATGTTGGAGATAGGTACATCAAGGTTGCAGTATTATACGAGGACAAGTTTCAAGTGTGGTGGAGTTGGGAATGTGAAATGGTCTTTCCTCATGAAGAACTAGGAAGTTACACAACAATCGAAGTAGAGCCAATAGGGCTCACAACAATAGCAGTATAGTGGAGGTAGAACTAGAGGATGTAGAAAGACATTATAGGTAGGGTCTTCATGACCAGTAGGTAGAAGTCAAAGACGACAACTAAAAACAACAAGAATCTATGCCACAAGTCATCTAGGAGTGGTAAACTCGTGAGTTATGATATGCCAAATGGAATTTTTTCATTTTGTGTCATCTACATCTACCACTGTATATTTTTTTGTTGACTCAGGTATTGCACACTCTTATATCACTAGAGAGGTGATAAATAGTTGTGACTTACATGTTTCTAGTAATTGATAACATCTTATTAGAAACCCCTTTAGTTGGATATGCCATGTTACTGGAAGTGTGTACATATTTTGTTCTTTCTTTCTTGGGATGTAATTCTCAGGTGGGTCTTATGCTACTTGATATACATGGATTCAATGTGATGCTAGGGATGGATACCTTGTGGTTCAGAAGTTGCAAATTTTCAAGGTGGGGATATATCTTGGACTTCCAAGGAGATAGAAGGATTCTTCCTACACGTCTTGTGTCAGTTGTGATAGAATAAAAGTTGTGAGACAAGGAAGTGAAGCTTTCTTTTCTCTTGTGGTTTATACCAAGGTGAGGAGTCCAAGTATAAGGATATACCTTTGATGTGTCAGTTTGAGGATGTTTTTGAAATCAATCTAATTCCAATTACACAACCTAAGCACAAGAACCCTATAGAATGGCTCTAGAAAAGATGAAGGATTTGAAGAAATAATTACATCAGTTGTTGAAGAAGGTTTCGTATGACCTAGCATGCCCCATTGGGGTGCTCCAACATTGTTTGTGAAGAATAAGGAGGGTTTGATGAGTCTTTGCATAGACTATCTATAGTTCAATAAGGTCTCAGTGATGAACAAGTACTTGTGGTCAAGGAAAGGTGACTCAGTTGATTGATGGAGTGGTGCTACAATATTCTTCAAGATATATCTAAGATTAGGATATCATAAGTTTAGAATCTAGACTGCTGAGATACCTAAGACTCATTTAGGATTAGGTATGGTCATTATGTGTTTTCAATTATGTTTTTTGGGTTAAAGAATGTGCTAACAATGTTTATGGATCTGGTGAATAGATTTTTAGACTATACCTTGATCAATTTGTAGTGGTGTTCATAGATGGCATCTTCATATACTCCATAGATGGTCAGGAACATGGGCAACATCTTCATTAGGCATTGGAGTTGTTAACGAATCATAAGGTATATGCTATGTTTTGTAAGAGTGATTTTTGGCTAAAGAGGTGTCATTCCTTGATCGTGTTATCTCTATAAAGGGGAAATGAGAATACAGTGCCAGATACATTGAACATAAAATCACCTTTGTCTTCATCAATGTCTACATTAAAATTGTACTTTTTCTCCATGACTTGTCACAAATGGGACAAGTTAGTGTCTCTTTGATAGATGAATGTACAGTTGGAGGTCTCCTAGTTGGCAGGTTTGTTGGCATAGTTACAAGTGAAGACAACATTGATACAACATATAAGTGACACATAGAAGGATGATATTGTACTTACTAAAGTTTTGTAGTGAAAAATATGATGGCTTTCATGAGACAAATTATAACAATATATGATTTCTCAACCATATGATGGTTCCAGACGTTAGTGATTTAAGGTAAATTGTACTTGAGGAGGTTCATTCCTCAATGTACGCTATGCATCCTAGAAGTACAAATGAGTATCATAATCCGAAGTACTTATACTGATGGCCATGTTTGAAGCATGATGTGGCACAGTTTGTGGCCAAGTATTCAATTCATAACAAGTTAAGGTAGAGAAGAGAAGCATATTAGGACGTTGCAGCCTTTGCCAATTTCATGGTCAAAATGGGGTCACATAAACATGCACTTTGTGGTTGGTTTTCCTAGGGCAGTCAATGGTCATAATTCCATTTGGGTGATTGTTGATCGGTTGAAATTTTTGACTCACTTTTTTCTAATCAAGACCACCTACACTATAAAGAAGTTGGCGTAGACAAACATTAATGAGATAGTTCATCTATATGGCATATTAACTACTATAATGTAAGACATAGGTCCTTAACATACAAGTAGAGTTTAGAGTAGGCTTCATACATCTCTCAAGACACAGTTGAGGTTTAGTACGACCTTCCACCCATAGATTGATGGTCAGTAGAAAGGACCATACAAACACTGAGGATCTGTTGAGAGCATGTGTGTTACATTTTCTTGGGAGTTGGGACATTCACTGTGACGACCCCAATTCTCGTATACTTTCCATAATGACATTCCCTAGATATGGGTGCACTCATATTAAAAGGTTATAAAAGGGAAAATATAAGGGACTGTTATAGTCAACTAACTTATAATAAGGAGCCAGATCATTATTTTTAACATCATTAATTAGCTACACAAACATTTCTTAAAGATGAAAGTAATAGTACATTATTCTCCAGAAGGAATGGTTGTTTCTATGGAAAGAAAATACATAGAAAAATAAATCATGATATACATCATTTAGATAAAAGGAAATAACTAGATAACATAAATAAACATGAGAACCAGCATTCTATCTAGCTATCCTCCATGCACATTTATTTAATAGAATTTGGCACTTTAAGATGCATTATTTGGTCCTTGCACCTAGCAAATATGGGGAAAAAGTCATCAACACAAGGTTGGTACGTGTTTATAGAATACAATACTATTCTGGTATATATCAAAATACTTGAAGAAAGAAAGGGAAACCATTATTTGAGGTAGAAAATTAGGTTAACACATATTTTATGCATTATCTTTTGATGTAGTTGTACTATTATTTATATCAGCACTTTATCATACATCCAACATGGGCAATTTATCAGACACCCATCCAGGGAAATTTATCATACATCCATAATGGGGAATTTATGATACATCCATATTGGGAAATTCCCCTCCTCTCAGGATATGGGGTTGTGCTGACATCAGTAGCTACAACTCTAAAAATTCTTTTATGTTCCTTAATGTTTTGGTGAAGCATACAATATTGGTAAGCATCCAATAATTTATAAACAAATAGATTCATCCACGGTACATTATATCATAATGCAACCATGGAAAACTAGTCTTATACTTAATAAAAACCAAACTACCTTGATTCTTAGATCTGGATTCCAACAATTCTAGACTAGAGAGTAGATTGCACTGAAATAGAGATAAGGACCTCAAGTTATTATGCGTACTCATCATCCCATATTAGGGTACTTAGGATTATTAGGATTTTGTCCTTTATTTGGGTTTACTTTCATTTCCTATGGTTAGATCAGGGTTCTTCTTTGGCTTTTATCTTATTTTTTGGGTCATGAGATCAGATCTCGAATTAGGGTTTCATGTAAGAAACAATACCCAATAATAAAAGTATATAAGAAGGATTCATTTATTTCTAGGGTTTCTATATAGGTCTAGATCATTAAGGGTTCCCCTTTTGAATTCAGATGATCAAACATGCTCTGGGTTGGATTTTGGGTTTTGGGTCAAATGGATCATAAGGGGTCATGAAAGAAATTTGGGTTTATATTAATACATGAAGGTACGCATCTTTAGAGAGAGAAACTGAATCTTAGAGTTTCTATATAATTATCTATACATGATGAGGGTTTCGAGACCAAAGAGTGTCAGGGACCCTACCAGCATTTGATATACACAATAGGTCAGGTTGTAACACCTAATATTCATTCTTGAATTTTTCAAAGACCTAAAAGTATTAATTACACTATAGGCTGATATTTTTGGAACAGGGTTACAAATTAGATCATGAAAAAAAAAATTAGGTTCCTCATATTTTTCTGATAATTTCTATATATAACCTTACTATGTTTTGATATTGCCATCCTTTTCAACTATTCTTCTAAGAAAAAGAAATATATGAATATAAATGGAAAAAGAGGCTTACATGGCAGCCCCTGGTTGGCCCACATAGGTGTGCACTCCCATCTCTGATTCATGTCAACTTGCAGCCCCACTTGCTGATGCCGCAATCTCTAGTTGGTCCACAATGGCCTGGGTGGTGGGGATGTCCTCTCTCTCTCCCTTGATGAGTCGAGTTGAGTTGGTGTCCTTCTATTGGTCAACCCTGGCTGAGTTGACACCAACTCAACAAGTTCCTTTTCTCACAGACTCCTAAAACTCAGTGGAGGGGCTCGTCAGTGTGAGGGGGAGTTGGGAAAAGGAGGCCTCAGGAACTAAGGTAGAGTTTCCGCCTAAGTTTTGTGGGCCTTCATGGAGTGGAAGTGAGTCGATGTTTGGGGAAGAAAGGCGAGGAGAAAAAACACCCAAGATGGGCAGTGCGGTGGTGCCTTAGGTTAGGTAGCAAGCCATTGGGGGTGGTAAGGTCACAAGTAGGTTTTGAAAGATGGGTTTAAGGTGAAGGGGGTGGTGGAGACTTCAATAGGGTCCTTATATAGAGTCCAGGTTAGGTTTAGGGCTGATTTGGGTTTTGGGTCTCCTCGGTCGCCGTCGGAGTGAGAACGAAGAAGATAAGGGAGTTGGTTCACCCTACTCTAGGGGCAAGGAGGCTAGAAATAGGGTTTGTTGAACTCGTTTTATTAGGAAAGGATGTTTATCCTTCTAGAATCGTGAGTTAGTGAGAGGATAATGCCTAGGGAATCATGATTAGGATCTCATGTTGTTGAGAGGGGCTCGAGAAGAGCGGGAGGTTAGGGACGAGACATGGACCTTTGGATCTTCATCTAATCTTCGAAAGCTAGATCGTAAGGCTATGGTGTAAGCCACATTATATGGGCCACATCTTTCTTAAAAACTCTACGTGACATTTGAAATTCCATGCGTATAAATCGAATATTTAGAAACTTAGGTTAGGTTTATAATAACTGAAATAATGTACCTAATTTTTCAAAGCCTATGCCTCTTAAATGGCTCAAGAAATTTGAGTAAAATTTTTGGTAGAGTTTTTTGGACATGTTTATCTAACTTTGGTGAAAAAATGAGGGTCAACTTTGAAGGTGGACTACATAAATTGACTTTGTATTCATGGTGCACATAATCCACTTCTATATGAACTAGCATTTTCTTTATATTACAATTGTTGATTCCTTTTGAATCAAAATAGTGAGGGAGATGTTTGACTATGTTTTTGTAAACCATTTGAGAAACAACTATAAGATGGAGGAACATAATATTAAAAACTCACTTTGTCACATTCACCTTAACCTAATTGTATTTTCCTACAACAACACTTGCCAGAGAACCATATACATGAATCGTATGAGGCTTTATACGGAAGGCATTGTAACTCATCTCTTTTTATTTATGAGGTGGGTGAATATTTGTTTTTGGGTGTAGCATATGATGTGTGCATTTCATATCTACTTTTTGCACAAATTTGCACAAAACAATAGTTCATTTTGCTTTCCATTTAGCCTCTATATACTTAATTTTCCGTATTTTAGTTATTTTACTTGTTGCATGATGTTGATAACAAGTACAAATAAAAAAGGATTAAATGAAGATAATCCAACCCAAGTTTGATCTTAGTTGGATTCCCCATTGATTTGCAGCTGATTCGGGGTTGATGTTGTAGAACCATCTTGAGACACGCCATGTCTATGTACACATCGTGCAACTTTCTAGAAAGGGTTCACAAAGCAAGGAACACGTCGTGTGTTATATAACACATGGGTGTGTAAGTTTCCAGAGGCCTTCATCCCCAAAATACAAAGCATGAGACACCACAGATCATCGTTAAGACACGACATGTCTACACGTTCAAAGGACAACTTCAACTTTCTTCCAACACACAAGGTCATGTGTTTATTAGCACATGACATGTGTCATTTCCCCAATTCAATTCCAATAGTAGCTACATGGAGTGTCTCTAATGGAAAACGTTGTGTACATATGGTGAGGAAGCAGTTTAGTAGCCGGTTACATGATGCCACATTATGTGTCTTCACAAAGAAATGTCGTGTCTTTATCAATTTTCTGCAGATTTTAGTAGCAACTGCCCCTCATTTTAAAAATGAGTGCAACCACCCAGGGTGGTTATCACTTGTAATTTGAAGAATTTTTTGAGTAGAGAGAGTTGTAGAGAAAAGGTGGGGTGAACTTGAAGAAGAAGAGGAGGATTCTTAAGAGAGAATCCTCATTACCTTCCCTTTTCTTCCCCAAGGGTGTAGTTGAGCTTCGCTTCTCCTGCCCAACTTCTTGTAACATACCAAAATCTAGAACTTGATCATATTCCAAGGTTAAGAGGTTGGAAACCTTAGTCTTTGGGCTTAGCCAAACAAGGATAAGGGTATACTATTTAGTGACCCTAAATATGTTAATGCTTGAATACATCACTCTAACATGTAGAAGATAAATAAATATTACCTAATACCTTCAAAATAAATCATAAGATCAATGAAGGGTACATAACATGTGTCACATGAGGTAATGATGTGCATAAAATGGCAAGGTGTCCATAATTGAGAATAATGATATATAAGCCCACAAAATATGACATACATAAACTTATCTTAGACAATGTTAGAGTAGATTCATTCTAGATCTTTCCTTAGCCTTTTAGAATAAGGAAGAGATAAAAAGATGGATAATAACTCTTTAAGCAAGGTAATGTGATATTGAGTTATTTAATAAGGTAAATAATGGATAATGGGTTACAATTTATAAAAGGAAAACTTATTGGTTAAAAATAAACTTATATTCATTTTCTATGTATATGCTTTGGCTTGGAGGCCAAGTTTCCAAAGTTTCGGATAATAATGATCACATCTAATTTATTTAGAAAAGAAAAGGTGTTTTTCCTTAAAAACATGAAATAAAATATTTAATGACTCCAAAAGTGGAAAATAATATTCGATTCATAATCTATGCATTAAAATATGCCTTTGGGTGAATTTTCATTCAATTTTGAGAAAGTTTGATTAAAAGATGAAATCAGGATAGAGAACGTGTGTAGAACTTTCAAATATTAAATGCATGAACAAATAACTCCAACATGTTGTATTGATGGCAAATTTGTATTCAAGGAACTTAATTGGACTTGTGGGTGAAGTTTCATAAAATTTGGAGAATCTTAATGTCATTAGTGAAGGAAGAAAGAGAAAATAAGATTTGATTTATTTAGCACATCAAAAGTTTCCAAAATGCAAAACTAATTGCATATTCAGATTCCTCATATCAAAATAGGTTGGGTTTCTAATTTTATCCAATTTGGAGTTTATTTGCACTCTCAAAAGATGAAAGATAAAAAGAGGAATAAATGCATTCACACTTTATTCCAATTGTATTTAGGATTCCATTTATTGTCATGCGGCTGATTTTTTTATGTGTGAGCCTTGTGGACCATCAAATTTTTGATCCAATGGCCCTCGGGTCATCTTCCTCTTATGGTCAGGCTTCTACAGTGCCATTGTGGATTTCGATTTTTTGAATTCACTTTTCTTGGTATTACTAAGTGAAATTGAGTGATTTCTTCACCAATAGACTCCAAAAAGGAATATGCACCGTTTGATACGTACTTGCCTCTTTTGGTTGAGAGATTAGAAAATACCTGATTCTTGTGTCTCAATGCCTTCAACCGGCCTACCCATTGTCTGATTCTCGCCTCCTCACCTATAAATAGGGATATGTGTTTCATCTTTGTCTCCCATGCGCTTGTTTCCTAATAACAATTTGCTCAAAGGCCCCTCATGTTTCCATCACAATTGAATCCTTTACTCCAACCTTACGGCTACAGGTCCTTCTTTACCACATCACCTCCGAACAAATTGTTCACCTCAGTGAGTTCGTCAGACCCTGTTCATCCTTTCTTCACTTTCTCTTTGCCAAATTAGCAAGTATAGTGGTTTCTCCCAATCTTACTCTAGTGAGTAGATCCTTCATTTTCTACAATGACAGACAAGACAAAGAGGATGAATCCCCCATGGTTTTGGTCAATTTTGCCCCTCATTTTTACTTCTTCCTTTCATTTTTCTCTTGGGGGTAATTTGGTCATTTTGCCTATTTTCTTTTCTTTTCGCGCTGAGCAGCTCGCGAGTTGGTTGTGGGTCCAACTGAGTTGGCCACTCATGATTGGGTCAACTTAGTGCAAGCTCCGTCTCCCTCTCTCTCCTCCTCTCTCGTAGCTTGTTTGCTTATTTGGCTTTATGGTTTTTTCCGATTGGTTGAGCTTTAAAAATTCATAACTAATTATCTACTTATCTAAAAATTACAAATATATAGTCATTATTTTAAGAAAAATAAGATCTATCTTATGGTGTTGGTTTTGTCACCTAAATGCATGCTGAAAATATGTGATTTTAATGGATTAATCTAAATAAGTAATAACTTACAAAAATTCATAACTAAATATATAAAAGTTAAAAAAATAATAAAATATGTTTTGAACTCAAAAAAAGATAAATCTAAAACATGGCATGGTTTTAGTAACCTAAATAATTAATATTAAAAAGGTGATTTTTAGGGTTTTGAATAATGAATGAAAGCCTAACCCTTATTCTACGTATATGCCTAATAGGTGCTTTGGAGCCATAGACTTGGATCTAGGACTGATTTTGGACTATATAGATTCTTGTGTAAGGTATGTTTGCTACCCATATTATTTTTATTAAGCAATAACTTAGCTTTATCATTCTCTTGGTGCTATGGAAATTTATCTACACCATATTTTGTTCTTTTGGAAAATATGATTCATGTGATGTATCTTCTATTTGTTATTTATCTTTAGACATTCTTTTGGTCTTTACTAATGTTTTGTTCAATATGGAATTCAATTTGTTGATATATTCCCACTTTGAGATGAATGATTATGATGGTCATTTTGGTGGTGATTAATTTGTAAAATCCGAATATACTTTCTACTTACCTCACAATTAAGCTTATTGTGTGGCTCACTATCCCTAGATTAATATAATTTGCATTGGTTTTTGGGTTATGTGCACTTATTTATTTTGGGATGGAGGTTATGTGCTCCATACCCAGGTTTCAAATTTATGAGGTTTGGTCCTTATTTATATAAATTCGGAGTTTGGTTATGTGCCAATCTCTATCAGGTTTCAAAATTTATGAGGCTTGTCCACCTTTGTTATTTATGTTGTTCTAGTTCTATGTTTATCTCACCTACATGCTGGTTGTTATGGGTTTTGTGCCCAAAAGGATTATGTGTGCTTTTTTGGCAGCACTTTACTATTGATTTTATGGCAAGTATGTCCTTTATCATATGATAGTGATTCTTTCCTATTATGCCCCTTTTGGGTAGACCTTACATATTTTATGGGAATCCTTTATATTTGATTCCCTAATTATTAATATATTGCTCAACTTCTATTTAGCATGCACATACCAACTTTTTGTCGATATTCTCTTTTCCTTTCTTTTTGTGGGGTATGCTTCCAACCCCAGGTGTTGGACAAGGAGAGGGCAATCAAGGAGGACTTGGACCACGTCAAGTGTAGCTGACCTCGTGGGAGACTTTGCTTAAAGTTGTTAGGTGATCCTCATCTAGTCCTATATGTAGTTAGTTTTCCTTTATGTCACCTTGCGTGGTGAAACATTAGTAATGGTTAGATACATCTTTTATTCCACTGCTACTTTTTGCTATGATACAATCATGTTGAATAAATTGGTTTCATCCCTTTTGAGAAAAAGTTTTTGTTGGTGTTTTGTTTGGGATGTTGCCTTTTTATTTTAGTAGGGAGTGGTTCTCCTCTGTGATCTAATGCAACCCTATTTTAGAGCTTTGTCCTATTCCTTTTTGCATGATAATCACATCTAAACATCATAGATTAAAAGTTATTCCCTCCAATATAATCTTTTATGCCAAATGCACTTATGGCCCCTTTTGTGTGTATTTTAGGGCACTTGTGCATGCATTGATGCATGGCAGTAGATGAAGTACGTCTATGGTGTCTTACACCCCAAGAGTCGACATATCTCTTCCCCAAGCTTTCCTTAGATGCACAAGAGGAATTCAAAGTAAAAGGAGTCTATATAAAGAGGATGAAGTAGAGATCAATACCAAGAAGCCCCAAAATGGATGGATTACTTCACCACAACCGTGGGGAATTATGGTAAAAATGTTATAGGGAAGGTGCTCAATTTACACATGAATGACCATGGATATGGTCATCATAAAGACCATGGAGCCCTAGGTGACCATGGTCATGGCACCTATAATGGTCGTGTCCATCGCCTTCGATTTCAACTGTGGTCATGAACATGACTGTGGCGATTTATGCATGAAGATCCCAAAAATCAGAAGGGATTTGGTCCAATTTACACGTGAATTACCACGGTCAAGGCCATCAGCACGACTGTGGTCCTTGAAGGCCACCTCACGCATGGTGCTCTCCATTCCCATGGTGAGCTAAAGACACAACGACATTAGAGCCAACTTGCCCATGGCCCCCTCCTCCAACACGGCCATGGTACCCCACATGGCTGTGGTACCCTCTACCCACCATGATCGTGGCACCCCGCCACAGCTGTGGCCACTATACACACTTATCACTTCAACTCTACTTTCCACCACGACAGTTCTGCTGCCCATGACCGTGCCATGCAAGCCCACCACAGTCGCAACACCTCAACAACACCGTGGTGACCACCTAAACCTACCCATTTTCACCACAATTTTTCCCACTTTGTGACTACTTACCCTAGTGCCTCCCCACCACCTATATATATGTTGGTAGCGGCCAAAACAAGAAGGTTAGCCCCCCTTAGATACCATTATTCCCCTCCACCTACTATAGAGCATCCATTGCCTTCTTCCTTGCATTCAAGCCATCCATCCACCATTTCCACCTCATTTACACCATAGAAACCTAGTTTTCTAGGTTTCTACCATAATACCCTTCATTTCCATGTCCTTCACTCACCTTAGCGTAGGGAGGTCATTCTACAACATCTAAAAGGTATAGAAGAAGTTACTTTGAGATCATGGAGTCCTGTCCCTTTCTTCTTATTTCTTTTATCTTTTCTTTGAGCATGTTTAGTTAAGCCCTAGTGGTGGGATGTTTGGGTTTAAAATGTGACTTTGATACCATGTTCGGGGAATATAAATTGTAATGAACATTATTTTATTCTATGATGATTTTCACTTGCTTCTATCTCATTTCCCATTATCTTATATGTGGTTTGTGCTTTTAAACATAAATTGCTTATTTTGTGATGCTTGATGACACTTAGCTTCTATGGGAAATTGGAATGTATGTGTCAATCTTAGAATGTCTCCTAGGTCCAATTAGTGGATCGATAGCTAGCCCCCTTTGTTCATGCATACATCTTCCTTCTTCTACAAGTGAGTGTGAGATCTAAGTATCTAGTGTAAGTCTGATTAGTGCAATTCTCTAGAGCTTCCTAAAGTCTAGATGGCAAGTAACATGAGGTGAAATGCCCTCATCTCTACTCCCATTCCTATCCTTGGCTCTCAATTTCCCTAATACCACTTACCCTATAAACCTAGACTTGCCAAGTTCCATTATAATTACACCTAGCCCCAGTTCTCCAACTAGTAGTATAGGGTATATTCTAATAGCACTTGCCTTGTTGATTGGTTTGGTAATCTAGATTGAAATGTGAGATTTGCATGCTATGTTGACCTTACCCCAACCAATACCAAGTTGTATTCCCAAACATCCCATCTATCCATCATACAACCTAAAATCCACCTTTTCCTTCTTAACTTGTTAATGCTAGTGTAGTCAATTTCCTTTGTTAATTCTTAGCTAATTGCCTAGTTCTAGATAGTTAGTTCTTTATCAAGTAGTTAGGGCTCCTTTGAGTTTTCTTGTGTTGATTTGGCTAGTTAGTGATAACTTAGATTCTTGCTTGTCTAATTTCTTATCTTGTACCTTAGTTGATAACTTAGCCGACTAGTGTAGTGTAACTCCTTACTTTAGCCTAATTGCTTGCCTTGCTTAGTTTGATAACCTTAGCTTTCTTAGAGTAATCTCGAATTGTTGTTAACTTAGTTTCTTTCTTGCTCATTCTTTCTTGCAATCATAGTGTAATCAAACCAAACCCAATTTCAAATGCTCAAACCATAATCTCTTCTTTAGGAACATAGCTAACACCAATGTAGCAATAGTGCCCTCTCTCTCCCTAAGAGCTCTAGTGCCCTCTCTCTCCCTAAGGACTGACCCTAATTTTACCACTAGCCTATACTACAACACAACCCCATGTGTTTGCAAGTATGTGTGATTAGTTGAGCCTGTGTGTTGCACTAGGTCCTTATACAATTTTTGGGAGATCCATGTATTTTCTCTTGGGGTTACATCTAGCCACCTTTAGTTGGTTAGTGTGTGGCCATTAGAAGAATCACACCGATCTTTCTGGCTTCGTTTCCAGGGATGTGAGGTGCTCGTCCTAGCTAGTTAGTGTTTCTTAGCTTTTCCTACTTCCCTCACCATCTCTATTATTTATTCTTTGTTTAATTTTTGCATACTATCGTTCTAACTTAGATTTTGTTGCTTGTTTGTGTATTGTAAATGTGATAACTATGCATGCTTAATACACATTCAACTTGTACCTAATTGGTGTTATTTGACCCCAAGATAGGTAGGAGGAGATGCCAAAGCCACCAAAAACAACACCAAGCAGCCGAGATGGGTGACCATGAAGCTCAAATCCCTCCCAAGGATATTACACCACAACCTAATCGCCCTTTCCATGAATACTTCACCTCGGGGAACTACAATTCTCCCATTGCCACCCTTGTTGATCAAATGTCAGGTCAACAATTCTCCATTCCACCTGCACTTGTTGGACTCCTTCCCACTTACCATGGGATGGAGAATGAGAACCCCTACCACCATATCGATGCCTTACTTGAAACTTGTTCCACTTTTTGCACACCCACTACCACTGATGACTCCATTTGGAGAAAACTTTTCTGATTCTCTTTAAAAGAAAAAGCCAAGGAGTGGTACATGGCCAAGCCTGAGTTGCTGACATGGAATGTAGTGAAGAATGAGTTCCTCAAGAAGTTCTACTCGATTTCCAAGTTAACTCTGATGAAGAGATGCATTATTTCCTTCACACAAAAAGAAAGATTGGGAACGATTTCAGAAGCTCCTTCATGACTGCCCACATCATGAAGTACCTCTATGGGGGTTGGTTCAAGTTTTCTACACCGAGCTAGTGAAATTGAGCCAAAACAATGTTGATTTGTTATGTAGAGGAACCTTCATGGCCAAACCACCTGAGGAGTCATGGCCCTTGTTTGAGCATCTTGCTGAGAATTCCCGCCACTGAGCCTCAAGTAAAGGGGAGTAATGTAAATGGAACTACACGCCTCCACCTCCTCCCATAGTTCCAACCCAGACTGAAGCCAATCCTGACATGATGAAAATGATGGCTGATATGATGAACATGATGAAGAACCAAGCTGGTTGTTCTTCTAGTCAATCCACAATGACAATTTATGATGTGGATGAAGAAGTGCAAGCTTTGCATGCTTACAGAAACCAAAACAAGCAAGCTACAATGTCCAACTCCTATACTCTGGAGTGGAGGAATCATCCAAACAATCACAAAAACAACAAAATGAGGAGGGGCAAGGGTAGACAACACAATATCACAATCCCAAGCACAACACCAAGTTTGAAGAAGAATTTCTAGGAAGACTAAGGAGCCTCAATGAAGTGAAGAAAGAGGTGCCATCTCAAGGTCAAAAAATTAGCCTCCTTGAAACAATGCTTGTTCAAATCTCTCTTTCACTCACCCACCATGAAGAGAAGAGGCTCCCATCGCAACCCATGGTCAACCCAAATAATGATGGTGGTTAAGTGAGTGCTACTCAAGGTGCTTATGTCCCACCACAAGGCCAAGTACCCCCACTACACCAGTAGTAGGGACCACCACATCCATATGCTCCTCCACCTCAAAAACCCCCTTTCAACTATTAATATCCCCCATATATCAACCACCACATCCACAACAACCTCCTCAACAACCAACTTGCATGCCCCAAAATCCTAACCCACCTCACCAAAGACCACCACCACCTTCATCTTCACAAGCTCCTCCTTCATCCAATGAACAAGTGAATATGGTGTCAATCATGTGGGAGAAAAAGGATGCTCAAGAGATTAAAAAAGGGAAGATAAAATGATCAAGGTTGATGATGCTAATTTAGTACCAAAAGAATCTAGTGGAGATTGTAAGAGCACCAAAGTGTTTTCTGCTCCCTTGTTGCTTGAAAATTCCAAGTACGTCTTACCCCAATTTGAGTTCGTGAGATTATCTATCCACCCTTTCTTGGAAGTGACGAAAGTGCTAGAGATTCAGTTCTTCTATCCTCTAGAGACAAGATCATATTTACTACCCCACATGCCATTGATATGGTAACACTTGATGTAATACCTTGTTGGAAGTCAATACCTCCCCATTAGACAAGAATCACCATCATACCTTCTCAAGGCCCACAAAATTCTATAGAAACATTTGATGCAATTGGTGAGCAATTCAATGATGCTTTAAAAGACCCCTCTCTCTAAGATAAGAATAATTGCATCATGAATCTCTTAGGGACCTTGAAGCAAGGAACATCAACAATTGAAGAATTTCTTTCATTAGTAAAGGATATTTGCACGGGGAGGAGAAAACCAGTGTTATTTCCACCCAAGGAAATCATTGCAACAAGATATGTGAACTTCATCCTGACATTGTTTCTTGGAAAAAGGGATGACCAGGGAGTCCCTCTTGTCACGTGCTATATCAGTGCATGATGTGTTGATCATGATCTCCTAGATCAAGGCATATGATTAAGCATTATGTCATTGAGCATGTACTTATGGCTTGCCTTAATATAAAGGAACCGGTGGATTTTGTCCTTGTCTTGGGTGATAGAACTAAGACGAAACCCATGGGCATATTGTAAACGAGACAATGGCATTGGATCAAAGGTTAAACATCCAATACCTGACTGACTTTCTAATCATGGATTCTACCCTTCTTGTCCATCATAGGTGTGGAGGTTAATGTGCGTACATGCTCACACATAGAAGGTGAAAGTTTGACTTCTTTATATTCACTGAGGAAGAACGATATTGACTAGTGAAGAAGATTTTGTTAATTGTCTAGGTCACTATCATCCTCTAGAATAATGGAGATCAAGTCCTTACTTCCGATCGATGTAAACTTCTTGGGATGAATCCCATTTGGTTAGAACTCTAGAAAGGATCACTGTGGAAGAGAAAGGAGACACCGAGGGTGTTAACACTTAGTGAAGAAAGAAACAAGCCCAAATGAAGTCTATAAGTTTAGCACTAGTGGGGGGCAACCACGTGGTTTTATATTCTCGAACCTTGTTGTTTTATCATGCTTTCTTTTTCCACAAAATACACACACACACACTTGTTCTTGATAGTTCTTGTTTGAGTTTTGACGAGATGTAGGTAACAAGTTTAAGAGAAAGGCAGCTGGAATAGTTTTAGCTTTGGATGGTCAAGAAGTCTATGATGATGATCATGTTGAAGGTAACCCATAGTCCCATAGTTTGACTTTCAAGTTTTGTTTCCTTATGCATGGTACCTTGTGGATATATGCATGGAAGCTACCTTTGTACCTATAGTTTTGCTTGAAACTTTTCAAGGGGTGGTAAATAGTTGTTTGTTAGATTTATACATTTTGATTTTGAGGACAAAATCCCTTTAAGGGTGGTATGCTATAACATACTGAAACCTAGAACTTGATCATATTCCAGGGTTAATAGGTTACAAAACCTTAGTCTTTGGGCTTAGCCAAACAAGGATAAGGGTATGCTCTTTAGTGACCCTAAATATGTTAATGCATGAATAAATCACCCAAACATGTAGAATATAAATAAATATTACCTAATACCTTCAAATTAGTCATAAGATCAATGAAGGATACATAAGATATGTCACATGAGGTAATAATGTGCATAAAAGGAAAAGGTGTCCATAATTGAGAATAATTATATATAATTCTAAAAATATGAAATAAATAAACTTATGTGAGATAATGATAGAGTAGATTCATTCTAGATCTTTCCTTAGCCTTTTATAATAATCAATAGATATTAACATGAATAATAACTCTTTAAGCAAGGTAATGTCATATTGAATTATTTAATAAGGAAAATAATGGAAGTAATTGATAATGGGTTAAAATATATAAAAGGAAAACTTATTGGTTAATAATAACTTCAGATTTGCTTTCTTTATATATTCTTTGTCTTGGAGTCCAAATTTCAAAAATTTAGGGTTTTAATGATCACATCTAATTTTATCTATATAAGAAAAGGTGTTTTTCCTTAAAAATATGATATAAAATACTTAATGACTCCAAAAGTGGAAAACAATCTTAGATTCGTAATCTACACATTAAAATATGCCTTTGGGTGAATTTTCACTCAATTTGGAGAAATTTTGATTAAAAGATGAAATCAAGAGAGAGAAAGTGTGTAGAACCTTCAAAATTAGATAACTTAACAAATAACTTTAACATGTAAAATTAATGGAAAATTCGTATCCAAGGCACTTAATGTGACTTGTGGGTGAAGTTTCATCAAATTTGGAGAATCTTGAAGTCATTAATGAAGGAAGAAAGAGAAATGATTATTTGATTTATTTAACACATCAAAAGTTCCCAAAAGGCAAAACTAATTGCATATTCATATTCCTCATATCAAAATAGGTTGGGTG
The DNA here is from genome assembly GCA_963693085.1 of Alisma plantago-aquatica. NCBI lineage: Eukaryota > Viridiplantae > Streptophyta > Magnoliopsida > Alismatales > Alismataceae > Alisma > Alisma plantago-aquatica. The sequence goes on along the minus strand of OY856409.1, from coordinate 161,115,879 downwards.
TCAAATTTCATCCAATTTGGAGTTTATTTTCACCCTAAAAAGATGAAAGAGAAAAAGAGGAATACATGTATTCACTCTTTATTCCAATTTGATTTAGGATTCCATTTCTGGTCATGTATATGATTTTATTTTTGTTTTTATGTGTGAGATTTGTGGACCATCAGATTTTTTATCCAAGGGCCCTTGGGTCGTCTTCCTCATGTGGTGGGACTGCTACAGTGCGCCGTGGATTTTGATTTTTCATATCCACTTTTCTCGATCATTACTTAGTGAAATCAAGTGATTTCTTTTCCAATAGACTCCAAAACAGAATCTATACCATTTTATACCTTACTTTCCTCTTTTGGTTGAGAAGTTAATAAATCCCCAATTCTTGTGTCTCAAGGCCTTCGGCCGACCAACCCACTCTCTGATTCTCGCTCCCGACCTATAAATAGGGATATGTGTTTCATTTTCATCTATCGTGCACTCGTTTCCTCATCGAATTTTCTCAAAGACCCCTCACATTGCCATCACAATTGAATCCTTTTACTTTGCAGTGACATACATGTCCTTCTCCACGACGTCACCTCTGAAATAATTGTCCACCTCTATAGCAAGTGTAGTGGTCTCATTTGTCCACCTCTGAAATAATTGACCACTTGCTATAGAGAGTTCGTTGGACGCTATTCATCCTTTCTTCACTTTTGCTTCGCCAAATTAGCAAGTGTAGTGGTCTCATTTGAGCAGATCCTTTGTTTTCTATAATGATTGATGAGATGAAGGGGATGAATCCCCTATAGTTTTGGTTGGTTTTGTCCCTCAATTTTACTTCTTCCTTTCATTTTTATTTGGGGGTACTTTGGTCATGTTGCCTGTTTTGTTTTCTTTTCGCGCTAAGTGGCTCACTAGGTAGTTGTGGGGCCACTTGAGTTGGTAGTCTGTGATTGGGACAACTCAATGGGATCACCCTCTCCCTCTCTCTCCTCCTCTCTTGTAACTTTTCTACTTATTTGGGTTTTTGGATTTTTTTGATTGGTCGAGCTTTTAAAAATTCATACTTGATTATATACTTATCCAAAAATTACAAATAAATAGTCACTAGATTCAGAAAAATAAGAGCTATTTATGGTGTTGGTTTTGTCACCTATATCCAATGCTTAAAATATGTGATTTTAATGGATTAATATAAATAAGTAATAACTTACAAAAATTCATAACTAAATATCTAAAAGTAAAAAATAATAATAAAATATTTTTTGAACTCAGAAAAAGATAATCTAAAACATGGCATGGTTTGGGTAACCTAATTCACTAATATTAGAATTTTGATTTTAAGCTTTTAAATAATTATTGTAAACCTATTTCTAATTCTACATATATGCCTAATAGGTTCTTTGGAGACCTACGCTTGAATCTAGGACTGATTTTGGACTATTTAGATTCTTGTGTAAGGTATGTTTGTATCCGCTATTGGTCTTATTGAGCAATAACGTATCTTTATCATTTTCTTGGTCCTATGGACATTTACCTACACCATATCTTGTTCTTTTGGAAAATATGCTTCATGTGAAGTATCTTTTATTTGTTATTGATCTTTAGACATTCTTTTGGTCTTTTCTTATTTTTTGTCCAAGATGGAATTCAATTTATTAACATATGCCCACTTTGAGATGGATCATTATGATTGTTACTTTTGTAGTGATTAATTTGTAAAACCCGACTATACTTTCTACTTGCCTCTCTATTAAGCATGTTGTGTGACATAATAGACCTAGAGTAATATAATTTGCATTGGTTTTTGGGTTAGATTCCCTTATTTATTTTGGGATGGCGGTTATATGCCCCATACCCATGCTTCAAATATATGAGGTTTGGCCCATATTTATATTTATTGCGAGTTTACTTATGTGCCAATCCCTATCATGTTTCAAGTTGATGAGACTTGACCACCTTTGTTATTTATGTTGTTCTAGTGCAATGTTTATCTCACATACATGCATGTTGTTATGGGTTTAGTACCCAAAAGGATTGTGTGCTTTTGTGGCACCACTTTTACTAATCATTTTATGGCAAGTATTTCCTTTAACATATGATAGTGATTCTTTCCTCTTATGACCCTTTTGGGTAGTCCTTACCTCTTTTATGGCAAGCCTTTATACTTTATTCCCTCATTCTTAATATATTGCTCAACTTCTATTTAGCATGCACATACCATCTTTTTGCTGATATTCTCTTTTCCTTTCTTTTTGTGGGGTGTGCTTCCAGCCCTATGTGCTGGACAAGGAGAGGGAAATCAAGGAGGACCTAGACCACAACAAGTGTAGATGAACTCATGGGAGACTTTGCTTGAAGTTGTTAGGTGATCCTCAACTAGTCCTATATGTAGTTAGTTTTTCCTTTATATCACCATGTGTTGTGAAATATTAGTATGATAACAAGCTTTGTAATGGTTAGATACATCTTTTATTCCTCTACTATCTTATGTTATGATACAACCATGTTATATAAATTGGTTTCATACATTTCAAGATAAAGTTTTTGTTAATGTGTTCTTTGGGATGTTACCTTTTTTTTATTAGGGAGTGGTTCTCCTCTGGGATCCCACTCCTTACACTTATCGGGATGGAAAATACTCCAAGTTGGAGATTCTACAAGGGTGAAACTTCATCCTCAAGCCAGAGTTTTGCTCCCTCCACTTAATTCTTGGTTACTCTTGTACTTTTCTTCTCTACAATCATGGAAAACACTAAAAGTTTTGTAATCTACCTATGCTTCTTCAATATGTTCGAGTAGAACCCTTATTCTTGGGCATGGGAGAGTAGCTCACATGTATTACTTATGTGAACTCATAAATTATGTCATATGGTATTTAATTTGCTTCTCCATGATGGTTTTATGGTGTTTTACTTCTTGTATGATTGGCTGGCCACCTTTTATACATGCTTTATGCCTCCTTGTGCTACATGGGAGAATGTGTGAGGGAGTAAGGAGTAGAACACATGAAAGCATTCTCTTGACCACATAAGTGGCTGGAGAATATTAAGGATACAAGGTTGCATTCGAAATCTAAGCATGGGCATGGGAGTGTGATGTGAAGATGAGAACCGTCTCATGTTATCGGGAGGTGCATGATGACAACAACCTCCTTGCAGATTAACAACATGTTTTAATTTTGTGGTTTCACATGATATGATGGCAAGGTAGTGAAATCGTATGTCCAAGACTTTCTAAAATTTGATCCCAACTTTAAAATTTAAGTCCTTTTGTTGTTTACTTGTCTTTTAGTTAATAACAATCAAACTCCGGTGCGTGATTCACCAAAAAAAACAATCAAACTCTTCTTTTGTAATCTGACTTAGATTGTTGAACTTTAGTTCTTTTGTGCCTAGCAAGCTTAGCTCCATGCGGTTCAACCTCAGCTAAAATTGATCCCGTACACATTTAAGTGATTGATGAGTTGAAATATAAAATTTAAAACATGCTTTCCTTGGACAATAAACAAGTTTTGTGTGCCATTTTCAGGGCGTTATGTTAATAATAGTTAGAGTAAAAGTTCTAGTTAGTATTCGAGAGTAAGTCATTATTTTCCATATTGTAATACCTTTTTTGTAGTGTGATTCTCACTTATATATTACTTTTTAAGATTGTATGTGTCTCTCTAAGAGGGTTCTTGAGACATCAATCTTCCTAGACCTAAAAATTGAGTGAACTTTTTGTAGTGGAAGGAGGGCAAGGAAAGGTGATAACTCCCATAACTTGAAGGGATCACATATGTCATCACCTTACTCAACACCTTCCCACCGTTCTCACCCGATCAATGTCAAGAATCAAAGATGGAGGACAACTGCCTGCTAAAAGAGTTCATTGTGCCAGCTACCATCAACATCTGTGGAGCCATTGATCATCCTTCCATTGAAACCAATAATTTCTCCATTAGTCCTACCATAATGTAGATGATCCAACACAACTGTTTCAAAAGAATGCCTATGGAAGATCTAAATATTCACATAGCCAAATTCTTGAAGTACTTAAGCACCTCTAAGATCAACGGTGCTCTAGCTTAAGGACTATGTCTACTCGTATTCCCATTAACTTTATGAGATCGAGCCAAGGAGTGGCTCTCATCTTTGCCAAAGAGGTCTATCAAGAGTTGGGATGAAATGTTGCATGCCTTCCTTACCAAGTACTTTCCTCCAAGTAAGATGGCTCAACTGAGGAGCCAGCTCACCAACTTCAAGCAACAAGAAGTTGAGAGACTCTATGATACATGTGAAAGATTTAAATATCTGCAACGCCTTTTTCCTCATCATGGGTTAACCAATTGGCTGTTACTCCAAACATTCTATAACAGGTTATTCTGCAATACCCATATGTCTATTGATGCCACTGCAAATGGAGCTCTAATGAATAAGTCATACAGTGAAGCATATTCTATTATTGAAGATATGTCACTCAACCACAGTTAGTGGAGCACTAAAAGGACCAACCAACCCTTCTCTTCCACTAGCTCAAGTGAGAAATCTAGTGCGAAGCACATTGTAGACGTAGTAGATCTCATTGTAGCCAAACTTGATGCTTTGACTTAGAAGTTTGAAAATCTGACCACTCTTCTTCTTTTTTTGCACCATGGTGAATGCCATGGAGACGTCATAGTAGGTCAATGCAGTAGGCAACTTCAACATTAGACAAGCCTACAATCCTTTCTTAGAGACCTACAATCCAAGATGGAGGGACCATCCAAACTTTTCTAATAGGAACAACAACTCTCAAAACGAACAACAACAAGGTTAAGCTCAAAGTCAACAACCTATGAGAAACCGCCAGCCCATGAATACCAATCGGTAACAACTACTAGGATATAGCAACAACAACAATAGGAACTTCAACCAGCTTCAACAAATGACTCAACCACAATTGAAGTCTAGTTTGAAGAGTCTTCTTGAGACTTTTGTGACTACATATATTCAACTGAAATTATGAGTTCTGGGCACACGCGAATATCTTGAAGGATGCCATCACACAACTTTCTTCTATAGTTGATGGGATTGTCACCCATACCAATATATTGGAAAACCATATCACTAAACAAGGTCAACCAAGGAGCACCTTCAGGTTCTTTGCCCAGTCAACTGGTCATGAATCCCAAGGAAACTTGCAAATTTGTGATCTAAGGAGTGGGGCAGTGATAGGAGGGTCTTCATCACCTTTTAGGAGGAAAATTGAAGAAGTTATTGACATTAGTGTGGAGGAGACTGTTGAAAACCAAAGGAAGAAATCTGCTAGAAATTTGCATCAATATGACTCTTCTTGCATGCCTAGTTCTCCTTTCCCTCACAGGTTTTCTAATACCAAAGATGATATTAAGTTCAACAAGTTGATGGACATTTTAACAAGCTATATGGGAATATGCCTTTAGTTGAAGTTATAGCTGAAATGCCTTCTTATGTTAAGTTTTTGAAAGACATTCTAACAATGAAAAGGAGATCCGATAAACTTGAAACTATTATATTATCTTAAAGGCTAAGCTCTATCATCCAGAATCGTATGCCTGAAAAACTTGAAATTATTATATTATCTTAAAGGGTAAGCTCTATGATCTAGAATCGTATGCCTGAAAACTAGATGATCAAGGTACTTTCACTCTCCATTACAAGATTGGAGACTCAACTTTTGATAAAGGCCATTTTTATCTTAGTGATAGCATTAGCTTGATTCCTATTTCTCTGTGGTAAAAGCTTGACTTGGGAGACTTGAAACCATTATCAATGATGATTCAGTTAGCCGATCTCTCAATCAAATATCCTAAAGGGGTGATTGAAGATATTTCGATATAGATAGGGAAGTTTTTCATTCCATGTGACTTTGTGGTCCTGGACATGGATAAGGATCCTGCAAACCCAGTCCTCTTAGGAAGACCATTTCTCCATAATGTAGGCTGCCTTGTTGATGTTAGATAAGGGAAACTGACTGTTAGAGTTGGAGATGAAGCACTTGTGTTTTCTATTTATGATGCTATGAAAGCACCCAACTCTAAAGACTATCTCTGTATGATTAATACCATTGATACCTTACTTTAAGAATAAAATAATTCTATTAAGAATACTCTTGAAGACTTTGGAGATGATGATAAAGAAGACACAAAAGCCATTGTCAATGAGAAGAATTGTGAAACCTTGAAGATTCCAATAAGTTAGGAAGAATCAAAGGATAATGAGGAAAGAAACACCGCTGCTCCAAATAAATAGCTAGAATTAAAACCCATCCCACCGGAGTTGAGGTACGCTTTGTTAGACCCAAATTTTACCTCCCTAGTTATTAGAAATTCTAAATTGAATGAAGAATAAGAAGAGAAATTATTCAATGAACTAAGAATCTATAAAGATGTAATAGACTAATCAATTGACGACCTTAAAGGAATTAACCCACATATTTGTATGTACCATATAGATTTAGCAGAAAATGTCAAACCTTGCATAGATCCTCCAAGAAGACTAAATCAAAATACGATTGAAGTTGTTAAAAAGGAAATTTTCAAACTCAAAAATGCATGAATTATATATCCCATCAGTGATAGACCTTGGTTGAGCGCTATACATGTTGTACCCAAGAAGGGAGGAACTAATGTAATAAAAGGGGAAAATGAAGAATTAATTCAAACAAGAATCATCGCTGGATGGGGAATGTGTATTGATTATAGAAAATCAAATAAAGCCACTAGAAAGGACCATTTCCCCTGCCTTTTATTGACTTGATGCTAGAAATACTTGCCTGCCACTCTTACTTTTTCTATCTTGATGGGTATAGTGGGTTCTTTCATATTCCTATCTACCCACCTGATCAAGAAAAGATCACTTTCACATGCACCTGTGGGATGTGTGCTTATATGCATATGGCTTTAGGACTTTGTAATTCGCCCGCCACCTTTCAAAGGTGTATGCTGGCAATTTTCTCTGATTATATTGAAAAGATTATGAAAATATTATGTATTACTTTAGTGTTTATGGAAACTCTTTTTATATTTGATTGCTGAATCTAACTAAAGTTTTATAGAGATGCTAATAAGTCAACCTCGTCCTTAATTGGGAAAATTGCCACTTCATGGAGAAAACAGGGGATGTACATGCCATTTCGAATAGAGGAATTGAAGTGGATAAGGCATACGAAGAAGCTATTGAAAATATGTAAACTCAAACAAATATGAAAGAAGTTTGCAGTTTCTTGGGACATGCAAGGTTCTACGTAAGATTTATAAAGGAATTTTCCAAGATTGCAAAACCTTTATGTTCCTTGATAGTCAAACATGTTGAGTATGTATTTGATGATGAAAGCCAAATAGCCTCCCGAACACTAAAGGTTGCTCTAATTTCAGCACCTATCATCCAACCATTAGCTTTGAGTACTCCTTTTGAAATGATGTGTGATGCAAGAGATTACACTATAGGAGTAGTTTTGAGGCGAAGTACAGATAAAAACTCCATGCCATCCACTATGCAAGTAAGAACTTAGATGATGCATAGATGAATTATGCCACAACAAGAAAGAGATGCTTGCTATAGTCTATGTTTTTGATAAATTTACACAGTACCTAGTGGGTTCCAAGGTCATTGTGTACATGGACCATGCCACAATTAGATACCTTGTCAGAAAGAAGGATGTGAAAACTGGCCTCATCTACTGAATACAGCTATTACTAGAGTTTGACTTGGAAATCAAAGATAAGAAAGGGATAGAAATTAATGTATCTTAATACCTCTCACATCTCTCAACAAGTGTTGAAGACAAGATTCCAATTGATGACAATTTTCCTGTCGTGAAGTTATAGGTGGTAAACTCTCTTGGTATGCCATGGTTTACTGATTTTGCAAATTATTTAGCCACTGGATGCCTACCCTCTAATTTCACATACCAATAGAAGAAAAAGTTCCTTCATGATGTCAAATTCTAATATTGGGATGAGCCCCTATTGTTTAAGCAATGTGTAGATGGGCTTATTAGGAGATGCATTCCCAATGAAGAGATTGCAAGTGTGATTTCAGAGTTTTCATTCCTCTCCTTATGTTGGACACCTTGGAGCAAATAAGACTGTGAACAAGATTCTTCAAGTAGGTTTCTATTGTCCAATTGTATTTTGTGATATGCATGCCTTTGTTTAAGCCCATGACAAGTGTCAAAGATCAGGAGGGATTTCAAAGAAGGACGAGATGCCATTGAATTCAATCCTAGAGATAGAAGTCTTCTATGTGTCAGGAATAGATTATATGGGCCCTTTTCCATCATCATGTAGTTACAAGTTCATCCCAATAGCATGTGACTATGTATCCAAGTGGGTGGAGGAAATCCCCACTCAATAACCAGATGCCAAGTCCACGATAAAGCATTTCAGAAGATCATTTTTCCTAGGTTTAAAGTCTGAAGAGCTATCATATATGATGGTGGTAGCCAATTCAATGATAGAAACTTCAACAACCTACTAGACAATTATGGAGTGAAGCACAAGGTGTCCACACCTTATCATCCTCAAACAATAGGTCAGGTGGAAATCTCCAATAGGCAACTGAAAACTATATTTGAAAAGAGTGTCTCCAACTCAAGAAAGGATTGGGCATAGAAACTAGATGATGCACTATGGGCATACAAGACATATTTCAAGACTCTAATTGGCACCACTCTGGTCAATCTATTTTACAAAAAATCTTGTCACTTACCTATAGAATTGGAGCATATAACACTATGGATGATCAAATTCGTCAACTATGATTTGAATAAAATAGGGGAGAAAATACTTATACAACTCCAAGAGCTTGAAGAACTCAGGATGGATGCATATGAGAATATAAAGATCTATAAGGAGAAGACAAAAAGGTGGTAAGATAAGAGAATCGAAGACAAAGAATTCAAAGAAGGAGACCAAGTTTTATTGTTGAATTCTAAACTTTAGTTCTTTCTGGGGAAACTAAGATCTTGATGGTGTGGGCCATTCTTAGTTTTGAAGGTCTATCCCTACGTGATAGTGGAGCTACAAGGCAAGTAATCAACATTCAAAGTTAATGGACAAAGATGGAAGTTGTACACTGACATGGAAGATATTGACAATGAAACCTCTTGATCCCTCCAATATGCGTGATTCAAGAGCTGAAGAGTCTCACTCTGGACTTTAAATGAAGGAACTTGTGGGAGTTGACCCCACATTAGGATATATTTCCTTATTTAGTATTGCTAAAGAACTTTTTCATTTAGAACTAAATTTGTCATGGATGGCTGTAATAATGTAAACCCTCATAGACGCATATCACCCTCTTTGTAGGTATTGATCAAAAGAAGACAAATTATGTAGAAATTTAGGAAGACACAATGTGTCTTTATTTGCACATGTTGTGTTCACCATTCACATATGGGCTATTAAGAAAAAACTCCAAAACACATGACATGCTCAAATTATGACATGGCGTGCATGGCCACAGAAGACATTTGTTGGAAAATCACACGACATGTTGTTAATCAAACACAATGTGTCCTCTAGATCATTCCAATGCAATATTTTTTTCTCAAAAAGCACATTATGTGTCTTTATATACACACGTCGTGTCATTATTGGGTTGAGAGTTCTATGCATACACTTGGAATGTTACATAACATGTTTTAAATAGAACACATCATTTTCTCTTCAGTAAACGTAAATTTCAAAAGGAGCAGGCGATTTGTACATAACAAAACATCATGTCTAAAAGAAGACACGTCATGTATTCTTTCAAGAAGTTGAGTTCTTAACCATGATCTATAGTTACCTCTCTCACTTTTATTCACAATCAGTTGTCTCTAGCAGCCGTGTGCACATCATCCCAGCCGTGTGTGACTCCAACACCACCGCCTCCATCCACAAGTGTCACCTCTATGCTACGCCACTCTCAAGCTTCTCCAAAGCAGCTCTATCGCCATCACTCCTCCCAATCATGCTCAAGCATCGCCCTTGGTTTTCTTGCCACTCAAGCTCAAGCTCCACCCTTGTCCCCATAAAGCAAAGCAACTCTGTCATCACCTTCATTCTGGGCTCTACTTCATCACAGTCTAGACAAGACACGCCATGAACAGTCAAAGTTATGAAGCATAAGGAAATCACTTTACTCGACCTTCAGATGCCATTGATCTCCAGTTACACATCGTGCATCCTGAAGACACACCGTGTTCATCCATTCGTTCTTCAACCTTTCTGTCAAAAGACACACCTTGTACATAATTAGACACACTATGTCTCAAACTGCTTCAGCAAGTCCTCAACACCAATGGCATCAATTAAGAAAATGTCAAACCATAGGCATGGACAAATCTCATCATCAGCCCCTACCTATGTATCCACAACCTTGTTCAGTGTGACTATAGAGGAAGACCCCACATACCAATTCCTTTTTCTCAAAGGATCCTACCTACCCATTTTTCTTGTGATCAAACAATATAAGCCTTGGGATTCAAGGATGAAGTCAAGGAGCAACTCAAGGAGCTGGATCTCAAGTATGTCTAATGTACGGTGAGAAACACCTACCCTCACCTTGTTTATGAGTTTCTTACTACCTTAAAGATGGAGGAGGACTTGAAGAATAGGCCTGAAACATATGCTTTCATTCTTTTCTGTATATTGGGCCAGAACTACAAAATTACCTTCAAGCAATTCTGTGAGCTCTTAGAGTGCCACTACGAGGGTGCTCCAGCTTACCATACAACCTTTTACAGAGATGTCTTCTAGAGTGAGATCACTGATGACGAGAGACAGGAGGCGAAGAAGGCCATGGCAACTACCATCCTTAATCTAATCTTCAAATAAGTCCACCAACTCCTCAATACAAGAGTCTTTGCTAAGAAAGAAACCCAAAACATGTGGGGGAAGCAAGATTTATTTGTTCTGTGGGGTGTGGTATATGATCTTCAGATGAATCTAGGTTATTTCATTCTCACTAGGTTCTTTGATATAAAGAATATCAGGAATATAGAATCTAGTGACATCATGTTCTTGGTATTTATGCCCAGAGAGTCATTCATATGATGATTGTAATGGCATAACATGTAAATGATTTGATTACTAGTAAAGGCAAGCTTTCAATTTGTTCTATTTAATTTAGTTATGAGATAATGATGTAACATTATAAATGTCTATAGAATTATATTACCCAATGACGTATGTATTCAAGTTACTATCCTCGTGGATGAGACCATACAGATGTTAAGAGTACATATACATATTCTCATTATGTCCCTGATCGATTGTTATTATCGAATGTTGATACAATAACATATAAGATCAAAATGTGACTTGGTTGATGACTAAATCTCGTTAGTCACAATATGGCATTATCAAACCAAGCACATAGATACATGTTAGATAATAGTGTATGGGACTTACCCACTGTGAGAATAACATATGGAAGCCACAATCGTGGAATTCATAGTAATATGTCACACTGATGGTGGTGGTTGTGGTTATTAGACCTAAAATCATGTCACTCATCACATGTCATTGGGTACACTTTGACATCATAAAACGCAGTCCTAAAACATGGGTTGTTATAATGATGATGATTGGGTTACTTTGACACCTAAGGACTGAGTGTGAGTGATAGAGATATGGTTTTCCTTCCTACAAGAGTATGATATCCAAAGCCTCTTGATTAGCAAGACTGAGAAAAGTATGGCCATATGCATGTGAGTCAATTTATGTTATTGAGCTTACATATACCTCATGCAGTTTGCTCTGGTTCATGAAATAAAATTTAATAATAATGAGAATGATTTCTCCATGCCTCTAGTTCAATCTGGATATCAGTGATAAAGGAACTATAAAAACACTATAACACCATACACAAATTGTAGGTTGAAGTTGCTCCCCAACTTTCCATTCAATTGGGTAGAACTTATGTGTGACTAGGCACCTCTCTTTACTTGTGATGTCATAAGTTGTTATAAACACTCATTACAAACATGATATGGGATCTATAAGTTCACACACATAGGAACTCATCTAGAAGAGGAGTTTGATCTTGAAAGATAATTGAATTGATTACTAAAGAGTTTAGGTATTTCAAGTCACACATATGACTAGACTACCAAAACATCAGTTCAAGTGTTGAAACATCTGTTTGGAGTGCCATGTTGATTGCATCATGCATTTGGAGGAATTCAGCCTGAAATGGTCTGTGTGATGCCCATTTGGCTTGGCCAGATGATCGTCTCAAGTGGTGTGAGAGTGCTTGTCTCACATGCACCAAACGGCCGTCTTGGGTGTGCAATTTGATTGCATCGAGGATTGATATTGACGTCAAGTTGAGTACTAGTTGGAATTGAATTGCCAATATATGTGCAAAATTGGAAAGTGCAAAATGACTGTCTCACTGATAGAGACGACTATCTTGCATCCTAAATGACCTTCTCACAGCACAAGATGACCATCTCAGTTGTCGTGGTTGCAAAAATTCAAGAATTGTTTCCAAAATTCAAGAACTTCATGTCATTTCCACTCCTGCTTTAGTCCCGTATTAGCTGGGGACTGGGAACCCTGACCCTAACCCCTACTATATATAGAGGGGTACTGGGGGCTTACTAAAACATAACTACACCACAAACAATTGACAATCACTTTCTATGACAAACGTTTTTATTGAGTTTATTTATTACATGTGGTGCGAATATTTAAACTGGTTGATGTGAATGTCCTTCTAAATCACCAAATGTTTTGAACTTACCAAGTCAGATATGAATTTGAAAGTTCATTTAAAAATTAATGTCATATATTAATTTACTGGTAGCTAAACCAAGTGTAATTAAAACATGTTTGTGACAACTCCAGAACCTTCATTCGTCCAAACTGAGCCGCCTGACACAAGAGAGATGCATGTATCACTGACCCATATGGCCATCTGGTGAGTTTGAGTTGAGTTGATCAGTTCAACATCTTGAACTAGTCAGTTCATAGGGAAGAACTCAGCCAATTCAATTTATGATTTGCATGCTTCTAGGTGCTTAATCCAATTACCTAAGAACCAGATGACTAATACATAAGAGCCCAACTGAGCAACCAGGAGGTGAGTCGACTGGTGCAAGATTTGAACTGATCAACCTGGATTGGTTCAAGTACCGATCTTCACCAACAACAATTTGTATATGATGTGGACCATAGGTGATAGTAATTCCCTGTGGCTCTAAGGAATTATATAAGTATGGTCATAACCACGCTTGTGTGTTTTATTTATTGCATGTTCTTATTTGTGGTTATGATACATACTATAAATATGTGGTGATTGGATAAAGTATATGTATTTATGCATACATACAAACTCCCTCAACTTAAATATCAATTCTAAGATTCCATTCATTAGTAGTACACATGAAATGATTGATGAATAAGTGTAGATTTTCACAAAACATGGTGTGTCATCTATCTCGTGAAAATGTGATGGTAGATATGTAGATTTTCACAAAGCATGGTGCATATATATCATATTGTCTATTGGGTCAGGCTTAACTAGTGACTTGGAGAGCCCAAGTCTAGAGGCATGCAAATGATCATGGAATGGAGTTGTGCATATCATCTATCTAAGAGTTGCATATGATGCAATTGGCATGATGGCTTACCTAAATAGTCAGGTTGTGGGCGCGACCGGCAAAAGCCGACCCTTGACTTGATGAAATATGGATGTTGGCCCACTAAAATATTGTATGATGCAATATTCCAAATTTAAATTGTGGGCTATCATTTTTAATAAAATAGTGGGAGTGATAATAATTAAAGACAAAATTAATATTGTCAAAATTATCAAATCAAACTAAATCAAAAATGTTTTGAGAAGTTGCAATATTTCTTTGTAGAATCAAATATCAAACACAAAACTCATTCAAATTGCAATTAGTCCCAAAGAAGGTCAAAAACGGGATATAGTTCTACAATTGGTTAAGGACTTTGAGAAATGTTCTCATCAATGAGTGAAATCTCTATGTCTGTGATAAACCAATGCCATGGAAACCCACTCCAAATGTGCCTACGGCTAAATGGATGCTTATTTGAAGCATGACCATGATTTCATAGACATTTAAATACCTAATGCTATGTTATATCAACTATGAGTTGCAAAAACAACATGAATACATGGACATTCTCGAGATGGTAACACATCTTGAGAATAATGTAAAGCAAACAAGATATAATTTGAGTACAAACTGACAAAGGGAGGTCCAGTAGAACCCCATGTGCTCATTGTGATTCGACATGTGGAATGATTAGGATTTCTCTTAGGTCAAGAGTTGACCATAGATATGATTATACAAGTGTCACATGAATCATGTAGTCAGTTTATCAAATGTTTGGCATGTTGATGCCAAAGCAAGGAAGAACAAGGACAAATCTATGATGATGATCAATAGAAGTGAGTCCTAGGGCGAAGGAAAGGTTAAGAAGTGTTTTGAGGCTAAGCTTTAGTCCAAGTCTTTCACACTCAAGTTATGTATAATGGTAAGTATAAAAGGAGTATGTCCCTTTTCACTTTAAGGATGAAGAAAAGAAAGTGCCACCATTGTCACTTGTCTGGACATTGGAAAGGAATTATCCTCTTCATAAAGGATCTTAGGAAGAAGATAGAGATAGGGATGTCTAGTTCAGGACCTGAGAACAAGAAAGCTATAACTGTGCAGAGCAAGGGTTGCCACCTCTATAGTTGGAATTTGTCATTCATGGGAACATAATAGCATTAGCGAATTGCTATTTTGTACTTGCTATTAATGAAAACATTATATGTTCTATATGACAAGAGCATTACGTTTCATTTTTAAAGATATGATCTTTTATGGAAATGTCATATGTCTCACAGACTATACTTGATAGTTGGAAAGACAAATGTGTATGACACATATACTGAATGAATTGATAACTCAAACAAATTGAATACTTGTAGCACTACCATACATAAACAAGAAATGCATTTTTGGAAACCATATGATGGTTATCTAGACACTTTAATGTAATTGGTTAGTTATGTCTGTTGAAGTATTAATTTTCTTATGTGAGTAGTACAAGTTTCTTTCTCATCTTTACTAGGATTAATTTAACATACTTATTGAATTCAACATACTTATTGGATTAATTTAACCTTCTTTAAGGTTTATCAACCTACACTTATTAAAGTGTATCCATCTCTTTACATTTAAGATTTATCCATTGATTACATTCAAAGTGTATCGTCCTACACTAATCAAGGTGTATCGACCTATATTTAATTAGGTGTATCGGCCTCCACTTTAATCCTTGTGTCGGCCTATACACATCCACTTGTGTTGGCCTAGACAAATCTACTTATGTCATCCAAGACATATCAAATGATATCGGTTAAGAGATGCTTTGAGAAGTATCGTTTGTATGATGCTTGATGTATATTGGCCATAGAGTATTCTTATATGTGTTGTCCATACCATCATATTGTGTATCGACCACTCACTCAACTAGTGTGTTGTCCAAACCATCAACTAGGATATCAACCACTCAACCAAGTAGTGTATCGACCACTCAACATCAGCTAGGGTATCAGCCTAGATATCCCTTTGTGTATCAACCATTGCTCAATATGGGACATCAACCTCTAAGGTTTATATTATATCAGATAAACCCTTATTACATGCCTTAATTCATTCACCTATTGACCCCACCACTACTTGGTATATCGGCCAAGGCTTCTGAGAAGGTGTTACCCATACTTTTTATAAGTATGTCAGGCTAAGTATATTTCCCATCACACATGGATCGGGCTAGAGGGACATTGGGTTTGTGAGTGTATCAGATCAGGGTTAGGATCGGCCATGTCGGCCTCAACACTCAAACAAGGGATCGTAGTTCAATATTCCATCTTTAATATACATGTCTTGGTCATGACAAGCTAATGCCTTTGAGGATTACTATTTTTAGAGCATCTAACTTATCAGCCTAACAACAACATATTGTTTTAAAGCATCACAAGTTATATCGGCCATCCATGTTATGGTGCAAGTATGTGTATCGACTTGTCTATCTTGTAGATATCAGCCTACCTAATTTTTCTCATTTAGGTGATTGGTTAAACAATTGAGAGGGAAGTAGCCCTACTCATGTTACAAACCAAAAGGGGTAGGAGTTCATGATATCAGTTTCCATGCCTATATCCTTGTATCGGGTTAGGGTTTCCCATAAACCAATATTGATTTGGGCATATCAGTTTCATCATCTTTAAGTTACATCTCTTCTTCCATTACTATTCTAATTGATGGACAATAGCCCCATATATTCAATGGATCTCATAGAACCATCATTCAAATAAAAAAAAGTCAAAGTAGAAAAGGAATCATCAAGCAATGCATGATATAAGGTGAATAATAATAAAGTTGAGTTCAATTTCTATAATCCACATCAAGATCAACACAAGAGCTTCAAGCTCCACGTTCCCAAAGTTGAAGATGACTTATCAAAAGTCTAAGACTTGATCATAACACTTCTCTATAAAAGAAGATACCATAGTTAGGAACTTGGTCAAGAAAGAAGAGAAGGAAAGAATCATGATCCAAGAATAATGATCCAAGAATCATAGTCTTTCTAGGTTGAAGATGATCATGGCTTCACCTTAGGCAATATGTCGAACCTTCTTTTTGATCCTTGATATCCTAGGGTAGTCCTTCATGTAAGAGATGGTAAAGGAGTCAAAAGGTTTACTAGGAGGTGAAAGGAGAGGTATATATAGTTGATGTTTATGAAAGATAGTATGTGTGAGGTGTTGCACTTAAGTGACACATGTCCATGCATGGTGAATTCATGCAACCATAATTATCTTGCCATACTAAACTCATGAGGATAATTCATTGATAAGATATCGGCCATTGGGTATCTTGCTTGACAAGATATTACAACCTGATATCACTTTATGAGCAAACCAATACTACTTTTGCAAGTAACATGTAAATTGATAGGCTTCATCTACTTGAGGTGCTCTTCCCATTATGATCACTTTCAAAGGTTATCAAACCAATATGGGACATCCTATATGTCTTCCAAGCCGATAGACACTCCATTATACACTCCATAGCTCGACACGTCCTCATCTAGGGTTAAAAAACACTCAACACTTCTTTGGTTCTTTCACCACAAAGAGTGTTATCATTCAACTAAGACTCAGGTGAGGTGCCCCCTTCTTTTTCTTTCCTCTAGTTGATGCTAAGAGAGAAAAGAAACATTCTAAAGGTGATAATTTTGCACACACGCCCTCATTCGGGTAAATTTCAATCTTTACCAAAGGTATCAATTAAGACACAAACAATTTGCAAATAAGTTCAAAATTGATAAATAAACTCTCCTCAAGTATAATTACTTTTTAAAATATTAAGACAAGGTTCTAAGAAACATACTTAGGAATAGCTTCTAGGGTTATCCAAAAATATAGGTTAGGTGTGCTATAAGTTATCAACCCCTGACAAGGATTTTGTCCTCAAAATCTCAAGAGAAAATAGAATGGTACTTCCTCCTCATCTCTTCCTCCAGCTCCCATATGGCTTATTCAATGCCATAATTATACCAATGATCTTTCACAAGCACTATGTCTTTCTTTTTCAACTTCTTGATTCTTCTGTCAAAAATCAACACTGGACCTTCCACATAGGATATATCTCCAGCTAATTCTACATCTACATGTTGTAATACAAGCTATGTATTAGGGTGACATTTTCTCAACATAGATACATGAAACACTGGATGTAGTCTATGTAACTAAGGTGGTAGTTCCAACTTATAGGCTACATTTCCAAAACGTGCTATCATCAGACAGGGTCCCATAAATCTAGGATCCAACTTACTTTTCTTTCCAAATATGAGAACACCTTTGTAAGGATATACCTCGAGATATACTCTATCTCCAACTTAGAATTATAAAGTATACTACGATTACAACAATATGATTTTTGTTTGTCCTGTGTTGCCTTTAACTATTGTTGTATCACTTTATTCTTTTGTGTTGTCTGTTACACAAGTTTAGGACCAAGAAGTTGGCATTATCCTATTTCATACTAGCGTAATGAAGATCTACAACATCTACCATACAATGCTTTATATGGTGCCATATCTATGCTGTAATGATAACTATTATTGTAAGAAAACTCTATCAAAGTCAAATGTATATCCAAGCTACTTACAAATTGAATAACACATGCCCTATGCAAGTCTTTTGAAGTCTGTATAGTCCTTTCAGATTGTGCATATATCTGAGGGTCGAAAGTAGTACTAAACTTTAACTGCATACCCAAAGTTGTGTGTAATTACTCCCAAAAGTGGCTTGTAAACTGAGGACCCTTGTCTGATACTATTGTTGTTGGGACTTCATGCAACTGCACTATCTCATATAAAAAAACCTATGCAAGTTTCTTAGTAGTGTATGTTGTCTTAATAGGAAGAAAATGTGTTGACTTTGTCAACCTATCAACAATCACCCAAATGGAATCGTGACCCCTGGTTGTTCTAAGCAAACCAACTACAAAATACATTGTCACATGATACCACTTCCAATGTGGTATAGGTAATGATTGTAACATTCCTACCGGATTCTGGTGCTTAGCCTTAACTTGTTGACACACTGGAAATCGTATAACAAACTTAGCTACATCTTTCTTCAAACAGACCACCAATACATATCTTTTAGATTATGATACATTTTGGTACTTCTTGGATGCAAAGCATACATAGATGAGTGAGGTTCTTCCATAACCATATTTCTTAATTCATTAACATTAGTTACCACGATTCTACCATGGTAACAAACTGTTCTATCTTCAGACTCATGAAATTCATCTCGCTTCTCACTGCCATATTCTGATCTAATATGTTGTATCACAATACATGTTTATTGTGCTTCTTTAATCTATTGTCTCAGTGTAGGTTTTACTTGCATCTGTGCCAAAAATCCATCTAGCAAAGATACTTCCAGTTATATGTTCCTCTATCATAAAGAAACTAGCATATCCCACTTATGACATACCAAAGAATTCAACTATGCTTTATTTGTGAATGAAGATGACGACTTTCTTCTTAGCGCATCTACCACCACATTAGCCTTTCCTGGATGATAATAAATTATCCAAACATAATCTTTAATCAGTTCCATCCAGTGATGTTGTCTCATGTTTAATTCTTGTTGGGAAAAGATATACTTCAGATTCTTATGGTCTGTGAGAATCTGACACTTCTCCACATACATGTAATGTCTCCAGATTTTCATGACATGAATCACTACCACCAATTCCATATCATGTGTAGGATAATTGACGTTGTGTTTCTTAAGCTATTGGGAGGTAAAAGAAATCACTCATTTATCCTGCATCAACACACATCGTAAACTATTCTTTGAAGCATCACAAAAGACAATGTATCCTTCCCCTTAAGTACAACTAATACTGGTGCACTGATCAACTTTTCTTTTAAAATTGGAAAGAGTGTTGCCACCTGTCATTCCAAACAAAAGGAACATCCTTTCTAGTTAACCTAGTTAGGGGTAATGCTACATAATTGAAGTCTTTTATGAATCTCATGTAGTAACCTGCCAAACCTAGGAAACTGTGAATCTCTATTTGTGTCTTAGGTTGTTCCTATTCTATAAAAGACTTCACCTTTTTAAGGTCAACATAATTACCTTTAGCAGATATGATATGCCCTAGAAAAGATACTTCTGACAAGCCAAACTCACACTTGCTAAACTTATCATATAACTTGTGTTGTCTCAAAAAAGTAAAAGCTTGATGAAGATTTTGTTCATGTTGTCAGTTATCTTGACCAATTAGAATGTCATCTATAAATACCACTATAAACTGATTAAGGAATGGACAAAACACTCTATTCATTAGATCCATGAATGTTGCTGGTGCAATAGTTAGTCCAAACAACATAACTATAAACTCATAGTGACCATATCTTGTCATGAAGACTAACTTGGGTATGCCATCTTCCTTAATCCATAATTGATGATATCTTGACCTCAGATCTATCTTAGAGAACACTATTGCACCACAAAATTGGTCAAACAAATCATCTATCTTTGGCAAAGGATATTTGTTCTTTATTGTTACCTTGTTTAACCGTCTATAGTCTATACATAACCTCAACGGTCTATCCTTTTTCTTCACTAAAAGTACCTGAGAACCCCATGGAGATGTACTTGGCCGGATAAAACCTTTTTCAAGTAATTCTTTTAACTATTTCTTTAATTTTGTCATCTCAGTCGGTGCCATCTCTTAAGGTGTTTGATCTATTGGTTGCGTACTGGGAACTAGATCGATCTAGAATTCAATCTCTTGAGGTTGAGGAGCATCATGAAATTCCTCAGGAAGCACATCCTTAAACTCCCTGAAAACTAGCACTTTTGGAATATAGGACTTTCTACCTTGGTATCCACCATGTTTACTAAGAATGCCTCACACCCATGTTGCAACAGTCTCTCAAATATCATTGTCGATATTATACATGTTGGAAGAATCTTCATGTCTCCCTGAAAGATCAATGTCTCACCACTATATGTGAATATAGCTTGTTTGGAACCACAATCAAAGACTACCTTATATTTTTTCAAGGTGTCCAACCCAAAGATTACATAAAATTCATGCATCTCAAGTGGTATAAGATCCACTTAAATGTAGTGTTCTAAGAAAGAAAGAACACATGGGGAACATACCCCTTGTAACACTACGGAACCAACTAATGGAGTTTCTAACAACAAGTTATCCATTCTATGACTAACATGCAAGAGGTAGTTATGAATCACTTCATAAGTGATATAAGAGTGTATAGCACCTAGGTCAATCAAAACAAATATGGGGCAAGATGAAGACATATCAAAATGAAATTACTCCATCTGACCTATCATGACTAGTGGATTGACTACTACTTTTGGCTGACTCATAGCATAGAAGCTCATTGTTGCCTGATGTTGACCATGTCCTTTGTTACCTTGTGTAGATGAACCTACTTGAGATGTATGTCCACGTCCCCATCCTCCTACACCACTACTAAATTGTTTCCTCTAAGAGCCTTGTTGACTCTGACTTGGTGGTTGGGTTACCTTAGATTCTCTTACTCTACAATCCCTTATCATATGTCCTATCTGCCCACACTTGTGTCATGTTCTGGTCTCATTCTGTGGCCTAGATGACCCTATTACAGAATTGATGTCATACTTTGGGCTCTAGTAGGTGGAAAATTATGACATGTACCCTTAGTTGATGTCCACTATGTCTGAGCACTAAACCTCTATGGTGTTGATGGTGTAGAAAACCTTAGTTTCGTGTATTTTCTGGACCTCTGTCCTTGAAACTAGCAATGTCCTTTTCTAAAATTGGCTTCACATTTATCTATTTTTATTGTCCTTTCTATCCTACTAAATGATTACCGAAAATAGAAAATCTCTCCATATTCTCAAGAGCAGCTGCAGGAGTGGTCAACTCAGTGTTTAGAACCTTTTCAAAATGCCAAATCCTCTCCTGGTCTACAATATCCATGTGCAGAAAAAACTACAAAATCTCCATAAGCTTAGCTTCATACTCATTGATCTTCATGGGCCCTTGCCTAATTCGTTCAAACTTTGAGATTTTCCCATCCAAGTACATACGAGGAAAGTACCAATTGGTGAACTCACGTCAGAATTCCTCCATTCAATCTCAACATTAGGCCTTTTATCCTCTTTAATGGCCCATCGATGTCCAGCATTTCCCTTCAATAGGTACACAACATGCCTAACTTTGTCAGTTTCTGGGATGCTAACGATCTTAAAAGATTTTCCTAGCTCAAAGAGCCATAGATCTGTATCTGATGGGTCAGCTATTCTAGCATATTCTATAGCTCCCACATGACGTAGCCTTTCAAAAGTCTTATAAGAACTCAAAGATTCTACATTGGGAAATGGTGCCCTAGGGGGTGGAGTTGGTATCATGTCCTCCATATGTGTTATTGTCATCATGAACTACCCATAGAGTGCATGAAAAGTAGGGTTCTCCAGCATAGTCTGATCCACCTGGGGATTCTCAAGCACTTGTTCTTCTCTCGCCTATTCCCTTGCACGTCATCCTGGTGTAGCAATGTTCCTCTCAGCAATATGTTCTTCATGTTTTCCAGAAATCTTTAAGCTTAGTTCTTCTTCTATATAAGTAGAAGTCACTATAAGTTAAACTAGATAATACTAGAACAGACTCAACGAACTTAATCCTATGTCCCTGTAGACTCAGAAAACCTAAGGATCTGATATAAAAAATTGTGATGACCGCGATCAAACCGTCAACATAATCACACAAAACTATGCGGAAATAATAATTTACATCAAATTATCAAAAAATACTAAAAAATAAAACCTTTTTGCAAAGAGATCCATTACCAAGAAATTATTTTCAAAAAGAACTAAACCATATATACATCATGGTTCACTTTGTACATAGATTGTTCCATCACCTTGCAAGGATATAAAATAACAGTCTCTTTTCCAAAATATATACAAGAGCAGCATAATGCATCGAGGTGTACTAGCTAAAATCTTAGATCGATTATAAAACTATTTATACACTATCTCCCAAAGGACCTGAGAGTACATGAAGGACACATAGGACTCTATATCTTTAAGACACATAAAAACACATTTAACCTAAGATGCTACTACTATTCTAGTTGCACGATCTCTACCTCTTCGTGCATGTCCACCTAAAAAGTTGTGGAACCCACTAGGTGAGATAACACATCCCAACGAGAGATATAACTCTCTACCAACAATATTATTATCACAGTTAAACTTTTATGAATGAGAGCAGAAGAAACCTTTATTGAATTTAAACATGCATAACTACTGATTATATACAAGATAGATAAGTCTCAATATCTCATTAGTACAATTATCTATCAAGGAGCAATAGATCATCTACACTTTTAAAAGGAATATGAAGAACATGTATAACTATTATAAACTAAACAATATAAAAACAAAGCAAGGTTTCAACCATTGTTTCTGTATTTGATCCTTAAAAAAATACACTACATGGTTGATTACTTATTTAAGAAATCCATCTTATGCCCTGAAGAGATGGGAATATACCTTCCATCTCCTACTGACCATTGCAAAGTAAAACAGCAGTGCCATATAGGTCTATGGAAGATCCAGAATACACGACCTCTCCTTTCTCGGTCAGTACGAGATTATTGGCAGTGACATTATGAGTCAATCTGCATTATAGCCAACCTAGTGTATAGAGGCTCTTTTCTATAGCGATCCAATGTGTAGCATATTCTCTTATCAGGTATGAACCGTAATCAATCTTGATTATATCAGGGTGTCATCCGTAACCAATCCAAATTGTTTATTGAGTCACGATACAACCAAACTCTTAATAGAGTGTGACTCAAAGCCAAATCTAATCTTCATGGTGTAGCTCATAGACAATTCTATTAGTTAAGCATACAAAGAGATATTTCAATTTGCACCCTGTATATTCAATAATATGCATTCCGAGTAGAACTCATTTCACCATTCAGAAAATCCTGACACTGAATGGATCTATGGCCAGAGAAACTACAATTTTAGTTTACTTTACAGATTAAGTGCATTGCAACATCTTTTCACATCAATCAAGTTACAAGCATGAATTGTAGATAAATGTTATATAGAAAGGTGTAGCATATCTTTCAAGAAATCTTGTAGCAATTGGAACATATTTTCTTACACTCATCCTGGGATCTCAGTCCTCTGAACACTTTATTGGGAATCTCATCCCTTCAACATTCTCATTATCATGATCATATGTTTGGGTATCAAACTCTCAGTTCATTATTGAATAGTTCCACCTCTCATATAGGCAACAAACAACTCTAGATCATAAGACCCTTATAAACATCATACATGTTGTTCAAGTGTATCACATGGCTCGCAAGGGCTTATATAATCTGTATTATGTTAAATCCTCATAGCTCATACCTAGCTATTCTGATTATTTCATAACACCAACATGGTTAGGATTTCATAGTAATTTCAATATCAAGTAAATATCATGTCCATGCCATAAAGAGAATCATTCAAATTGCATCTCTCACATAATTAGGGTTAAGGTTTTCTCTTGTAAATGATTTAGGGTTTTCAAGTTCATATTTATCAACCAAACTCTAATTAAGCATTCAAGCATACTTCATCAAATATGATCCATTGATTACAAACATGAAGTACTACTTTTCTTATGTGAGTAGTACAAGTTTCTTTGTCATCCTTACAAGGATATTGACTTCAACATACTTATTGCATTGCTTTAACCTTATTAAGGTTTATCAACCTACACTTATCAAAGTGTATCCATCTCTTTACACTTAAGATGTATCAGTTGATTATATTCAAAATGCATTGGCCTATACTCATCAAGGTGTATCGACCTATATTCAACAAGGTGTATTGGCCTCCACTTTAATCCTTGTTGTCAGACGAGACACATTTACTTGTGTCGGCCAAGACATATCAAATGATATATGTTTAGAGATTCTTAGAGTAGTATCTTTTGTATAGTGGTTGAGGTATATCATCCATAGAGTATTCTTGTGTGTGTCGACCATGTCATCATATTGTGTATCAGCCACTCACTCAAATGGTGTGTCGACCACACCATCAACTAGGGTATAGACCACTAAACTAACTAGTGTAACGACCACTCAACATCAGCTAGGGTATCAACCTAGCTATCCCATTGTGTATCGGCCATTTCTCAATATGGGATATCGGCCTCTAGGGTTTGTGTTGTATCGGATGAACCCTTTTTCGATACCTTAATTCTTTCACCTATTGACCCCAACACTACCTGATGTATTTGCCAAGGCTTCAAAGAAGGTGTTACCCATACTTTTTACAAGTATGTTGGGCTAAGTATATTTCCCATCACACATGGATCGGGCTAGAGGGATATCTAGTTTGTGAGTGTATCAGATTAGGTTTAGGATTGGCCATGTCGGCCTCCACACTCAATTAATGCATCATAGTTTGATATTCCATCTTTAATAGACATATCTTGGTCATGACAAGCTAATGCCTTTGAGGCATATCATTTTTAGAGCATCTAACATATCGGCCTAACAAAAACATATTATTTTAAAGCATCACAAGTCATATCATCCATCCATGTTATGGTGGAAGTATGTGTATCGACTTGGATATCTTCTGGAATTTGGCCTACACTATTCTTAACATTTAGGTGATATGTTAAAAAACTGAGAGGATGGTAGTCCTACTTATGTTACAAACCCAAAGGGTTAGGAGTTCACGTGTATTAGTTTCCAAGCTTATATCCTTATATTGGGTTAAGGTTTCCCACAAACCAATATCGGTTTGTGCATATCAGTTCCATCATCTTCAAGCTACATCTCATCATCCATTACTATTCTAGTTCATGGACAACAACGCCATATATTCAATGGAGCTCATAGAACCATCATTCAAACAAGAAAAGTTGAAGTAGAAAATGAATCATCAAGTATTACATGATTGAAGGTGAATAATAATAAAGTTGAGTTCAAGTTATATAGCCCACCTCAAGATCAACACAAGAGATTGAAGCTCCAAAGCTAAATCTTCCTAAGGTTGAATTTGACTTATCATAAGTTGAAGACTTGATCACATAATTTCTCTATGAAGTAATATACCATAGTTAGGAACTTGGTGAAGAAAAAAGAGAAGGAAAGAATCATGATTTGAGAAGCATAGTCTTTTCAAGTTTGAAGATGATCATGGCTTCACCTTAGTCAAGATGCTCAATCTTCTCCTTGCTCCTTGAGATCCTAGGGTCATCCTCCAAGAAAGAGATGGTAAATATTTAAAAGGTTGACTAGGAGGTAAAAAGAGTTTATAGTAGAGGTTCATGAAAGAGAGTATGTGTAAGGTGTCATCACAATGTACACATAAGTGACACGTGTCCATGCATGGTGACATCATGAAAACATAATTATCTTTCCATGAAAAATTCATGAGGATAATTTATCAATAAGATATTAGCCATTCAGTATCTTGTTTGACAAGATATTACAACCCAATATCATTTTCTGACCAAACTGATACTACTTTTGCAAGGAACATGTAAACTGATAGGATTCACCTACTTGAGTTCCTTAGCCCATTATGAACACTTTCAAAGGGTATCAGACTGGTATGGGACCTCCTCTATGGCTTCCAATCTGATAGGCACTCCCATATACACTCCATAGCTCGACACAACCTCATCTAGGGTTAAAACATACTCAACACTTCTTTGGTTCTTTCACCACAAAGAATGTTATCATTCAACTAAGATTCAAACAAGGCACCCCCTTCTTTCTCTTTCTTCTAGTTGATGCTAAGAGAGATAAGGAACATTATAGAGTAGATAATTTGCACATAAACCCCTCATTTGGGTAAACTGGAATCTTTACAATGATATCATATACGACACAAACAATTTGTAAATAAGTTCAAAATTGAGAAATAAACTCTCCTGAAGTGTGAATTACTTTTCAAAAGATTAAGACAAGGTTCTAATCAACTTAGTTAGGAAAAGCTTCTAGGGTTATCCCAAAATCGAGGTCAGGGGTGTTACAAGTTATCAACCCTTAACAAGGATTTTTTTCCCTAAAATATCAAGAGAAAAGAGAAGGGTACTTCCTCATCATCTCTTCCTCCAGCTCCATGTGGCTTCTTCAATGCCACGATGATGCCAAAGAACTTTCTCAATCAGTATGTCTTTCTTTGTCAACTTCTTAATTCTTCTATCAAGAATTAACATTATACCTTCCACATAGGATATATCTTCATATAATTCTACCTCTATAGGTTGTAATACAAGCACTGTATCAGGGTGACATTTTCTCAACATGGATACATGAAACACTGGATGTAGTCTATACAACTCAGGTGGTAGTTCCAACTTATAGGCTACCTTTCCAACACGTGCTATAACCGGATAGGGTCCCATAAATCTAGGAGCCAACTTACCCTTCTTCCTGAATCTGAGGACACCTTTCCAAGGAGAGACATTGAGATATACTCTATCTCCAACTTGGAATTCTAAAGGTCTATGACGATTATCATCATATGACTTTTGTCTATCCTATGCTACCTTTAACTATTGTTGTATCACTTTAATATGTTCTATTGTATGTTGTATAAGGTCAAGACTAAGAAGTTGGTATTCTCCTATTTCGTACCCGCATAATGAAGATTTATAATGTCTGCCATACAATGCTTCATATGGTGCATTTTAATTATGTTCTGCTAATTATTATTGTAAGAAAACTCTATCAAACTCAAATCCAATATCCCATGTACCTACAAACTAAAGAACACATGCCCAAATAGAGTCTTCCAAAGTCTGTATTGTCCTTTCAGATTGTCCATCTGTCTGAGGGTGGAAAGTAGTGCTAAACTTTAACTGTGTGCCCGAAGCTATGTGTAATCGTTCCCAAAAATAGCTTATAAACTAAGGAACTTTGTTTGACACAATTGTTGTTGGGACTCCATGGAACCCCACTATCTCATCTACATAAACTGTGCAAGTTTCTCAGCAGTGTATGTTATCCTAATAGGAAGAAAATGTGCCGACTTTGTCAACCTATCAACAATCACCCGAATAGAATAGTGATCCTTGGCTGTTCTGGGAAAACCAACTACAAAATACATTCTCACATGATCCCACTTCCAATGTGGTATAGGTAGTGGTTGTAACATTCCTACTAGTTTCTGGTGCTCAACCTTAACTTTCTGACACATTGAACATCGCATAATGAACTCAACTACATCTTTCTTCAAACTAGGTCACCAATACATATCTTTTAGATTATGATACACTTTGGTACTTCCTAGATGCATAACATACATAGATGAGCGAGATTCTTCTATAACTATCTTCCTTTATTCATTAACATCAGGTACAATGATTCTATGATGGTAATATACTATTCCATCTTCTGACTCATGAAATCCATCCCACTTCTCACTGCCATATTCTGATCTAATTTACTGTATCACAATATCTATTTTTTGTGCTTCTTTAATATGTTGTCTCAGTGCAAGTTTTACTTGCGTTGTGTCAACAATCAAACTAGAAAAGATACTTCCAGCTTTACATTCATCTGTCATAAAGAAACTAGTTTATCCCTCTTATGACATACCAAAGAATTCAAATGTGCTTTATCTGTGAATGAAGATGACAACTTTCTGCTTAGTGCGTCTGCCACCATATTAGTCTTTCCTGGATGATAATGAATCGTGCAATCATAGTTTTGATTAGTTCCATCTAGTGACATTGTCTCATGCTTAATTCTTGCTACGAAAAGATGTTCTTTAGATTCTTATGGTTCATGAAAATATGACACTTTTCCTTGTACATGTAATGTCTCCAGATTTTCAAGAAATGAATCACTCCCGCTAAATCCAAATCATGTTTAGGATAATTCTCCTCATGTTTCTTAAGCTTTCGAGAGGCAAAAGAAATCACTCATTTATCCTGCATCAACACACATCCCAAACCATTCTTTGAAGCATCACAAAAAACAATGCATCCTTTCCCTTGCTTAGGTAAAACTAATACTAGTGCACTGGTCAACTTTTCTTTTAACAACTGGAAAGAGCATTGAAACTTTTCATTCCAGTCAAAAGGAACATCCTTCTTGGTTAACCTAGTTAGGGCTAATGGTACATAACAAAATTCTCTTATGAATCTCATGTAGTAACCTTCCAAACCTTGGAAACTATGAATCTATGTTGGTGTCTTAGGCTGTTCCCATTCTAGAATAGAGTCCACCTTTTTAAGATCAACGCAAATACCCTTAGCAGAAATGATGTGTCCTAGAAAAGATACTTACGACAACCAAAACTCACACTTGTTAAACTTAGCATATAGCTTGTGTTGTCTCAACAAAGTCAATGCTTGATGAAGATGTTGTTCATTTTGTTGGTTATCTCGACTATATATTAGAATGTCATCTATAAAGACCACTATAAACTGATAAAGGAACGGCCAGATCACTCTATTCATTAGATCCATGAATGACACTGGTGCATTAATTATTCCAAATGACATAACTATAGACTCATAATGACCATAGTCCTAAAGGCTTACTTGGGTATGCCATCTTCCATAATCTGTAATTGATGATATTGTGACCTCATATCTATCTTAGAGAACACTATTACACAAAGAACTAGTCAAACAAAACATCTATCCTTGGAATAGGATATATGTTCTTTATTGTCACCTTGTTCAACTATCTATAGTCTATACATAACCTCATAGATCCATCCTTTTATTAAAAAAAAAAGGTATCGAAGAACCCCACGACGATGTACTTGGCCAGATATAACCTTTGCCAAGTAATTCTTATAATTGTTTCTTTAATTTTTCCATCTCAGCTACTGCCATCCTATAAGGTGTTTGAGGTATTGGCTGCATATCGGGAACTAGATTGATCTTGATTTCAATCTCTCAAGGTGGAGGAGCATCGGGAAATTCCTTAGGAAACACATCCTTAAATTCCCTAACAACTGGAACTTTTGGAGTACTAGGAATTTCTACCTTGGTATCCACCATGTGTGCTAAGAATGTGTTGCAACAATCTCTCAACTATCATTGTCAATATTAGACATGTTGGAAGAATCTTCCTGTCTCCCTGAAAGATCCATGCCTCACCACTATATGTGAACATAGTGTGCTTGGAACCATAATCCAAGACTACCTTATATTTTTCCAAGGTGTCCATCCCAAGGATTACATAAATCCATGCATCTCAAGTGGTATCAGATTAACTTGAATGGTGTGTTCTGAGAAAGAAAGAACATAGGGGAAACATACCTCTTGTAACACTATGGAACCAACCAACAGAGTTTCTAACAACAAGTTATCCATTCTACAACTAACATGCAAGAGGCAGTTATGAATCACTTTGTAAGTGATAAATGAGTGTGTAGTGCCCGGGTCAATCAAAATAGATATGAAGCAATATGAAGACATATCAGAACGAAATAACTCCATATAACCTATCAAAACTTGTCGATTGACTACTACTTTTGGCTGACTCATAACATACAATCTCGCTATTGCCTACTTCTGATCATGTTCTCTATTACCTTGTACAGATGAACCAACTTGAGATGCCTATCCACATCCTCATCCTCCTACACCACTATTGAAATGTTGCCTCTAATATCCATGTTGACTCTACCTTGGTGGTCAGGTTACCTCACTATCTCTTACTGGACAATCCCTCATCAGATGTCCTATCTACCCACACTTGTGGCAAGTTATGGTCACTTGTTGTGGCCTAGAAGACCCTATTACTAACATTGTCGTCATACTTTGGGCTCCAGTAGTTGGAACATTATAGCCTCTACCCTTACTTGACATCCACTGCGTTTGAGCATTGAACCTCTGTGGTGCTGATGGCATAGAAAACCTTGGTTTCTTATAGCTTCTAGACTTTGTCCTTGGAACTAGTCAGGTCCTTTTCAAAAATTGGCCTCATGTTTATCTATTTTTATTGACCTTTCTATCCTCCCCACCGATTCCACAGATGTAGAAAATCTCTCCCTATTCTCCAGAGCAGCTACAGGAGTGGTCAACTCAGCGTTCTGACCCTTTTCAAAATACTAAATCCTCTCCTGGTCTGTAGTAGCCATGTGCGGACAAAACCGTAAAAAGGTCCATAAACTTAGCTTCATACTCATTTATCTTCATAGGCCCTTGCCTAATCCGTTCAAACTGTGAGATTTTCTTATCCAGGTATGTATGAGGAAAGTACCTATTGGTGAATTCATGTCAGAATTCCTCCCATTTGATCTCAACATTAGGCCTTTTCTCCTCTTTGATGGCCCACCAATGGCCTACCTTCCCTTCAATAGGTACACAAAATGCCTAACGTTGTTAGTGTCTAGGATGATAAGGATCTTAAAAGCTTTTTCTAGCTCAATGAGCCACATATCTGCATTTGTTGGGTCAGCTACTCCATCATATTCTATAGCTCCCACATGGCATTGCCATTTAAAAGTCTTACTAGAACTCGAAGATTCTACATTGAGAACTGGTGCCCTAGGGGTTTGTGTTGGTATCTTGTTCTCCATATGTGTTACTATCGTCATATACTATATAGAGAGAGCATGCAAAGTAGGGCTTTTCAGTATATTCTAATCCACCTAAGGATTCTCAGGCACTTGTTCTTCTCTCACCTATTCCCTTGCACCTCTTCCTACTACAACAATGTTGCTCTCAACAACATGTTCTTTATGTTCTCTAGACATCATTAAGCTTTACTTCATCTTCTATATAACCAGAAGTCACTATAAGATAAACTAGAGGATACTAGAACAGACTCAATGACCTTAATCTAAATGAGTACATAAAATAGGTTGAGTTTGAAGATCATTCAATTTTGCAAGTAGTTCAACCTTTTCTTTAGAAAGAATATCACAGTTTGTTTCTAGAATAAGCAATTTTATATTGCAATCATTGAGATATGATTTCAAGGTAGAATTTTCAGAAATAATACTTTCCTTTTCAAAAGCAAGATCATTTAATTGAGCATACAAATCCTCATTAGTTTTAGTAACTCTTTTTAGTCTCTTTTTACAATCAATATATTTGCCATTCATTTCTTGAAGACTAACAATTAAATCTTCTTTTGACAAGTTAAAAAGTTTTACCTCTTGTTCTTCTTCATTTGTAGTAGTAATGAAGCATGTTACCTCTTTATGAACCTCTTGTTTCTTTGACTTCCTTGGATAGCTAACCATTGTGTGTCCCGTTCCTAAACACCAGCTACATCTTGTTGAAGGTTGGTCCAAGTTTCTCCTTTGCTTGAGGTTGTAGACACCACCACCCTCCATCTTCAAGACTCAATTAGAGATCCTTGAAGCATGTTCTAATACCAATTGAAAAACCACTAGAGGGGGGTGAATAGGGTTTTATGATAATTTTAAAATTAATTAAACCAAGCAACCAAAATTGAAATTTGGAGAAGGAGACACAACGTTTAGAATGGTTCCACCCTTAGAAAATACTAAGGGAGTCAGTACACTACCCAGTTGACCCCCAACCGGTTTTTTGAAAGTACTTGTATTTTATTACATCACAAGGATGTTACATAAGATACAAATACCTTCACCCTTAGGATATCCTTCACCTAGAAGTAGTCTCACCAACCTTGAAGTATCCTTCCTTGTAGTAACTCCAAGCTCCCCCTTGAAATAGCCTTCCTCTTGAAGTAGCTTCCCATTGAGACAACCTTCTTAAAGTAATCCTAACTCTGCCGAGCTACATTAACCACCGAAGAAGCTGCAACAACCTCCTTTCCGTAGCCTCCAACCTAGGTGTAGCAAAGGAGAACAAAATACAATAAAAAGGAACAAGACTTGATGAAAGAAACAATGTTACCAATTTAGTATAGCGCTTTGATCCTATATCAAGTGTTTGATCTTCTAACCAAAGTGGATGTATAGTGGATAGGATATATTAGCCTATAGGAAACTAATGTAGAGCTCAAAGAAAATAGATTGCAAGTGTAGCTCATCTTGTTTGCTAACAAATATTGAATGTCAAGTGTAATTGTGTATGCAAGTTGTGTTTTGAGGTATCCTATGGCTGTCCTATTTATAGGAGTGGTTTGCTAATGATTGGGGATGTTCTAGACACCTTCTACTGTGTTCTTAGTGCTCAACTAGCCGTTACACAATCATTAATTGTGTTTGTAATGGCTAGTTGATTAGTTATGAAAAGTGCAGAAAGAACTATTTTTGATCGAAGTATTTGTCAACTGAGAGTTTCTCTATCGAGGAATTTGTCGACCGAGTGGGAGTCTGAGTCAATATGTTGTAACGTTAGATTCCAACTCCCAACCACTTTTCTAACTCAGTCAAATGGCTAGGAGGGTCTATTCTCGGTCGAGGAGTTTGTCGATCGATAGTGTCTCGATCGAAGTTTTTGTCGACCGAGAATAATACTGATTCAATGTATTCATTTACAAAGTGTGTGTATCAATGTGTAATTGTGATACTATCTTGGGGGATGACCTATCTAAGTGTTGTGAGTGGATAGGGAAGATCTAATGCTTGATTTACATGATATCTAAGTACTTGTACATTATATACATGTACAAGATTTTACATTTGATTGCAATCATGAAAATAAAGAAATTTTGAGCATAAGGATCTTCCCAGTCTTTTCTATCCACCACCTTTTATGCTTGTCACTGAAACATTCAAATAGAAAGTTAAAACCACAAGAAATAAATGTTTATCATCACCAAAACAAAGGGATTATAATAATGTCCAATTTATCCAAAATATCCCCCTTTTTGAAGATGACAAACATTCCCAAAATATAAATCAAGAAAATATAAATCATATGAGTTTCATACCTGAAGTTTACCCTTTGCATCCATTCTCTTGAATTGTGAGTATATGCTAGCCGAGAGATTATGAAACTCATTTTACTTTATGTTATTGATTTTATATTATTTCTCCCCCTTTATCATTTTAAAAAGATAACCAAGCTAAACATTAAGTATGACTTTTATTTCTCCCCCTGAATTTGATAATTTGATACTTAATGCAAACCACTTATTTTTATGTCAAATTTAGCCACAATTTATTTTTCAATCATTTGCAAAGGATGTTAAGCCTTGAAATGATATGATATCCTTTTAGATTCATGGCATATGTCTTTTGATTTCTCATCCATTTTACAAGGGATGTAAAGCCCTGAAAATGATATGAGATCCATTAAGGCTCATGATGGATACATATATTGATTTCTCATCCATTTTACAAGGGATGTTAAGCCCTAAAAATGACATGAGAATCCTTTAAGATCATGAATATATTTAATAGTTTCTCAACCATTTACAAGGGATGTTAAGCCCTAAAATGATATGAGATTCTTTTAAGCTTATAGTAGAACCAATGAATGTATCTCTAACCAAATACACAGGATGTTAAGCCCTTATTTGTTTAGAGAATTCAATTAAGAACAAGATATATATCATATTCGTCAATATTGTAGGCTCCTTTATTTTCATAACCAAGATTACTTTAAGGATACCAAGGTCATAACTAGTTTCAAATTTTCTTTATGATGTTTACAAAGTTTTGTGAACTCCTTTTTAATCTTATAGTCAGGATAGTTTTTGTGAGCTCCCCCTTAATCTTATAATCAAGATAATTTAAGGATCCTAAGGTCATAATAAGAATTATATCATAATAAGTTAACCTTTTATGAGAGTTGTGCACTAAATCTTGTTTTCAATATGCTAAGATTGAGTGGAAGGAAATGATTCACAATTAAGCATTTTGTCAAGCTTATTTTAGGTCGACCTTGACTTCGACCTTAGCGCCCCTTGGTCAAACTTGATTTCAACCAAGAGGCAATTTCTAAAAATTTCCAATTTAAGAATTCACAATGATCCACTATAAAGCATTTATGTTTCTTAAATAGGCGGATATCAATTGAAAAGTTTGTACTTTAAAAATAGGTTTGATTCTTATAGTATTTAATGACTTGAAGCAAGATTTTTAATTCATCTGAGTTGTAACATTTTTGCTCTTAGAACAAACAATTAGATAAAATGTCATTATTCTTGTTCTAACAAAGATATTAAAATCAAACAATCTTGCTTGCCTTTTTCTTCATAGGAGATTTTATATGTGAAACATAAAAGTTGAAGTCCATAGTGAAAATATTCATGCATCACAAAGATGATATCCTTTTCCATAAGATAAGCACAAGATAATCATTAATTAATATGTAAAGATGCATTTGTACCATAGATATTTGCAATAATGGCATTTTAGCATTATCTAGATATGCAATGAGCTGAATCCCTATAATCATTTTGATGAAAGAAATCCATTCAATTTCATAAGTTTCAATAGAATTTCAAAGCACATGGTTTATTTATAGATATAGACCCGGGATTATTTTAAACAAACCATGTGAAATATGAAACACAGTTAAATAATATCCATAATTTCTTTGAATAAGTTTTCTCAAATCAACATGCTTTTTAGATTTAAGATAGACAAAGTAGAGAATCAAGGCAATCATGGTTCATAAAATTTTTTTTAATTTAAAGCAAACCATGAAAAGGAACGTGCTTAATAAACTTTTTCAAAAATATGATTCTTTAATCAATGAAGAAAGCATGCCCGATATCAATTTTCATATAGTAGTTTTGCAATATGTTTAATAAGAATGTCATATCCATAATCAAAATATACCTTCACTCAACAAATCATGATGCAAAAGATCAATATGTCTTGATTTAAAAGATGATCTCCAAGAGTTGGGATTCATTCTCAATTAAATCAATTTTTATTGTTGCTGAATTGATAGCAAATTGAAAACAGTTAAATAAGATTTCCAAACCCTTGATCGGTCGAACTCTTTCTCGACCAAATTTTTTTCGGTCGAAGTATTTGTCGACCGATAGTGTCTCTGTAGATTTTCTTCTGCAAATTATTTGTTCGAGTTATGGGTTGAATTACTTTGATTTATTTTGTTATTCTATTATGTTAAGTTGAGATAGACATAAGGATGTTCAAATCAAGATTATTGGTCATATTTCAACTTGATTAATTCATATTCATTTAGTTTGGGGTTTTGGAACCCATACTAACTCAACATCCTTTTTCTTGTAAGGACATGAAAAAGAATAGTGTCCAAGACGCATGCAATAGTGATAGCAAATGGAATCAATTTCATTTATCTTTCTAAGAT
The DNA here is from genome assembly GCA_963693085.1 of Alisma plantago-aquatica. Classification (NCBI taxonomy): domain Eukaryota; kingdom Viridiplantae; phylum Streptophyta; class Magnoliopsida; order Alismatales; family Alismataceae; genus Alisma; species Alisma plantago-aquatica. Next base: position 161,080,125 of record OY856409.1, on the reverse strand, counting down.
TTTGAGTTGAGTTGTTCTTGGGTACATACATGATCTTGGTCTTTGGTTCTTATGTTCTCCTAGGTTTAGGGTGATAAAGGTTTTTCTTTGGAACACATCCTAAACCTCTTCTTCTAGTATAACCAGAAGAATCTTTCAGAAATTTATCAAGAATACCATTATTTCTCAAGCCACTAATTTCTTTTTGTAACTTTGCAATCTCATCCATTCTCTTTTTAACATTTAAATTTGCTTTCTCTAGATTAGACAACATACTATCTCATTCTTTCATAATAGCATCATAATCTAAATGAGTACATAAAATAGGTTGAGTTTGAAGATCGTTCAATTTTGCAAGTAGTTCAACCTTTTCTTAAGAAATAATATTATAGTTTATTTCTAGAGTAAGCAATTTTATATTGCAATCATTGAGAGATGATTTCAAGGTAGAATTTTCAGAAATAATACTTTTCTTTTCAAAAGCAAGATCATTTAATTGAGCATACAAATCCTCATTAGTTTTAGTAAATCTTTTTAGTCTCTTTTTACAATCAATATATTTTTCATGCATTTCTTGAAGACTAACAATTAAATCTTCTTTTGACAAGTCAAACAGACTTACCTCTTGTTCTTCTTCATTTGTAGTAGTAAAGAAGAATTGTACCTCTTTATGCACCTCTTGTTTCTTTGACTTCCTTTGACAGCTAAGTGTTGTGTGTCCCGTTCTAAAACACCAGCTACATCTTGTTGAAGGTTGGTCCAAGTTTCTCCTTTGCTTGAGGTTGTAGACACCACCACTCTCCATCTTCAAGACTCGATTAGAGCTCCTTGAAGCCTGCTCTGATTCCAATTGAAAAACCACTAGAGGGGAGTGAATAGAGTTTTATGATAATTTTAAAATTAATTCAACCAAGCAACCACAATGGAAATTTGGAGAAGGAGACACGGCGTTTAGAGGGGTTCCACTCTTAGCAAATACTAAGGGAGTCAGTCCACTACCCGGTTGATCCCCAATCGGGATTTTGACAGCACTTGTATTTTATTACCTCACAAGGATATTACATAAGATACAAATACCTTCACCCTTAGGATATCCTTCACCTAAAAGTAGTCTCCACAACCTTGAAGCAACCTTCCTTGAAGTAACTCCAAGCTCCCCCTTGAAGTAGCCTTCCTCTTAAAGTAGGTTCCCATTGAGACAACCTTCTTAAAGTAGTCTCCACTTAAAGATGCCATGAAATAAACTTGTAACACTTTTTGAGGTATATGATACCAAGATATAAAGTGTAAAGCACTCAATAAATGGGGCAAGTGTTGCCGCCATAGATAGGAGTACTTTAGTTTAATTTCAGCATTAAAGGTATGTAATACAGTTATGAACTTCTATTTCATATTTGCCAATAGAAACACTTTATTTATGCATATTGTGTGACAATGATGACAATTAATAAAGTTGATGTTTCCGTTTCAAAGATATGATCTTTGTGGCAATTCCTTGTTTATCTTGTGGTCACAATCGTATGCATAATATAAAATGATACCTAAAAGTTATTGATAAACTCAAACAATCAAATTAGCATAAATCATGAGAAATTCATTTCTAGTTTCCATATGATTGCTGAATCTAGACTCTTTTGGTCAGAGAACCAGTAAGAGACATGAATATCTTGGACATGATTCATCAATCTTCACTAGTGGTAGTGGGAGAATGATTATCCTATTAGGTATAATACATGTGATGTATTTACATACCTATTGGAGTAAATGCTAATACTTGAAATGGTGTTTAGAGAAATACCAATATGAACATCTTCAAGTGTTCAAGAATATCATAGATGAAGTACAAATTTGGTAAAATGTTAATTCTTGATGAGATCAATGAAATACTTAAACCAAATGTTTGAGATCCTCATGAGTGATTATGATAGTGTATCATAGTGAACTCATGGTTAAGGCATGGATTTGTTTGGACCAAGAAGGAGTCATACTCTAAGGGGTTAAAGGATGATTATCAAAAATTGAGTTCTTCTTAAATAAAGAATACCCTACACTAATAAAGGACATTAAGAATCACAAGGAGTTGTGAGTTCTTATATCCTTGACAGATACACCTCGATTATCTATGTGATGAGTTGTTCATGTGATGAGTTAACTATATAGATAAATATCTAGAACCAGATTTTGAGTTATGGTATATGACCATTACATCTTAAATGACTTCCATGTGAACCATAAGGTATGACCTTGATGATTGCACCCATTGGGATGAAATCCATAAGTGCAAATAAGTCTTAAGAGTTAAGACACATGGATAACATTTTGAGAAGGATGATGCTTGTTGATTGCAACTTAAAAGACTAAGAGATTTGGCATATGGATACTAAAATTGCATTCCTATAAGGAATAAAACAAGGATGTGTATGTGAAACAACCTATAAGGTTTATGAATCCAATAATGCAAATGAAGTCTATAAGTTACAATGAACTAATAAATATGATTGATTGAGTACAAGAAACTCAGAACTGGATCTTTACTTTGATGATATAGTCAAAGGGTTTGACTAATATGTCAAAGTTAAAGAAGGGATTTGTGATTTAGTTGGAGCGTATTCACATTCCACATGTTGATGTGAAATCGAAATGTTCTAGAATGGAAATCCAAAGTGGAAATTATCTTTAGGGAAGATAGATATGTTTCCTATGTGATAGGAATAGAGATCTATAGAGATAGTTCTCCAAAATCTCTTGACCTGAAAAGAGAAAGCATACATTGGCAATCTATACTGAAGGGTTCAATATGCACAGATTAAGTGGGAGAAAACCTGTCCATGTAACATGGAGTTAGTATCCCAAGGCCAAGTGTCCAATTCTTGTGAAGAATGGGAAGACTAAGAGTAGATATGGATCTATCATGTATGTAATCATCCCATTATCTTGCATGTATATACATGACAAGAACAAAATGCATTCATCATCTTGTATGTAGGACATGACAATATGATGTGCTCATCCTGACAACTCGTATGTGGGACATGACGAGTGGATGTCTATCTAGTTCCAGTAAGGGTTACTGGAATACCATGAGAACTCGATAAGTACTTGAGAAGTACTAGTTCTATGGAGATAAGGAAGGGTTCAATGTAAAGAGTTACATTGATGCGAACTTCCAAAAGGGACAGAAAATTAATCGCAAAATATATATGGCATATATACAAGTGAAAGTTTATTGATAATAAAAATGTTCTAATAAAACTATTTAAAAGGAAATGTCGAGTATCCGTGTGTTAGAGAAAAATAGTGGATACTATATGGATCTGGAAGTTCATGAGATGAACTTATAGATATTCCGATAATTGACGACAAGTAAGGAATGTTTGATCATGCAATGTGGCTAAAGGTTAGCAAAGGAATACTAGATCGCATATTACGACAGCTCCATCTCATACGTAAGATGTACAGTGAAGAGATGAGAGACATGTAATTAACACTGACTTTGGGAAGATGTTGTCATAACTCACTATATAAGCACTAGAGCACAATACCATGTGGGACATGTTTGAAGATCACTATGAATATGATTCGAGGGTGATTGGCTCGTAGTGCAAGTGGGAGTCTGTTGACATGTATGTCCTGAGACCCAATCATGGGATGATTGGTGGGATACATTAAGATTCATTTCATAAACATCAAAGGAAAGCTTCCAATTCTTTCTGGTTCAGTCATATGGGATAATGATAGAACAGATTGAATGTCTAGAGAATGACAATACTCAATGACGTATGCTTTTAAGTTGAGGACCTGAACGATGAGATCATACAGATGCTAAGAGTTTGTACATTCTTATTATGTCCCTAGTCGGATGTCATTGTGGAAGGTAGATAGACAACAATGACACACAAGACTAGATTGTGGTCTTGGTTGATGACAAAATCTCATTAGTCATGATATGGAGATATAAAACTAAACATATAGGTACTTGTTAGATAACAAGTGTACCAGATAGACCCACCGTGAGTTTGACACATGGAACCATGACATGGTAGTCACATTCAGTTCTCACAGTGATGGTGGTGAGTGTGATTCTTTGACTTGAAATCACTACACTCAACACATGTCGTTGGGCACACTTTGACATCATCAAATGCAGTCCTGAAACATGGGTTCTTATAAAGGTGATGATTTGGTGGCTTTGACACATGGGGCTTTTGAGGGGTGAGTGATCGATATGGGATTTGTCCCTCCTGAGGGAGTTTGATATCCATGGACACTTGATGAGTTGGATTGAGATAGGCATGCACACATGTGTGAATAAGAACGTGATATTGATGTCATACATATCTCCTCCAATCTACTCTGAGATCAAGAAAGTGAATGAATGTTGACAGGATGACTGTTCCATGCCTCGAGTTCATTCAGGATATCAGTGATAAAGGAATCATACATTCACTGTAACAACATTCACAGATTGTAGGATTGAAAGTTGTTCTCCAACTTTCTATTTTACTTGGGTAGCACTGATGTGTGACTAGGCACCGCTCTTTCCTTGTGATGTCATAAGTGTTATGGACTTTCACTACCAAGGTGAAATGGACCTGCAGGGTCACACACATAGGATTTAATCTGGAAGAGGAGTTTATCCACAAATGATGTTTAGATTGATTACTAAAGGAGTTTAGTAGTTAAATTAAGCACTCAATTAATTGATAGCTCAATATGATAGTGTTCAAGGTGTTGGACCAGTTGATTAGAGTATCAGATTGATGGAAACTGCAATTGACTGATTTGCACAGTCTGCTGCTCCAACCGATCAGCTCATGAGATGAATCGATCGGCTCAGGTTGTTGAATAGATCAGCTCATGTAGTGAGACGATTGGCTCATGTGTCACCAAGTGATTGGCTCAATCGTTGAATCGATCTGTTCGTGTGACCAACTGAGATCGTTTGGAAAATAAGAAGACTATTTTGTAAATATATTTGTTTCACTTGTACAAATTCAATTTGGACAAAGACTAATATTTGATTAGTTTGAAACAAATATGGAAACTCAATTTGAGTTGGATCAGGACCGTGAACTGATCGGTTCAGGGCACCAACCGTTTGGTTGAGAGCCCCAAACGATCGACCCATGTCCCAACCATTCGGCTCAGGGGCCAAAACGATCAGTTCAGCTGTTGTAACATGTCAGATTTGTGAAAATTATCGAACCCTTCTACTCCTACTTTAATCCCACATTGCCTGGGATAGAGAACCCTATCCCATGACCCTCCTATGTATATAAGGGTATTGGGGGCTTCTCTGACAGAACAACACAACTCAGAACACCAGTTGCTCTACAAAGTTTTCGTTCTCTCTAGTTTTGGTAACCGAGAGAGCCCAACAAGTACTACCCGATAAGGGAGGCACAACAAGGGAAAGACAACTGTAGAAAAGTGACTGGTGGTAGGAGAGTGTGTTGGTGACTAGTACGCTGACATGAGGGTGCGACTCCTTCGGATTCCTTGTGGGATAAGGAGATCGGAGTTCCAGGTGATCCGTGTGGACTCCTTCAGAGGTGGTAGACTTCTACCGCTCGGAGGACAACTGTCAATCCCGACAGTCCTAGTGATACCAGGAGTTTTCAGTCCCAGAGTGACCAGGAGTTGCACATACACTATTCAAGACTAGAGGTGAAGACCACGCAAGCCGCAAGGTATTGTTTCCGAGCAAGCCTCAGGACAAGGTATGATTCCACAAACCATCCTTCCTACTGTATAGACGTTGACGCGATTCTTTACTTATGGGTTTGAGGGAGAAGAAATTCTTTTATTTCCATTGCCTTCTCTGCCTCCCCTAAAACCCAACACTTTCATGGTAAAAATCCACCTGGAATCCTAAAACATTTCATCTCCATGCTATTTTGTTAGGGTTTGCACCTCTAAAGTGGTGAAGGTGATCTTTTCTCAAGAAAGGAGCTTGACTTGGAGAAACTAGACCTTGTAATCTTGGGATCCTTTCTATTTTGACATTCCTACCTTTCTATAGGAAAGATTTTTTAACCCCATTCTCATATATTGCTTAGTACATGCTTAAAACTCATACTTCTATGTTTAAAATCGATGATTTCCATCTCCTTTTACCATGTTCTTCTAGGGTTTTGGTTTCTTATTGTTTTACCTTCTCTAGAAGATCTAGTTTGATTACCTATGCAACTTCAAACCTGGTCTTGGGTCAAATAGTGTTTTCTCCCTCTCTCTTTAATTATCTCGATCAGTTTGATGATGTGGCAATTTCCTATTGGCCAGTATTAAAAAATTCATATCTTCTAAACTTCTTATCCAAATTTGACAAATTAAAATGTTTTTGATTTGGAAAATTAATCTCTATCTAATAAAAATATTTTCAGTGTCTGGTTTTATTGTTTGACAATGGGTGATTTTTGTAAAACAAATTTAATGCATAAAATCCATGAAAATTACATCTTAATCATCATAACTTCAAAATCAACATAAAAATATGTATTCTTGATCTGGAGAACTTAATAAGTTTATTGGTGATGTTTTATGAGTCCAAATCTGAGTTTTTTCTACAAAAGTATAACATTAAGGTTTCTATACATTAATGTGCACTATGTACTCTAATACATGCTAATACATTGAAAATAGGCAAAGTGGAACGTGGACTCTATTAAAGTGGTGAAAGTTAGTAATTGATATCGATAAGAGAGGTATGTGAATTTACACCTTATGTTGGGAATAATTGTGCCTTAGCCTATTTATATATAATGAGGCTTTATTAAACCCTATTTCATATACCCTTGAATCTTTTTCTATACTTGCCTCATAAATCAATTTTGGAACATTATTCTTGGGTCTTGGTACCCCACTGCCATGCTTATTGATTCATATGATTATTATTACCATGAATACTTTTTCTAGCATGTGGATTTATGTTCTATTTAATTTAAGGTAGCAGTACTTATGTACAACCACCCACAGAGGACATGTAAATAATGACCCAGGGGAATGTCTTATTCTCCCCATAATATTGTAGGTGATTGGGAATGTCTTATTCTCCCCTCAACTAAGGTTAGAGGTCTGGTAGGTGCCTCAAAACTACTTAGTTAGGTAGACATAATTATCTTACATGCAAATCTTTTTTTATTATATTTGTTAATGGCAAGCTTCTTTGGTATATAGCCTCATACTCTTGTTATCTTCATCATATGATGAACCCTAGCCTATTTTTATTTGTTTACTTATATTGATATCCTAGACTAGTTTTGTGATGCATACTTTTCTTCCCTTTCCCTTTTTACTCGGTGCCTTCCCAACCACCCAGGTGATGAGTAAGGTGATGGATAAGAAAAGGAAGATCTTATCTTTTTTCTTGGACTCCGTTGACGGATATTTTGCTTGGAGACAAGATTGTAGTAGTCTAGACTTCCCTCTATGTGGATCCTAATTGTGTGTCTTGATGTAAACCCTAATGGGAAATTTGATGTATTTTTATAAACCTTTTATGAAATTGAATATAGTCAGTTATTTTTGTTGGCTAAATTGGACATTATTATAATCCCTTTGTTTTGATGATGACAAACATTTAATTCTTGTGGATCTAATGTGCTAATTAAGTGTTTCAGGAACAAGGTGGATGACACAACTTTGGAAGATCCAAACGCTCACAATATGTTAATATCATGATTGTAATCAAATGTAAAAAACTTGTACAAGATATATAATGTACAAGTACTTAGACATCATGTAAATCAAGCGTTAGATCTTCCCTATCCATTCACAACCCTTAGATAGGTCATCCCCTATAATAGTGTCACATATGCACACTCATACACACACTTAGTACCTAGTTCAAAATATTGAAATAGGTCATTCTCGGTCGACAAACTCCTCGACCGAGAAACTCTCGGTTGACAAATTCTTCGACCGAGAATGACCCAAGTAGTCGTTAGACCCAGCAAACAAGGTAGTTGGGAGTTGGATTAGAACGTTATATACACTTGCTCCAAACAGTCCCTCGATCGACAAATCCTCGACCGAGATGGACCCTCAATCGAAAAATTGTCGACCGAGAAGAACTCTGACTGCACACTTCAGAGTTAATAAACTAGTCATTGCAAAAGTAATTAGTGGATACCTAACGGCTAGTTGAGCACTTAGAACCCCCTAGAATGTGTCTAGAACATCTTTAAGCATTCATAGGCCATTCCTATAAATAGGAAAAGCCTTAGGACACCCAATACACACTTGTGCAATACTTGATCATTCATACTTGCAATTGGCAATCCTCTCTAGTGAGCAATTGAGCAACTCCATCATTGGCTATTCATTTCCATTGCTCCAAATTCGTGTCCTATAGGCTAGTATCTCCTATCCACTACACATACACTTCCATATACATTGGTTAGGAGATCAAAATGCTTGATATAGGAAATCAAGCCTCGTGCTACAATGGTATTGTAATTTCTATTTTTCCTTCTTGTTCCTTTATATTGTTTGTACTCTCATTGCTACTCCTAGGGTTGGAGGCTGCGGATTGGAGAGGGTTTGACTTCTCAGGTGGAGAAGGGTCTTCTCATTGGAAAAGGTGGACTTTGGACTACTTCAAGAAGGGTGTCTCATTGGGAAGCTACTTCAAGAGGAAGGCTACTTCAAGGGGATCTTGAGGTTACTACTTCAAGGAAGGCTGCTTCGAGGTTGGTGAGACTACTTCTAGGTGAAGGCTGTCCAAAGGGTTTGGTGAAGGTAGTTGTATTTTATGTAACATCCTTGCGAGGTAATAAAATATAGGTGCTTTCAAAATCTCAGTTGGGTAACGAATCGGGTAGTGGACTGACTCCCTTAGTATTTGCTAAGGGTGGAACCACTCTAAATCCTTGTCCCCTTGTCCAATATCTTTGTGGTTTCTTGTTTTGGTTGAATTATTGTTAAAATCTCTATAAAACCCTATTCACCCCCCCTCTAGTGGTTTTTCATTTGGTATCAGAGCAGGGCTTCAAGGAACTCTAAAAAAGTCTTGAAAATGGGTGACGGTGTACACAACAACCTCAACTTGGAAGGGAAACTCATGGCTAGACCTCCACCTTTTGATGGAACTAACTACACCTACTGGAAGAGGATGATGCAGTTCTATTTCCAAGGAATTAGTTGGGATCTATGGAGGATGGTGTCTAATCCATATGACTTTTGTCATAGACTCTCTATAACCTATGAAGGAACTGTTCAAGTTAAGAATTCCAAAATCAGAATGCTTAAAAAAAAGTTTGAACAGTTCTGTATGGATCAAAATGAGTCTATTAGTGAAATGTATGCAAAGTTTTCTTCTATTGTTAATGGTTTAAATGCTTTAGGTAAAGCAATAAGTGAAGAGGATCAAGTGTCTAAAATCCTTAGGTGTTTACCTCCAAAGTACAAACCACAAGTGACTGCAATAGAAGAAGCCAATGACCTCACTCGACTAAGGATGGAGCAACTCATTGGAAACCTAGAAGCACATGAGGCAACCTTGGAGGAAGAAGAAAGATTGGCGGCTAGCAACAAGAAGGAGAAAAGAAAGGACATTGCATTCAAAGCATCAACCAAGAATAGTCATGACTCAAGTGAAGATGATAGTGAAGAAGAAACTCTCATTGTAAACGGTAAGCAGTATAAACATTTTAAAACTAACAAAACTTCTAATGTTTCTTCTTCCAGGTGTTTTGAATGTGGCAAAAAGGGACATTTAAAAGGTGATTGTCCAAAACTTAAGAAGGGGAAGAAATCATCTCACAAGAAGAAATAAAGAGCATATAAACCTGCATGGGATGATTTAAGTGATGATAGTGAAGATGGAGAAAAAGAAGTAGAGTGCCTTATTGCTACAACAAATGAAGAAGAAGAGGTAAGCCTTTTTGATTTACCGAAAGAAGATCTAATTACTAGTCTCCAAGATATACATGAGAAATATATTGAGTGCAAGAAGAAATTAAAGAAATCAAATAAAGTAAATGATGAGTTACATGATAAACTTCTTGCTCTCACATCTGAAAATGAAGATCTCAAAAAGGCTATTGAAGATCATGATATTAAGCTGAAATTAGTAGAAGCAAATTGCAATCTTCTCTCCCTAGAAAAGATAAACTTGCAAGCTCAAGTAAATGATCTTCAAAAACAACATGTTTTGTGTACACATCGAGATTATGATACTATTGTGAAAGAAGGAGATGCCTTATCATCTAATCTAGATCAAGCAAAGTTAGATATCAAAAAGAAGATGGATGAGATTATCAAGTTACAAAGAGAAATTAATAGTTTGAGAAACAATGATGTTCTTGATAAAATTCTGAATAATTCTTCTAGCTATAATGGAAGGAGAGGTTTAGGATATGTTTCAAAAGGGAAATCCTATCAACCTAAACCTAGAAGAACATAAGCACCTAAGGCCAAGATTATGTATGTGCCCAAGAATAACTCAATTCCTAGAAAGAGAAATGAGATTGACTCTATTAGTTGTCATTATTGCTTGCGTCTTGGACACTACTCTTTTTCATGCCCATACAAGAAAAGTATTGATGATCTAGTGTGGGTTCCTAAAACTTAGAGATTTGAATTTGATTAGTTGAGATTTGACCTAAAACATTTCTTTGATATTCAAATGTCTTATCTCAACAAAATTGAGCTTCAATATTTACATCTTGCAAAATTGTATCACCTTTTTACTGAAAAATAATACAGAAACATTCTCGGTCGAGAAAATGTTCGACCGAGAACACTGTCGGTCGAGAATTAGTCAACCGAGCAGGTAACTATTTTTAAGGTTAAAAAATCTGATAAAACATGTACAAATAGCTGAATAATCGGTTGAGAAAATCTTTGACCGAGATAAATTTGGTCGAAGAAAAGTTCAAGCGAATCAAGCTCTATTGAACCTACTTAATTCATTCAGTTAGCTATCAATTTGCTAGTAATGATTGATTATTTTAAACAAAGATTGGACATGCCTTCTTGCTAAAAAAAAAATCAATACAGATATATAATAGATTGAAAGTTCGTTTTTGAATTGATATACTCTGTTACATGGTTTGGATTAACACTGAAAATTATGAACCATGCAGATTTAATTAAGGAAATTACTATTTTACAAAAATTCACATGGTCTGTTCTAAGTATTCCTTGGTTTATCTATATAGAAATCATGTGTCTTGAAATTTGCATTTAAATGGTCATTATAATTATGAAAATGTCTTTACTATGATCATTGTGTTTCATCTTTTACTTGGTTCACCTAAAAAGATCTTTATAAAAACAATGGTTGGATACAAGATGATATTGTCATTGAAAAGGAAATTTTCATTAAGATAAATCTCTATGGCACAAATGCATTTTGACATATTAGTTAAATGATTATCTTGTGCTTAGCTTATGGAAAAGCAAAAGCACGAGCGGCTCGGTAGCATCCCCTCCCAGGGGGGAAGGCGGCGGCCGGTGAGCCCTGCTGGTCGACCCCTGGGATCTTCCTCAGCCTGTGATCGGTCCGCGGTGCTGCGGTCTGGGTGGTGGTCCGAGCGTCGGTGGTGTTACCACAGGGCCGAGTGATAGTCTGCTTTCCCCTCAGTCGGCCGCGACGACTGCGGGTCTGTTCGTGGGCTCCCGGGCTCCCTTGGCGGCTGTCCTTGTTTCCTTTGGTGGTGTGACTCTTCCTGGAGTCGTATTTGGCCTCGCCGGCTCCTCTCACACCCTTTCTCGGCGCTGTTCTGGCTTGATCGGGGCTGCTTTCTTTACCCTCGCTTCTTTCTGTTCCCGTTTTTATATTGCTCTAGTTTTTTTTTTCTTTGGTTTGCGTTGTTTAGCTGCTAAGGCTGTTAGTTGCCTTGTTGCTCGCCACCTTAAGCGGCCGTTATCTCCATCTTTTTGGATGGCTTCTCCTCCGGATCTGGAGGTTGTCAAGATCTGGGTTTCCCCTAGCATCATGACCAGTGACGAGGTTTCCCCTGGTCACTTTTATCTGGGTACAGTTTGTTGGAATAAATCCTTTCGCTGGGATGACTTTCTGATTAGGGTCTTTGTTGATACTTTTGATTTTGTAGTTCCAGTTTATGTTCGGAAATTCAGAGTTTTCCCTTCTGAGAAGATGATCAAGATTGAGGAGGGATTCTATCAAAAAGTTGCCTCTGTGCGCGAAAAATAGGAATCTGTGCTGAAGCGTCTCCATTTATTTCCAATCTCACCTTGTAAGATGGCTTTTCTCTTGTTCCCGAGATGGTGTAACCACATACTCTTTTGTTGATGCCGTACGGCCTTATTAATGTAATGCAATCTGTTTATAAAAAAAAAAGCTTATGGAAAATGATATTCTTGTTATATCTGATTAATACTCTGTAAGCTATGTTCAATTAATTAGATCATTGAAAATGCTTAAATTGGAAATCTACAAAAATTGCCTCTTGGTTGAAATCAAGTTTGACCAAGGGGCGCTATGGTCAAAGTCAAGGTCGACCTAAAATAAGCTTGACAAAATGCTTATTTGTAAATCATTTTATTGCAATCAATCTTAGTATATTGTAAACAAGACTTTAATGCATAGCTCTCATAAAAAAATTAACTTGTTATGATCTAATGCTTGTTATGACTTTAGAATCCATAAAATATCTTGGTTATAAGATTAAGGGGGAGTTCACAAAACTTTGGAAAATAGCTATGACCTTAGGATTATTGAATTATCTTGATCTTAATGGAATTCTCTAAACAAAGTAGGGCTTAACATCCCATGTATTTTGTTAGAGATACATACATGTATTCTACTATAAGCTTAAAGGATTCTCACGTCATTTTTAGGGATTAACATCCTATGTAAAATGGATGAGAAATCAATACACATATGCCATGAACTTAAAAGGAACTCATATCATTTCAAGGCTTAACATCCTTTGCAAATGATTGAGAAATAAATTGTGGCTAAATTTGACAATACGTAGTTTGCATTCATTTTAATCCCTTGCTTTTGAATTGAATATCTTATTTAGGGGGAGCATATCAATAAAATTAAGGGAAATGGTAAAATTAATACTTAATGATTATCTTAGTTATCTTTTTGAAATGACAAAGGGGGAGAAATAATATAAAATCAAAAAAAAAAATAAAATGAGTTTCATAATCTCTCGGCCAGCACACACCTGCAAACAAGAGAATGGCTACAAAAGGTAAATTTCAGGTATGAAACTCATATGATTTATATTTCCTTATTTTATATTTAGGAAATGTTTGTCATCTTCAAAAGGGGGAGATTGTTGGCTAAATTGGAGATTATTATAATCCCTTTTTTTATGATGATAAACATTTCATTCTTGTGGATCTAACATGCTAATTGAGTGTTTCAGGAACAAGGTGGATGACACAACTTTGGAAGATCCAAACACACAATATGTTAATATCATTATTGTAATCAAATGTAAAAAACTTGTACAAGCTATATAGTGTACAAGTACTTAGACATCATGTAAATAAAGCGTTAGATATTCCCTAGGCCTTCACAACACTTAGATAGGTCATCCCCTATAATAGTGTCACATATGCACACTCATACACACACTTAGTACTAGTTCAAAATATTGAAACAGGGTCATTCTCGGTCGACAAACTGCTTGACCGAGAAACTCTCGATCGACAAATTCCTCGACCGAGAATGACCCAAGTAGCCATTAGACCCAACAAACAAGGTAGTTGGGAGTTGGATTAGAACGTTATATACACTTTCTCCAGACAGTCCCTCGGTCGACAAATCCTCGACCGAGAAGGACCCTCTATCAACAAATTGTCATCCGAGAAGAACTTTGACTGCACACTTCAGAGTTAATAAACTAGCTGTTGCAAAATAATTAGTGGATACCTAATGTCTAGTTGAGCACTTAGAACCCCCTAGAAAGTGTCTAGAACGTCCTTAAGCATTCATAGGCCATTCCTATAAATAGGACAAGTCTTAGGATACCCAATACACACTTGTGCAATACTTGAGCATTCATACTTGCAATTGGCAATCCTCTCTAGTGAGCAATTGAGCAAATCCATCATTGGCTATTCATTTCCATTGATCCAAATTCGTGTCCTATAGGCTAGTATCTCCTATCCACTACACATACACTTCCATATACATTGGTTAGGAGATCAAAATGCTTGATATAGGAAATCAAGCCTTGTGCTACAACGATATTGTAATTTCTATTTTTCCTTCTTGTTCCTTTATATTGTTTGTACTCTCCTTGCTACTCCTAGGGTTGGAGGATGATGATTGGAGAGGGTTTGACTTCTCAGGTGGAGAAGGGTCTTCTCGGTGGAGAAGGTGGACTTTGGACTACTTCAAGAAGGCTGTCTCAACAGGAAGCTACTTCAAGAGGAAGGCTACTTCAAGGGGAGCTTGAGGTTACTTCAAGGAAGGCTGCTTCGAGGTTGGTGAGACAACTTCTAGGTGAAGGTTGTCCAAAGGGTTTGGTGAAGGTAGTTTTATTTTATGTAACATCCTTGCGAGGTAATAAAATACAGGTGCTTTCAAAATCCCGGTTGGGTAAGCAACCGGGTAGTGGTCTGACTCCCTTAGTATTTGCTAAGGGTGGAACCACTCTAAATCCTTGTCCCCTTGTCCAATATCTTTGTGGTTTCTTGTTTTGGTTGAATTATTGTTAAAATCTCTATAAAACCCTATTCACCCCCCTCTAGTGGTTTTTTAATTTTTTTATTCCGCTGCTTTCTGATGGTCTTTTGTATACCAACGTTTAATAAATTTGGAAAGTTTATGCCCATTCCATCATACTTTTGAGAGTGTTTGGATTGGATGTCAATTCTTCAACTCACTCCTTCACAAATATATATGTAATGGCCTGAATCTGATTAATAAGGATTGCATGGGTATACACGTGCATATATGGTCGGGATGGTACCTAATGTTCTGAATATGTGTAATGTGATTAAGAATTAGACCTTTTGTGTAAAAGAAATGATTAAACCACCATCATTTAAGTTAATGTGGCACTAATTCACTTAATGAGAAATTGATTAAAATAATGTATCTTGTGTAAGATAATGTCATAAACCTTGGTTTGTAGTAAGATAATGTCAATAGGATCATATATTATAAATATTGAAGATAATATAAATAAATAAATTATGAGGAAGTTGAGTTAAACCATAATTGTATTAAAACTCTAATAAGATTTTCTCAAAACCTAAATCTAACCCCATAATTGTATTCCTTAGGTCCTAATTAGTCTAGGTGAAAAGTGTTATCAGTATGGGTTTTTATCCTAATTTGATTGAGAAGATAATTCTCAAATGATGAACTCCTTATAAGAATAGGACTATGTTTTTTGGGGGTGTCTACACTGTAATCGGTCAGGAATCTTATTTCTCAAATTTTCAATACTTTTAAATAGATTTTTTATGTCACACTGGTTGGTATTGTGTAAATGATCTCAAGCTCTGTCTGGTCTGTCCAATCAATATCGCACAACTCTGGTCTTTTCTTCAACCTGGAGTCTGGGCATCCCTGGACTCTATGGTCTGCCAACTCCCTGGTCCCTCCTTCCTCATTTCACTCCCATTTATCTCCTTCTTATATTAGACTCTCCTTCCCCTCACCATCCACTTCCATCCTTGAGTGGGTTGATTCCCAATTCCTTATGGTTTCTCTTTTCCATCAGCTCAGTCAATTGAAGGGGATCTTTTCTCCCATTTTTCCTACTTCCTTTGAGACTCCTTGCTTATCCAAGACCCTCACCCTATATAACCTTCTAAACACATTTGCAATACCCCAGGAAATCGTATTCTAGTATTCATTTTATCATTGTTTGCATGCGGCCATCTCTCCATTCTACATCTTTCCATACCATATATTATGAGGTTGACAACATGAACCCAAAATATAGATAGTGAGATAGATAGTCATGCAGAATCTAGGAGCCTTGATGAATTTATATGTGTTGTTCATTTCTCCAAGCAAGGTGTGAAGGGATTTTCCCTCTTTTTCTCTTCTCATTTGCAGTTCTACAATTGATATGTGTATATTGCATGTTGACCTTTATTTGTCATGGTTTGTACATTATTATCTTTTCCATGAAATATCAAGTTCCCTATGATGCTTATTATTTGATGCCTTATACCAAATGTTGATTTCAAATGTTGCTTTCCCTTTCAACTATTACGGAGGAACTTTATCCCAAGGCATTTTGTCCCCTCGCCATGTGATATCTGGGTTAAGGAGACCAGTAAGGGATGAGGAGACCAAAGGGTTCAACGGATCCTGGTGTCTTCTAGTGTTTCACCTTATTGATGCTTTACCTTGAGGTATGTTTATGTATGGTGTACACTTGAGTTCATGGATAGAATGAAGAAGACAAACACTAGTTTTTTTACTCGAATGGTCATGCTTTGATCTTGGGTTTGTCAAGTTTGTGAGGGGTGATATAATCTTTTTAGCTTCTTCCTTGGTTTCAATTGCACGTAATATAATTATGATGAAATGGCCATCTATACCCTTTCATACATGAATACTTGATGCATGATGTGGGGCAATATATTTTTCTTTTAATTATTTCTCAATAATTTTATCGAATGATATAATCCTAGAAAATTCATAATTAATTATTTATTTATTAGATAAATATGTATTGAAATTAGATAAAAACTCTATTGATTTGGTATAAGTTTTATTACCTAAATCCAATGTAATAATAAGTGTATAATTTACAATTTAAAGCATACATATTAATTAATGATTTTTATACTTAATATGTTATTAGGTGAAAGTGCATAATATGGATCTAGGGATTTGAACCCTATTATTTTATACACATCTATGAGGTATGCATCACTCTATTCGAAATCATATTGGAAATTATTTTTTTTCTCTCTCTCTTAGACTTGATTCTGACATTAATTTAAATGTGGCATGTTGCACTCTCTTCTAAATCATATTGGACAATTGTTTATTTTCTCACTCTCTTGGACTTGACTGTGACATATTATCTAAAATGCCATATGTTTGCATATAGTTGAATCAATTCGTTTTAGATCTTGTAATAAATCTTATGGATCGTTTGAATGTGCAAATTGAACATTATTTGTGTACCTTATTGTTGTTTCATTCAATATGCACCTTGAAGAATTTATTTATCTATATTTGTAACATACTAGAATTTGGCTATCCTGACTTATAGAAAACTTAATTCATGAAGTAGGAGGTTAGTATGATTGATCTTTAGATTTTACGATACATGATTAGAAATATGCTCTAACATGTTTGGTTGTTCCTTAATAAACATATAATCCACATATATATTGTAATTCACATTCTTGTACCATAGTGCATATTTAATAGGTAACCCTAGTATATGTGTGTTTGAAAATATTAATAATATATTAGTGCCATTAGCTGCTTAATGATTTAATTTGACTTTAATTCACATAACATAGACCTAATTAATAATCTTTGCTTCACATGTAAATGAGTTCATGAAATACCTAGTATATGTCTCATTGCTCACTAATACACGTATATGACCTAAATGTGATGAATAGAGATTTTATATGTATAAAGTTCATATATGGTTGAGATGGCATCTAATGTGCTTCATTTGTATAATGGAGAAATAATTAGAGATTTTATGTAAAAATAATTTTTAATGATCCATTATTTAAGTAAAATATGTTATTAGGAGATTTAATGAGAAATTAAATTAAATAACTTATTTCGAGTGAGATAATCTAATATAACTCTAGTGGTTTTAATAAGAGGACATTAAAACTCTTAATACTAAATATTGAGGATAATGTTGATATATATTAATAGAGGAGGAAATAGTGTTAAACCCTAGTTGTACTAAAACTCATATTAGATTATATCAAATCCTAAATATAACTCCAAAGTTGGATTCTTTGGGTACTAATTAGTCAAGGTGTCATATTTTGGATCCAGTTAGATAATGGTTGCTAAACCAATTATAAAAAATAATAGCATAATTTGAATATAAATGGACTTTGGTTTATTCGATATATTCTCAGACTTTGATGTCACACATCTTATTTCTATGCTCGCATATGATTTCTATGTTACACCCTTTTTATATCTTAGGCTCTTTCTGAGGTGTGAGATTACCATCATATAGAGGCCCATTTCTTTTCTTCCTAGAGTCTTTTCTCCATTGAGACTCTCCATAGTCCCTCACTTCTCCTACTCCTCTACATTTCTCTCCCTCTCTCTCTCTCTCTCGTGTATCCATCTGGTACCTCAATCTCCTCTATTATGTGATCCTCTCATGATGCAGAATTCATAGATCCTTAGTCCATCACCCAGAGTTCCCATTTAGAGAGGGAATTCTAGCTTTCCCCTTTTAACACCTCTGATGGGACTCCTTTCTAGTCAGGCCCTCTCTTCTATATATATGATGTATCAAAAACCTACACACAATCCATATGAGGCTTTTCCATCATTCCTTTGATTTTAACTACACTAGAGAGAACCCATCTCATCTTGCATGTCTTCAGCTGCCATATAGGGCCACACAGAGGCACTCCACCTCTTGGATGCTAGTGCGGTGGTTGAAATCCCTTTCTTGTGCCTCCATAAAGCTTTCTCTAGCATGTTTTCATCTCAGGAGGTATGCACCAAATTTCTTCCTTTCTAGTTTGTGTTTGTGTCTTTCAATCTCATTGGTTCTTGAGTGTTCTGATGGGTGGTTCTACTAGTTCTTGTTGTGCATGCATTTGCGAGGCTATTTCGAATTCTTTATCTTTGGTTTTTCCTAGATTACTCCATAGAGCATTCCCCACTTCTTTGTCAAACCTATCATGGCAGTGTGCCCTACCACCTCTCTCCCAGAGTCGGGACTTGTCTAGACCAAATGATCATGGTAAAGCTAGTGCTTGGCTACCCTGGTGCTAATAGTTGTGATTTCAAGGATTAAATTATAAAGTTCAAGCTTTGATTTTCTTTTGTGTTTATATTACATATATAAAAGACAAGAAGAAGATGAATGTCGATTGTTTTATCGCTATGCCCATGAATACATGTGATATGTATCACGGTGACATGAGTTTTAAACTCATCCACACATATTTCATTTTCATCATGTGAGGTTTTGATATATGGTTAATGACCCTGATTCCTTGTCACAATCTTAGGTTTTTGATACTGAAATAAGGGTATTTTTGCCTTTTCTTTTAGTTAGTTTCTAAGAATTTACATAAATAATATAATCTTATATAATTCACATCAAATGATTTGGGCATCAGAAAATTTAGCAAAAATATGTTCAAAGAATTAGAAAAATAGTCCCTACCAGATGGTGTAGGTTTTGAAACGTAATTCTAATGTAATAAGAACTCAAAATTTCTAGGGTATGTAATATAAACATTAATGAATTATTTACATCTAATATGTTAATAGGTGAAGAAATACTTTGATTGGATCTAGGGTTGGACTCTGACTCTGGATACACATTTTTGAGGAATGTTGCATCCCCTCCATTCTATAGAAGACAATGATTTATATTTCTCTCTGTTAGACTTGATTGTGACATATTATTTTAAATGTCACATGTTTACATATGGTTGCGTTTATTGGTTCCAAATCTTGAAATTAGTTGTCTGGATTGTTATATTTGCAAGTTGAACCATATTTTTTATTATTGTTTCTATTTCATTCAATTTACATCATGATGATATTATTGAACCATATTCAAGAAACCCTAATTTTCCATGTGTTGGCCTTAGTTGTATATTTGATCATGTTTATAATCCTTTATGATGTCTTTTCAATTTTAACACTATATTGTGAAATGACTATAATGATGTTTTTCTCTCTATTTATAATGCATGCTTGGCTTGAATAACTTGTATATGTACACACTAGGTGGTGTATCCCTATTGTGTGT
Organism: Alisma plantago-aquatica; assembly: GCA_963693085.1. Lineage (NCBI taxonomy): Eukaryota > Viridiplantae > Streptophyta > Magnoliopsida > Alismatales > Alismataceae > Alisma > Alisma plantago-aquatica. Next base: position 161,060,254 of record OY856409.1, on the reverse strand, counting down.
ATAACCAACAGAGGTTATAGATGGTGATTCTTGTCCCCGGGTAATTGTGCAGCAATGCCATTACTGCCTTGAAGATGATGGTGGTGATGCCAAATATCTTAAATGTTATTATACTGGTTAATGATAATCTACATGTATAATTCTTTGTGTTTATTAGTTTTTCTCCATTTGATATTTATAGGAAAGAATTGTCAATCATGCACTTTATTATTTTCTTCATATAATCTTTTAGTCTTTCTACATGAAGATTTCCTTATGATATCCACTTGTATGGTTCTTTACTCTTTTATGGGAAGCCTTGTTAATTTATTTGATGTATTTTTTTCCTAATATTGTTTGATCACTATTATATGCACATATCTACATTTATGCTGACAACTTCCATTTTGTCTTCCCTTGTGAGGTATGGTTCCAACCCCTAGGTAGAGAGCAAGGTGGTGTGGACCACACCTGACCAGGATACATCCAGTTATAGCTGAGATTTCTTGGGAGGTAGATTGAAGTAGTTTATGTACCCTATGGGGCTTATTCTCCTCTATCTTTAATGTACCCCTTGTGTGATGAAGTACAAATAATAGACATGAATATTGTAATAATTAGATTTTTATCTTCCTCTACTAGACTATTGGTATTTGATACTTGAATTCTATTTATAATCATTTGCAAAAAACTACTTGTAATAATTGGCATAAGATGGTTTTTTATTGTTCACATCTCAGTGAGTGAGTGGATATGCAAAAAACTACTTGTAATAATTGGCATAGGATGTTTTTTTATTGTTCACATCTCAGTGAGTAGGTGGATACCCTCTTGGGTCCCACTCCTTACATGTATGGTATCATAACAAGAGTAGTTGGTTAATCTGACTATTCCAATACTATCACCGTAAGGTTGTTTACCTTTACCCATCAGTTTCTCATACCCTATCCCCTTGCCTTGTGCAAGTACACATAGATAAGTCATGTGTTGATAACCTAGTTGGATTTGAGACACCCCAATCATAAGAGTTCAGAATTCCAAGGATGGATCCTCCTTGTACTACTCTACCATCTCAATCTTGCTCGACAATTGGTGATCAACATATAGTGAACCAACCAACCCCACAATAAGATACAAATATCTCGGGTTTGGGCACCTCTCCTGATCAAGAGTTGTCCTTTCTATGAAACTTTCTTTCTACAACCCTTACAAGGAAGGCTAACTCAGTTTTTACCCTAGAGAAACCTAAGGATTATAATCTCACTAACATTTTAAAAATGTGCGTTGAATACTTTGACGATAGGAATGAAGTCAACATGGTAGACAATGCCAGTAATTGGATTCTTACTACTGAAAGGACTTTTGATGGCATGTCCTGCCCAAGGCATCAAAAGGTTCATTTTGCTACTTTTTTTTCCAACATCCCAGCTCATCATTGGTGGAATAGTATGGCAATGATTTGTTATATCTCTACCATGATGTGAAATTAGTCCCTATCCTTGTTTAGGGAGAAGCATGTATCCCATGAAGCATTAAGGAAGAAGGAATTTGAGTTATGCAATTGTTGAGTACGTGTAAAAGTTTTTCCGCCTAGAGAAATATGCTAATGTTTGAATAGATGAACAACATGCTAGTATCTTTTTGGAAGGGTTGTGTTATAGTGTTGGACATTTGTTGATTCCTCATCTACCCCTAAACTTTCCTTAGTTGGTGGATAAAGACCTTTCCATAGAATCTTGCCCTAGTTATGAAGAAAAGGTTAATCATAACATGAAGTTGCCTAGTGAAGGTCAAAGAGTGATATGTGTCATAAGTTCCATAAGAAGCATTCCCATGGGAGTTGTCTTCCTAAACCTGAAGGATTGATCATATGCCATCATTGTGGAGAACATGTTCACATCAAGCTTTGTTTCCCTCAACTTCATGGAGGTCAAGTACCAGTATGACATAGGGTCAATGGTAACAATCACAACAATGGAGGAGTACCCTAAGGATAGGCATGCATCACATCTAAATGCAATTGGTGGCGAAGAAGTTCATAACCAAAATAATGAAGGTAACCCTCATGCTTGTAGTTAAATCAGGTATAGTGTTGTGCTTCTCATTTCATGTCGCTTGATGTTGTTGAGAAATAAGTATTGTTAATGGATAATGGTACATGTGTCCTATCTAGAATTATTTTTGTGCCTATAGTTTTGTTTTGACTATTAGTTTACAACTATTAAGGGTTGGAGTGTAGAAGTTTGTTCATTTATGGGTATGCTAATTTTGAGGACAAAGTCCTTTTAAGTAGTGGAGTCCTATAACATACCAAAATTTGTCTATCCTCACTTGTAGAAACCCTAATTCATGGAATGGTGGGTTAGTATGGATCGTTAGATTTTACCAAACATGATTAGCAATATTCCCTAACATTCTTGGTGTTCCCTAATAAATATATAATAATAAAAAAATGAGTAATTCACATTCTTGTACCCTAAGGCATAATTAATAGCTAACCCTAATATATGTGTGTTTGGTGATATTCATGATACATTTGTGTCATTAGGTGTTTCATGATGTAATCTGATCTAATGCACATAACATAGACCTAATTACCTAATTTTGGCTTTTCGTGTAAATGAGTTCATGAAATACGTTATATATGTCTAATTGTTGACTAACACACCCATAAGACCTAAATGTGATGAATAAATATTTGATATGTATAAATGTGTATATATGGTTGGGATGGAATCTAATGTTCTTTTGATGTATAATGGAGTAATAATTAGACATTCCATGTAAAAATAAATTACTAATTAGCTGTTATTTAAGTTAAATATGACATTAAGGTATCTAATGAAGGAATTAAATTAAATAAGTTCATTCATGTGAGATAATCTAATATAACTCTGGTTGTGTTAATAAGAGGACACTAGAACTCTTAATACTAAATATTGAGAACAATCTTGATATATATCAATAGATAAGGAGGAAGCATTACTAAATCCTAGTTGTACTAAAACTCATACTATATGATCTCCAACCCTAAATGTAACTCAAAAATTGGATTCTTAGGGTCCTAACTAGTCTAGGTGTCAAGTCTGGATCCAATTAGATAATTTTTTCTAAACCAAATTTTCAAAAAAGGATAATGCAATCCTAATATAATACACTTTGGTTCATTCGATTTATTACCGGAATTTGATGTCACTCATCTTATTTCTCCACTCGCACATGATTTTGATGTCACACCCTTTTGATATCTCGGGATATTTTTGAATCGTGAGATTAGAATTGTTTGGCAGTGCATTTCTCTTCTTCCTTGAGTCTTTTCTCCTCCAGGACTCACCACAGTTTGTGGCTTCTCCTGCTCCTCTCATTCTCTCTCTCTCTCTCTATATCTCTCTCTCATCTCCACATTGCACCCCAACCTCTACTATTCTATGATCCTCTCATGATGCCAAATTTATAGATCCTTGATTCATTGGGATTCTATCATCCCAAGTTCTCAATCAGAGAGGGATTATAGCTTTCCTCTGTTTCCCCCTCTAGCAAAACTCTTTTTCAGTCAAGTCCTCTATTTTATATATATGATGCATTAAAAACCTTTACACAACCCATCTGAGGTTTTTCCATCTTTCTTTCAGTGTTGTATGTGTTGGAGCAAACTAGTCCTATCATTCATATCATTAGAGGACATCTAGGCTCACACAGAGGGACTCTAGACTCTAGGATCCTAGTGTGGCTGTCAAAATCCCTTTCTTGTGCCTCAACAAAACTTCCTCCAGCCTTGTTATTATCTCAAGTGGTATGCACCCACTTCCCCCTTTCTAGTTCATGTTTGTGTCTTCCAATCTTGATGGTGCATAGTATTTTAATGGGTGATTCTTCTAGTGTATGTTGTTCCTATGTTCATGAGGGTATTTCCAATCAATCAATCTCTTCATTTTTTGTAGATTACCCCAAGGAGCTTTCCCTGCTTTTTGCTCAAAAAAGTCATGGTGGAAGGCCAAACTCGTGTTCCCTACCACCTATCGCCTGGATTCGGGCTTGTCAAGACCGGTTGATTAGGGTGAAGCTAGTGCTCTACAACCATAGTGATAATAGTTGCAATTTCAAGGATTAAATCCTCAAGTTGAAGCTATAATTTTCTCTTGTGTTCTTATCCCACAGATGAAAGGACAAAATAAGATGCATGTTGATTATTTTACTACTATGCTGCTAAATCCATGTGATATGTATCATAATGGCATGAACTTTTAAGTCTTTCACAACTGATTTCATTTATCAATGCATGTGGTTTTGATATATGGTTCATGACCCCATTGCCCTTTCACAATCTCAGGATTTGAATGCTGATACAAGGGTATTGTCGCCTTTGCTTTTATTTATTTCCAAGAATTTTAATAAAGGATATAGTTTTATATATTCACATATAATGAACTGGTTATCAAAAAATTTAGCAAAAATATGCTCTACCATCATAAAAATAATCCCTACCACATGTTGTAGGTTTTAAAACCTAATTCTGATGTAATAAGAACTCAATATTTCTAGGCGTGTAGTAAAAAAATTAATTAGTTATATATAATGTGTTAATAGTTGAAGAAATATTATAATTGGATGTAGGGTTGGAATTTGAATCTGGATACACATTTTTGAGGTATGTTTCATCCCATGCAATCTATATTGGATGATGATTTATTTTTCTCTCTCTTTTAGACTTGATTGTGGTATATCATTTTAAATGTCACATGTTTACATATAGATGAACTGATTGGTTCCAAATCTTGAAAAAATAGTTGGATGGACTATTATATTTGCAAGATGAACCACATTCTTATATCTTGTTACTATTACATTCAATTTGCATCATGATGAGATTATTGAACCATATTCGATGGAAACCCTAATTTTCAATGTGTTGGACATAATTTTATATTTGATCATGTTTATATAACTTTATGATGTCTTCTTAATTTGGATACTATATTGTGATGTGACTATACTGACTGTTTCCTTCCTATTTATATTGCCTATTTGTTTTGAACAACTTGTATATGTACATACAAGGGGTGTATGCAAATGGTGATTCTTGTTTGTGGGTAATTATGTGGTGATGTCACTACTTCCCCAAAGATTATGATCGTGATGCCATGATATTTGGTTATGGTGGTGATGCCACATACCTAATATGTTATTACACCGGTTATTTTTATGATAATCCACATGCATAATTATTATTGTTTATTTCTTTTTCTTCACTCAATATCTAAAGGCAAGAATTGTTACTTTTGAACTTTATTATTTTCTTCATATAATCTTTTAGTATTACTATATGAAGATTTCCTTTTAATATCCACTTGGATGATTATTTCCTCTTCTATGAGAAGCCTTCTTATTTATTTTATGTCCTTTTTCCCTAATATTATCCAGTCACTATTATATGCACATATCAGATATTATGTTGACAACTTCCATTGTGTCTTCTCCGTGAGGTATTGTTCCTAACCCTAGGTAGAGAGCAAGGAGTTGTGCACCATAGTAGATTAGTATACATCTAGTTATAGTCGAGCTTTATCGGGAGGTAGACTGAAGTAGTTGATTTACCCTCTGTGGCTTATGTTCCTCTATTTTTCTTTTATCTACACCCTGCATGGTGAAAATAATAATTGATAATTGAATTATAGTTTCAACCTTTGCAAAATATAACTTGTGATAATTGGCATTGAATGGTTTTCTATTTTTCACATCTCAGTGAGTGAGGGGCTTCCCTCTTGGGTCCCATTCCTTACACTATTCAATGGATACCCTAATTTCTATGTGTTAGCAATGAGCGTATCAATTGTCATGGTTATACATATCTATGATGTATCTTTTGATTTGGATATTATATTGTGACCCAGTTAAACTGATGCTTGCCTCGTTATTTATAATGAATGTTTGGTTTACATAATCTGTATAAGGTACACACTAGGTGGAGTGTCCCTATTGTGTATGTTACCAAAAGAGGGTGCAAATGGTGATTCATGTCCCTGAGTAATTGTATTGTGATTCCATTACTCCCTTAAAGATTATGGTAGTGATCCCATAGTATGTGGTTATGGTAGTGATGCCATATACCATGAATTTTTTTATACTTCTTATTATCACGATAATTTGCATGCATAATTATTTTTGGGTTATTGGTTTTTTTTCTCTAATTTGAGATTTAAAGGAAATAATCTTTAATTCTGAACTTTATAATTTATTCATATAATCATTTTATCTTACTGCGTGAAGATTTATTTTGATTTCAAATTGTATGATTCTTTCTCTCTTTTGTCTGGGAAGCCTTGTTATATTATTTGTGGTCCCTTATTTGTAATGTTTTCCAATGACTATTATATGAGCTTATCACCTTTTATGGTGGCAAAATCCACTTTATCTTTGCTTATGGGGTATGTTTCCAACCTCTGGTTGGAAAAAACAAGGTGCAGATCACAATTGACTATGCCCTATCTAGTTGTAGTTGATCTCTCTTAGGTGGTAGATTGATGTAGTTGTATTACCCTATGTGACTTAAATCCTCTAGCTTTCCTTTATGTACACCCTGTGAGGTGCAAAACAATGACAAGACATACATATTATAATAGTTAGACTTTTATTTTCCCCTAATACATCTTTGGTGAATGACAAAATACATACTTGAATCTTAGTTTATCATTATTTATGAAAAAATATTGTCTTGTTGGTTTGCTATTATTCCCTCAAAGTAAGAAAAAGGCTACCCTATTTGGTCCCACTCCTTACATAGGGTTTTAAGTTGGTTCATCAAACTATAGAAAAGATCAAGGTGATCCTACAACAATTGAAAATGTGTCAATATAGGAAGAATTCATATGTAGGCAATCAACAAAGACCATTGGAGTTCCAATTTGGAGACTATTTGTATATAAAAGTCTCCCCTAGGAAGGGTGTTATAATTATTGGGAAGAAAGGTAAGTTGGCCCATAGGTCCTTGGGACCTTACCCTATCACAACTCGAGTTGGGAAGGTAGCCTATAAGCTAGAGATACCACCAAAGTTACATCAACTGCATGACATTTTCAATGTTTCTATGTTATAGAAGTGTCACCCAGAAAAGGAGCATATGATACACCCAATGGAAATGGATTTGAATGATGATGTCTCTTATGTTTATGGTCTAGTTTTAATCTTAGATAGGCGTATGAAAAAGCTAAGGAAGAAGGAATTACCTTTAGTGAAGGTGTTGTGGCATCATTGTGGTGTAGAGGAAGCCACATTGGAGTTAGAGGATGAGACTCATAGGAAGTAGTCATCCTTTCTTGCATAGGACTTCGGGGGTGAAATCGTTGTTAGAGGTTTATGGTTGTAAGGCCCCTAACCTTATTTATATATAAACATGCTTGCTTGTCTTATTTTGGTACATATTTTGGTATTTAAATCTTATACTATGTTTGAGTATCTGATGATAAAGCTATGTTTCAAATTTGGACAAAATCAGATTTCATTTGATCAAGAAATGCAATTTTATGTAATTTTGTAGGTTTATATACAATTTTCCTTTTTCCAGAAACATAAATGAAATTTTAACAAATCTACATTTTATCTCATGTTGGCAATGTTTTACTAATCCCTTATATTATTTTTGTATGGAATGATGGTAAGAACACCTACTGATGCTTTCTTAGCTTCAAAAATTGAATGTTGTTCTGGGCGTTTAACAACCAATGGTTGTTTTATGTTAAAAAATTGATGGTTATTATGTGTTCAATAACTGAAGGTTTCTCTACATATTCAAAAACTGATGGTTTTTCTTCATGTTCAACAACCAATGGTTGTTCTGTGTTCAACAATTGAATGTTGTCTGACATGTTCAACAACCAATGGTTGTTATGCACATTCAAAAACTGATGGTTGTTCTACACTCATCAACCTAAGGTTTCCACATTTTCAACAACAAATGGTTGTTCTGCACGTTCAATAACTAATGCTTTTTTTTGCTTACTCACGAACTAAAGGAGGTTTTGCACCTTCATAAACCAATGGATTTTCTAGATGTACAAACCAATGGAAAATATGTTTCTTTGACCAATGGAAACCCTACATTTGGTCTTTGACTTTCTCTTTCTTACATCCTAACTATAAATACCACTCCCTACTCTTAGTTAGAGGACAACCTATGATGGGAAGCTCTAGGTCTCTGTGGGTGTGCTCATTGAAAACTGTTAGCAACTCAAACTCAGTGCTCCAGATGGGGGAAATGAAATTGGAATTATGCCTAACCTTTTACCTAACTTGTTGTGCTTCTAGAGACCAATAAGAAACCATCAGTTATACCGATAGGAGGGTTTCCTATGCTAGGGTTTTCAGCGATCGACATCGTGCATGAGAGGAGGTGGCACCAGTGGCCGCAGAGGACATGGTGCAGGTCGAGGTTTCTTTAACGTTCCCCAGTGGCCGCAGAGGCCATGGTGTAGGTCGAGGTTTCTTTAACGTTCCCCATTTGTGTGCAAGTCAAGGATGGGATTTTCCTCTGGAGGCAACAGAAGCTGTAGACCCCTCATTATCGAACGAAATAGAGGATTTAGGGGCTGATAAAGTTATGGATGAAAGTGACCACATCGAGGATGTTAGTGCAAGGTTGATTTCCTTTCATGATATAATCACTCGCGGTGTGAACACCTCGACGATCAAACCAGCTTCCCCCGATGTCTTGAAGGCAAAAGACATCCACGTTGACAAAGGTGGTGTTCTTCCAAACTTAACGATTAACCCATCCACTCTACCACCACTCCTGGAACCCTAGTGATTCACTGTAGTGGTCAAGGTGGTCAACATCAATGTCAGCTTCATTGCTCTGGTTAATCGGATCATATCGCTCTAGAAGCTTACCGAGCAGTTTTGTGTCATTGATTTAGAGACAGGCTATTTCATCATTCAACTCGGTAACAAAGCGGATTTTGTGCGGGCTATGGACAATCTTTGGTAACTACTTTTTAGTGAAATCTTGGTCATCTGAGTTATTCCTCATGGATCACATTCCTAGAAACTTGTTGTATGGTTGTGGATTCCCGAGCTCCTAATTTATCTATATCAAAACCAATTACTTTCAAGCATTGGTGATGTTATTGGGAAAACGATCAAGGTTGACACAACTACTCTCTCTTGCCATCGTGGCAAATTTACATTTATGGAGGTAGAAGTAGACACCATAAAACCCCTACTATCAGCCATATATCTTAATGGTGAGTACTACAAGTTGGAGTACAAAAATCTTCCATCGGTCTTCATGAAATGTGGAAGAGTTGGACATGATGACAAGATGTGTGTGTTTGTCACTCCCTTATCCCCCACTGATCCCTCTTCATCATCAGGTAAAACACTCTTGAAACTGGTCCATTACACACTGCAAATCCATGCAAAGAAGTCAAAGAAACGTGTCCAAGCTACCTAGAAGTCCACCCAGACTCAAACTGAGGCCATAGAGAAGACTCTAGAGCACTCAAAGTATAAGGAACCAACCAATGACAACCCACCACCTATGACGGATGTTCAAGATGTATCTAAGAAGGATTGGTAGATTGTCCTGTCTAGGAAGAAGAAAAAGAAAGGCAGGCCTAAGCATCAAGCCCCGATGGGCATATGTTCCACCTTGCCTCCTAAGCCGCTGCCGGTTGTAGGAAAAAACACCAATCAAAGCAACACTTGGGTAACGCTCTTGAATGATGACATTTGTGTCGGTAGGGAGAAAGAGATGGGTCCAGATCCACTGTTCCAATTTGTAGCCAAGGAGGATGATATTGTTGATCACCCCCAACACTCATTCCATTATGGCGACAAGGGAGGCTGTAGTGGAGTCTTACTAAGGAGAAGGAAAGTCATGTATCAGACTGTTGGTCCTGGCAGGGAGAGAAAAAAGAGGAATATTTCTAAACTAGTTGGCAATCTAAACCAAGGATCAGAAGTAAAATGAGATATTGATTTCAATAAAGAGTCTTTGGCAATCTCATATGATGAAATGGTCGACGGTGAACAGTTGGTCAGCCTTTGTGAGACAATTGTCCAATTACCCACACCACCACTCCCTATCTTTTCTTTTAATGATTAATATCCTCTTTTGGAATATACAAGGTGCTTGTTTCAAGAAAAAAAATTTGCCTTCTCAAAGACTATAAAAGGCGACATAAACTTCATATTATGGCCATTGGTGAAACTCGTATCAATGGGTCTAAGGCTGATAGCATCATAAAGCTACTGGATTTTCCTTCCTCCCACCATGTCGAAGCCATTGGTTTCTCCAATGGAATATGGGTATTATGGGATGATGCTCGCTGCTCCACCAACATCTTACTAAGTCACCACCAACTCATCCACTGTTGCATTGATAATACTTGGTATTTGACTATTGTCTACGGCAGTCCTAACCCTTGTAGAGGCGACCATCTTTGGAACCGTCTATAAGAGATCTCGTTGTCTGTCTCTAGTGCATGAGTTGTGGTTGGTGACTTCAACATGATGGTAGATGTGTCTAAAAATAAAATGGGTGTTCCTTTGACCTCACTCTAGTAGAAAGTTCAACTCTCTCCTCCTTCATTCCGGTCTTGCAGATATTAAGGTAAATGGCCCTTTCTTCATTTTCAAGCGGCTCCAATTGTTAGAGAGACTCGACAGGGTCATCACAAATGATAACTTGCTGACTGTGGCTAATAATACTTCTGTTATTATGCTTCCCCACCACTTTAGTGACCACAATCTGATTCTCATCCATGACTCCTCTAGTTTCCGCAATCGACCAAAGTCTTTTCACACCAAGGACAGCTGGTCATTGTCCCCCTCCTTCAAAGATGTTATCCTCAACACTTGGGGCTCATCAAAGAACTTCCTAGACACCTTGCCCACTTTTCATGATGCTAGAATGAAGTGGGATTCTAAGCATCGAGCATCCAACAATTAAAAAAAATATTATGTGTCACCTTAGCTGCCTCCAGTTATCTACTTCCACCTCAAATTTCATGAATACTGATCTCAGTGTGGCACATCTGCAACATAATTACAACAACATTCTTCTTCAAGAGGAGGCATACTGGCACCAGCCAACCAATATCAATTGGCTAAGTCTGGGTGATGAGAATACAAATTTTTTAATGCATATGTCAAAGCGCAACACCTCTTCAATAAAATTTCACGCCTCAAGGATGCGGGCGGGGCATGGGTGGACAATCTAGACTAAATGAAAATTCTTATCTGTGATTTCTTCTTCAGCCTCATGACCGCCCCTAGTCAGAGTACAAGAACCCAAACTGGTATTGTTGACTTCATTGGCTATTTTAATCACCCGACTACCAACACTTGTATTTCCATCAGCAAGATACATACACCTGTTGAAGTCAGACGCATCATGTTTATGATGGCACCGATTAAATCCCATGGGCCTAACGGCGTGTGCAACTCTTTTGTTTGGAAGAACTAGATTATTGTAGGTCCATCGGTCATCCACACAGTCCAAGAGGCCTTCACGACTGGTATTATGATGACCACATTGCAGATTCTTATATCTTTCTGATTCCTAAGACAGAGCAACCCAAAACTTGTAGTGACCTCGGTCCAATTTCCTTAAAAAACACGTGCTTGAAGTTAATATACAAAATTATTGTGGAACGTATTAAACCACTTCTACGTGGTTGGGTATCCAAAACTCAATCCAGCTTCCTACCGGGCAGGAGAATCATAGACAACATCATCTTAGTGTAGGAGATCATTCACTCTATGCGCACGAAACATAGTGGCAAGGCGTTTGTTTGCATTAAGTTTGACCTTGCTAAAGCTTTTGACAAAATGAGTTGGTCATTTATTCTTGACACTCTAAAGAGAATAGGGTTGCCAGATCTTATCGTCAACTTGATTATAATTTTTTTTACTAATGGATGTACCTCTATTCTATGGGAGGGGTGCCCCTTGGAGTCTTTTAAAACAACTCAAGGTGTTCGCCAAGGCGATCCCATCAGCCCATAAATCTTTATCCTATGCATGGAAAGATTAATCCAATCTATCTCACACTCTATTAATCATCGCAACTGGAAACCAATATGGTTATATCATCATGCCTCACCTCTCTCACATGTCTTATTTGCCGACGATATCTGAATGTCGGCTGAAGAAAATTCTGGTCAAGCTTAGGTTTTTAACAAGCTCCTCAAGGCTTTTTCCCACACGTCTGGTCAAACGATCTCCATGGCCAAATCATGCTACTTCTTCTCACCTAACACCTCACAACAGATCCTCTCTACCTTTTGTAGATGCTTGGGCATCCATTGCATGATCGACCTGGGTCGATATCTGGGAGTGCCCCTCCTTCATCATCGTGCTAGCCGATCTTCACACTCAACCATCATATCAACTCTGAAGGACCGTATGACTAGATGGTCAGCCTGACAGCTGTCACTTGCAGGAAGAATAAATCTTGCCAAGTCCACCCTACTGGCCATCCCAAGCTATGTTATGCAATCAATACATTTGTCCCCTTCTCTTTGTGATGATACCAATAAACATGTAAAAAAAATCATCTGGTATGCGGGGAGATTGCACCATAATATCTCATTGGGTCCATGGAAGAAAATTACTATGGCCAAGAAAGACAGAGGTTTGAGAATTAAGGAAGCACGTTCCCAAAACCAAGCCCTTATGCTAGAAAATGTTTGGTTATTTATGAACAGCCAACAAACCTTATGTTTCCGTGTTATACTTGCTAAGTATATGCACAATGATACCCCTGTCAAGAAACCTTACTCTTTGGTCTGGTCCTTCATCCAGAAGCATATTTTGAACATCCACCAGGTCTCGGTGGTTACCATTAATAATGGCATTTCAACAAATGTTTGGACCAATAAATGGCTCCACAGCTTATCTATGAAGGACCTAGAACCTTGCTTCACTCCACCCCCAGATCTCACTAAACTCAATGTCGCTTCTATGGGTTTGGATGATAATACATGGGACTGGTCTTTCATCCATCATTATCTACCTAGAGCCTCTTGGAAGCATATTCAACATGTCTATCCACCTGACCCAGCGATGGGCAGTGATACATGGAAATGGCCATTGACGTCATCTAGTCATCTCACCACCAAGTCAGCATACCAATGGCTCTGTAGGGACCTCCTTCTCCCTCTGAGAGAAAACTAGTCTATTGTATGGAAGTTTCCCATTCCCTTAAGGATACAGACTTTCCTCTGGCTGATACAACACAAAACACTCCTCATAAATGTGGAAAAAGTACGTCGCCAAATTCCAGTTGATGATATTTGTCCAGTTTGGTCCAATAAGCGGGACACACCGTTACACTTCCTGTGGGATTGTCCTGTTAGCAAGGAAGTCTGGCTCACTTTACAGGTAAACCCAAACTTCTTTCTTCTCTCGGAGGAGGACTAGATCATGGAAGTCTTATCATCATTGTGCAATGACATGATATCTCTCCTGCCCGCCTTTACCTACTGGGCTCTTTGGCTGCATAGAAATGAATTCATTCATAATCAGATGAACCTTCCCATCAGTAGAAGGATCTCCTTCACTAAAGAAAAGGTTTGTGCCATTCTAAAACTCCCTCCCTTGGCTCCTCTGCAACTCACATTGTCTGTCCCATGTAGGCACCCATCTGTGGTAAACGACATCATCATTTTTGTGGATGCTTCCTACACTTCCAATTCCTCCCCAGTTGGGATTGGCATTCATGTTGTCATTAAACAAGGTAGGTTCCTTTTGGGTCACGGTTTTCTCAGCCGCACTAGTTTGACGTTGGAGGCAGAAATCCAAGGCATAATCTATGCTTTGGAGCTTTACAAAATCTAAGGCATCATCAGTTTTTGCCCAGTCTCTCTCTTGTTATCTTGTCCAACACAACCACAAAAGTGCTCATCACCACTGAGCTTTCCCCCACAACAAAAATGTTTGTCCCGCATATGTTACGCCTTCAGAAACTTTGTGAAGATGTCAACCAACCTCATATATCTCATATTAATAGAGCCCATAATAATGTAGCTGATAATATAGCCCATTTTTCTATTAAAGCTTGCACTGCTTTTACTTTCACTTCTAGTATACCACCATGGCTTACTATAAGTCTTAAGGTATGCCTTTCTGACTTTTGTCATGCAGTAAAGAGTGGGATGAATATAATCTAATTTCTACATTGCCCCAAAAAAATTAATAAGAAACCATAAGTTATGATGAAAAAACTTCTTGGACAAAATCGTGCATGATCGTGAATGCATGCTACAACAAGCTTTAGTTCTAGCTTTTCTTGGATTGATCTAAGCCCTCTTATGTAGTTCCTTACTCTGAACATGTAAGATATTATCTCTTAACCATTATTTTTCTCACTTTCTACTTTTATCTTCTGTCATAGAAAAAGGGCATGATTATTCTTTTTGGAAACTCATGTGCATGGATGAAGACCCCTTTTTTCTTCTCTCTTTTCCCTAGATACACCTCATTCTAAAAAATAGGATATTTCTTGGAGATTTTGGAGTATAAAGCGCATGTCATTGCTTCTTCTTTTTGTGATTTTTCTCTATTTGGATGTTTTTACTCACCTTGAGGCATGTGATGGTAGTTTTGATGTATTTCTTGCTTGGTTTTTACACGCATGACTTTAGTGTATTTCTAGAAATTTGTAAAATTCTACAAGATGGCATATCATGCTCCATTTTGCATAGGTAATATGAAAAATGAGTACTTAAGCTTTTTGTAAACTCGTTGTAATTTTTCTTCTATGAATAAACACTTATTTGGACATATAAGGTATGAAATTTGTCTTAAAAGTGTAAAGGTTCTTGTGGATGTCACTTTTATGGTATCTAAATACCCAATGAAAGAGTATTCGACCCACATGACTAAACCTTGTTGTATATTGGTTACTCTATGGAAGTAATCAGGCTTTTAATTAATGTTAAGGTGCTTTATTATTATTTGCACGAAATTCTAGTGATGAAAGCAGCTCATCCATGATCGCTTTTGAGCCTATGATCGCCTAATTTTTAGAGGTTGCATATCTCTTACATCGTACACATTTTTTAGCTGAAACATAGGGTGATACTCTATTTATGGCTTCTTAATCTCTATGCAAATTTCATATGCTAATTATATCCCTATTGAGAGTAATTACTATTTTGATTAAATGTCAAATTTGTCTATTATATGTCATAGTTTAAGATGTAGTCCTATTTATAGACAAGGGTGGATAAGTATACCTTGATGGAGTTACATAGAACTTATTTATACATGTATATCTTTGGAATTTCTTATTTTGTATGACTTATTTTACATGAATTTTTTAGGATTTTATATGTAACTCGATTGATGAAGTAAAAAATTAATTAATTGGCTTAAATAATCAAGTGTAACCATAATCATGTAGTATCATGTGGCCTTAGAATTATCCCAATGTCAAAACTATCTGAATATTGAAATGAGTAATCTAAAATGAAGCTTGGAGTCATATATTGTTGAGTATATGCAGGTGCATGGAGGGATATCCTAGTCATCACAATTCTATGGTTAGAAAGAGCAGTTGAGGTTGTGTCTCATATTTTATGATATAGAGAGAGATTGCAGTCATAACTCAGAGTTGAGGATTTATACCCTATTTTTGGTGCCATGTCATGTGTACCAAACAAGAACCAGGTTTTAATTTAGTAGGTTCGATCATCGTGCCACTATAGTTTGTTACTCATACTGACTGAGGGGAAGAGATCTTTGGATACTGGTGATCCTAGATCTTATATGAGGTTGATTGTGACTTGTTAGAGGTCTATTACTAGTTTGAGTGGTACACCTCAAACTACCTAGGGCATAATAAATTATGCAATCATGTCGTGTAGTGTACCTATTAGGGTTCTCTAGTGAATCGCATCGGATGATAACTATTTCTTTGCTCTTCTTACTAGTAGAATATGTGATTCATATCCTTACATCATAAATCATTTATATATGTATGTTTACTTGGACTTGTTTGTTTTATAGACTATGATTTTTATCTAACTTCTTATAATATTTGTTGTAACTGATTTTCATTACCTTCTTGTAAGTAATGAAAGGTTATATTGTATCACTGGAATGTGGAGACTCTCCTCATTGGATTCCACACCTATTTAGGTGATCAACAATGTGGAGAAACCCATGGTGGCAAAGAAGTTCAGTTCAGAGATAAGTAGAGTGAGAGATTGTTGAGGTCATAGTTAGAGTCCTAGATTCATCCCTTTATGCTCAGGTTTGGTAAGGGGATTTTCTGATGTTATACATTAACTCAAATTCTTGATTATAAACAAAGTAAATGTTGTAATCATCTAGTAAACACCTTTTGCATAAGGTTGTTGTTGATACCTTAGACTCATGTAAAAGTTGCCTAATAAAGATATGTTTGATATTGAATCTTTGTGCAAGTTTTCCATGAAATGATTGGAATTTTTATTCATGTTTAATTCTATATCTTTTTGGTAATATGTGTAATTATTGTTTGTCCAATTTTTTAGTTTTGAGTAATCTCATTTTGTGTGGTGGGTTGTCACATCCAAACTATAAACCTCATTAGGATGAGGATGTATAGTCTAGCAATGCTTTCTTGACTATGATGGTTGTGGCTGATATGGCAGCTAGTTTACTTTGTTTTGTTATTTTCTCCTTGCTAGTGATAGTTTTTTGTCTAGCAAGACCTTAGGTTTGTCAAGGAATTAGAGAATGAGATCCATGGTTATTTCTAAACAAAATGAATGAGGTTTAGTTTCTAGTGGAATTTTGTGAAATCTAAGAACACATGAATGCAGTAAATTAATCCTACAGAATCACACAATTAACTAAAATGTTAAGTTTGAATTTTTTGAAGGGGTTTGGTTCCCTGAAAATGATGCAAAAATTTTATGTGTCCTCAAAAGAGGTGTGCATGCAATCAATATTAAAAACCTACACAACACACTTGAGGCCTTTAATAAGATCTATCAATAGTAGCACAACTTAAAATCATTTCCCTAGACCAAATATAAAAATAAAGCACATAGTTGATTCATTTAACCATGTCTAGATAAGAAAATACTTGACTTGTTTTATTTGAAAATTATATCAAACATGCCACAAATATTATCTAAAGTTTTAAATTTAAACAATATACAATTGGTGGCATGACACTTATTAGTCATATGAATAACATTATCACAAGATAGATTGAACTCCCTCTTTTTCCATATCTCATAGAATATTATTATTATTGATGACTTCGTTCTATTAATAAACTAAGTCACGAAATTGTTGTCTTCCAACCAATAATGTAGCACATGATGAAATCTTCTCCTATATTCTATAAAGAACACATTTTTTAGGTATCATTACTTGCACAAGTAGACTACCATGTAATAATTTAGATTCACTACTACATAAATAGGCAATTGATTCTCTAATAATCCTCCACTAAACTTGTAATCGTTCTAGGTATGCCATATATGGACACACCATTTATAACATCCAATTTTGTGGATATAACTTTCCTCATTTTAACCTTAATTTCCCATCTTCATATAGAGTAACCTTGTCCTTCTTGCATTTTATCTATGTTTATCAACTATACCATGATTTAGAGATAACTTTCCTCTTCCACATAGGTGATTTGACAAGTGATTTCTTTAAACCATTGGACATGACACCCATTAGTTTCCACATCTAATTACAACCACCCACAATTCCATAGACGAGAAAGCCCTATGACTAACCAATCATTAGTTTCCAAACCATTGGCTCACAACACAATTTCAAAATTGCCATCGACTGACATAGTCTAACCATAAGTTGTTAGATTCAATGGTTAGTCAAGAATCCAATTAGGATAACCATCATTTGTTGAAACCAATGCATTTCCTCTATCCTTAATAATGTCTATTGATGGAATGCCAGTCAAATCAATCGATGGTTGGTCTAGGAAATTGATAATAAACCAAAGCACAAAACCCATGGTTATTTGCCTCCTAGAATGCAACCATCCGTTTTCAAACCTGATAGTACAAGCATCCATTAAAGGCCATATTCTCTACCCAACAACTATCGTTCATAGATCCAATGGCGTGACTGCTCCCATAAACTAATGACCGACCCCTTTACGAAGATCTACCTACTAATGGCCGCACTAGGCAACAATCATTCGAGACCGTTGAGTGTGTCCCATGTGGGACATTCCCAGACTTATGATGCAATTAAAGTATAACTACTAAAGTGCCTTGAGCATTGGATCAAGGCCTATAAATAGAATACCCCATGATACCAAGCAGGGGTTGCAATGTGAAGGTGTCAACGAGTTGTTTCTTCACAACTACCTCACCATAGACCTTAGTTGTAGGCATCCACTATTAGTTTTTGGTCCCCAAGGAAGAGAGTCCAAGGGACAACACGCCTCTACCTTCATCCAACATCTGTAGATCTCTTATTTAAGAGGAGGGAGAAGGACAACCATCCTCATTTCCAACATCAACTTCAGATTGAAGAAGCCTTCCATCGACCTTGACCATCTGTGGTCACTTTTGGTGTATCCCTTTTGTTTGATCTGACTCTATCCATATTCATTTATCTCTTTTGTACCATTTTGTCTTCCATCTTCATGTCTCATTATGCTTTTAAATCCATAATGCTACTCACCACCATGAGTGCCTAAGCATATATATTGGGTTGGGAGTAGGCGCTAAGGCTCTCCCAACATGTAAATACCTATATCTATTACATATATGCTCTAATCAATGTTTATATCTGTACTCTTGCTCTTAATGCTTCACTTGCATGAATAGATACCATCTTGTGTTGTTTGATTGTCAATACCTATAAAGAGTAGCATTGACCTGTATCTAAGTGTTATGGAGTTGGAAGACTATATGAGAATGTTGGAATGCTTAAGATAATGATCATATGGTTGTTTTGTGATTATTTGTTTGCCATCTTGAGAGAGAGACAACCTTATAATCTAGATCTACCCTAAGCTTGAGAGAGAAGGTAATACACACAAATGATTTCCTATAAAGATGCTAAGGGCATACAATGGGTGTGATTATTGTATCTTGTTGAGAATTTGGTGAGGCCTAATCCAAGTTTTCCATTCATACTTAATATCTTACTTTTTTATCTTTCTTGTTCTTTCATTTTACTTCTTCCTCTTTTTTTACTTATTTTACTTTGTTTGTTTACTTGAGTACCATCATTCCATAAAGAACACAAAATTTTATCCCATCTCTTGATTGGTGTAACATGGCCAAGGATCACAAGTATTGGCACATACCACCCTTATCCCAATGGATTGACTCCAAATTACTACATCGGACCCTGTATTATTGTTGTGGGGGCCTGAGTGATGGGATATAAATTTAAAAGGATGATTACTCTAGACCCACTCCTTTTTAGACGTGTGATTTAGGCTGGTAAACTTTTTGGCATTATTTTCAGGGACAAGACAACTCATACTATTCAAAATTTGAGTCTACCTAGCATACACCTATTCCTCAAGTCTAATGATAATCTTGACTGCACATTTTAAATCTGATAACTCTATCCCTTGGAATACCTCGTATAACATGTCCAGTTTATAACTGAACTATGTGACTAATTTTAGGCAGTTTAGAGTAAACAAGATCTACACCACCATCACCAACAACAAGTATCATGCCTCCTCATAGAACAGCCATGCCCACCAGGGGTAATGAGTCTGAACTCCTGGTCATCATCATTTAATTTAATGCTCCAAACTTATAATTGAAGCCAACATTGATAAGTATGATCTAGAACAAATCTTTTAGAGGAAATTCTAGAGAGGAAAACCTCGATCACCACCTGGTTGTCTTTAATAACATTTGTGATACCATCAAGATCAATGGGGTGCAACAAGAGGTAATCTACTACAATTGATTTATCTTCTCTTTGAGGTACAAGGCTTTGTCTTGGTACCTTTTCCTTCTTGACAAGACCATAAATGGATATTCACCTTTGACAGATGCATTTGTCACAAAGTTCTATCCCATGGAGAGGATTGTTAAGAATAGAAACCAGATCACTGGATTCATGCAGAATCCTAGGGAGAACATGTATGAAGCATGGGAGATGTTTTAAGAATACTAGAGGGATGGTACTGTAAGGACCCTAACCAACGTTTTGGGCTTACCATGTTTGTGTTGCCTAAACCTTATGCTTAGTTGCTTGATGATCACCTTTAGTGGAGATTAAGGGTTTTCTTGTGCCTTGTTGAGATTTGGATGTGCTACTTGCAAAATAACCTGAGATAGGGTTGGAGAGCAAGTTTGTCACCTTGAGAGATGTCTTTCTCTCTCTTTGCTTCCTCTAGGGTTGAGAGGAAGGTTTGGGTTCGTGCCTTGAGTTACCTTGATCTTGGTTGAGCTCTTTTGGGCCTTGTTTCCCCTTGTTTGGGCCTTTCCTTGCCTAGTTGAACCTTGTATCGGGCAAGAGGGTTTCGTGTCTCCCATGGGGGTGTCGCCCATGGGGTGTATCTGGCATGGAGGTGGGGTGTATCGGCCATGGACCATCTTTGACCTCTAGACCTCATTTGTGTCACCACTAGTGGACACTTGGTTCTTAGTGCTTGCATGTAGATATATCCTTGGGCATGTTTATAAGGTTAGATAAGGAGGTGGCATTGCCCTTGGACAAGTGTCCCTAGGTGGGCAACACATTGTCTTGTTATCTCCTCCATCCTCTTCCATATATGCGTCTCCTTTCACTTGCTTAGGATCCCTTTAGATCTTTGTTGCCTTTCTCCTCTTTGGTGCACGATACTCTTCCCTTGGAGTTCTTGGTGGCCGAAAGGGAGGTGCTTGGAGCTAGAAGCTTGAAGCTTGGAGCTTTGGAACTTGAGGAGCTTGCTTAAGGCGGGTTACATAACTTCTAACCCTAGCTATACTACCTTCTAAATGTTGCATGATTCATATATGTTGATGATCGGCCATTGCATGTTATGCTTCTTGCTCTAGTATATGTTGTTGATCTATGGATATAGTGAGCATGATGATGGCAATGGTTTATATGTCTTGGATCTAGTTGGCCGAACTTATAGTTTGGAGTTTTCCTTTGGTAGCAATACTCCTTTCTCTCCTTGGTTGAGAGAAGTGAGTTTGATCTCTAGTGATGTGGGAAATACCCCTCTCTCATTTAAGTTGAAGAGGTGAGTCTATATCCTAGTTGCTTGGGCAACACCCTCCTCTCACCATGGAATTGAGAGATGAGCTCTTGGATGGATGATGACCTAGTTGGAGGATGAGGATGACCTTGGAGTAGTTCTTCCCGATAGTTTAGTCTTGAGTTGTACCCTTGGCCGATATGCCTAGTTGGAGTTTGGTTGGTGGCCGTTACCCTTGTGTGCTTGGGCGATATGCTTTGTTGAGTGCCCTGCACGATACACCTAGTTAATGTAGTTGGCTTGGTGCCCGATGTGCCTTGGATATTATAGAGCTCAGTAGGCTATCCTTGTGTTGGGCGACATGGTTTGGTTGTGGTGATGCCGATATGGTGGCATGTAGAAACCCTAGATGCTGCTTTGATGGAGGCCTATATGGAGTGCTGCCCATGACCGATAGACTTCATTGAGGTGCTTTTGTGTTTCCTGTTTTGTGAATATGTTGGGTGGTATCATGTAGTTCTGGGGCACCATGTTTTTGATAGTACAAGCCTTGGACGATAGAGTGGTGTGGCTTCCCAATAGGAATCCTAACCCTAGATGGGCGATAGGGCTTAGTCGATGCAGATAGATAGTCGATACATGATTAGCCTTGAGTGCGCGATACACTCTCTTAACCTAGTTGCACGATAGTGCCTTGTGCATCTGGTATGCACGTTAGGGTTGCACGATAACGCCTTGATCTCTAGTTGCACGACACCCTTGGGTGGTGGTAAATACCTTCTAGGGTTGGCTGATACGTAACTATATATATTTAGGATGATATGCTTTAGGTGAGGGATGCTAACCTACCCGATACAAGATGTAGTGAGGGATACACTACCCGACACACCTTTTAGTGAGGGTTGCGGAAGCTTTGGTAAGGGTTCTGACAACTCAGGACGTATATAGATGATAGTTCCATGTTAATAATGATATTACATGTGCTATGGTGTAATCACCTTGAAATCTGCAACCATTATAATGAGATGAGATGATGGGTTGTAAACCAAGAAGTTTGGAAGGATATGATGTTGCTATATATGATGATGTAACCCATGTATATGATCACAAGTATGAGGCATGATATATGCTTATGATTGATAATCAAACTATGATTTCTACATATTATGTATAATATACTCATGGATGTTGTTTTATAGTTGATAGTATGATAATTCTATTAATTCATGATGGCTTCAGTTACCTCTACGGATGAGTATACTAACCATGCAGGTCCTTTTTATGTGGATTCATAGCCTGGTAAGAGCTATGAGATTTATGTGCTTGAGTAGCACTATGTGGTAATAAGATAACATATTGATAGGTCTGAGGACCTGATAAAAGGTTGAGTTCCTAGTTGAGGTGTTATCCTCTGATGATGATGAGATAAGGGATGCGTTCCCAGAATGTTGGTACATGATTATGATGCTTTGAGAGGCAGTGGTTGTTATAATGAGGGATTGAGATCCCAGGACAGTATGATGATGTCAATAATGATGTAATTTCTATAAATCTATGTTTATACTTTGGTTGCCTCAACAATTAGCTTAAAATATACTAATCAATTATAGATGAACATATTATGTAGTTTGCCATGGCCATAGATCCATCATTGTCAGTATCATGGTGATGGTGAAATAGGTTTATCCTGCAGGATTCGCCTGGAGTGCATATTGTTGAATATATGAGGTTTTCCCCTAGCCTAAAATAGGAGGAATCTGAATACCACTGTGGATGTATGGAGCATGGTGAACTGACCCATGGCTCATGATACGTGATAATGAGCATGATGTGTTCATGGCTCGGAAATATATACTAGCACCTATGATGAGGTGAGCTAGAGATATGGATAGCTTGCGGAGCTGACCCAGAGGTTGAGGCCCTATAAGCATGAGACTGTGGTCTTGCTTTATGATTTGTGTATTGACCATGAGAAGGTGCGGTCATGGAGTCTAGATCTCCTTAGACCTTGTATGGCACCAGATTGGGCTTCAAAGCTGATGGTTGGATTTGAGCAGGGAAGGCTCACTTCCACAGGGCATAATAAAATGTAATACAGTCAGATAGTATATGCTATACCAAATAAGTAGAAAACATTGTTTGAGGCCTTGCCTATAGATAATTTAGTTATATTCTTACAATTTCGATCGTGATATAATGTGATATGTTTTTATATTTCTTATCTTGTCAATCATGTTCCATAAAAGAAATTTTGTTTATAGACCTCATGGATATCCTGGTAAGAATGATGGATAATATAGTCTTGCTCAGTATGCTACTCATAACAAGTTATCTGCCTATATCTTATAAGGTTTTATAGTTGCGGCAAGGAGTTATGTTTCTCGCTAGGACTGTGTGTCTCACCCCACTAGTTTACAACCTTTTTCGGTAGCCTTGTTGGTCGAGGTGGTGACCCTGGTGTTGAGGCTGAGCAACAAGAGGAGCAGTAGTCGATAAGAGGTAGATGCTTCTATTTTGGTCTTTTGTAGAGTCCTAGATGTCATCCTTGTACTCTCAGGTCCTCAGAGGTGTTTTGTCGGTGTTTTACGACGTCTTCCTATTGTATATCAGTTATCCTATTGTTGGCTTGAGATGGCTTGT
Source organism: Alisma plantago-aquatica (assembly GCA_963693085.1). Taxonomy (NCBI): domain Eukaryota; kingdom Viridiplantae; phylum Streptophyta; class Magnoliopsida; order Alismatales; family Alismataceae; genus Alisma; species Alisma plantago-aquatica. Next base: position 161,036,499 of record OY856409.1, on the reverse strand, counting down.
AAAGTATGTATAAATAGGTGATGAATAAATGTGTGATGTTGTCACAGTTGGTGGCTTTAAGATGTGAACATATCAAGCATGTGATCTTGAATGTGTATATATATATGACATGGTTTCCTTGCAGGGCTTGATAGAAAATATTATGTAAGTATGCTTTCCAGAATTAGTTTTAATTAACCCGTGTTTTCGATAATATGTGGTTCTTCACATTCTCTGTGTGGCACCTCATCGTCTGAGTGATGGTGGGGTGTCACAGTTTGGTTGGTATAAGAGCTCTAGGTTCGCTGAGTCTACAAGGATCTAGGACTAGGTTTTTGTCTATTTTTGTGAGTTTACCAGATTTTCTTAATATGATCTTATGCCATCAGCGGAAGAAAAATCTTAAAGATGTTTGGGAATCACAAAGAACATGTTGTCAAGAGCAGCGAGGTTGGATCAGTTGATGGAGCCAGAGTGCAGTCGCCTGAGGTCCCCCAATTCGACCCAGCCATTCTTAAAAATCCTACCTACCAGTAGCTTATGGGGCAGTTTATGGCCACAATGAATCACATGGTGGAAAGAGTGCCAGTACCTCTGCCAAGAGAACAGGCTCCACACGGTGAATCATTGGGCATTGGGAAGACCTTTGAGCGGCTTCGCCGAGTCGGATCTTCAGATTATGCTGGAACGGTTGATCCAGCAGATGCAAATCTGTGGCTGATAGGTCTTGAGAAGGCCTTCCAGATCCTCGACATCCCCAATGCAGACAAAGTCAAGCATGCTGTCTACCTTTTAAAGGGTAGTGTTGGCCATAGGTGGGCCATCGAGGAGGAGAAGAGACCTGGTGAGGAGATCTGTTGGGAGGTTTTCTAGCGTGAGTTCGTCAGCAGATACTTTCCGAAGACGTACCTAGATGAAAAGATCAACCAGTTCGAGCGTCTGCACCAAGGACAGATGAGTGTCACCGAGTATGAGGCCAAGTTCATAGATCTACTGAGGTTTCATTCACATATGGCGGTGACAGATGATGAGCGGATCAGACGGTTCGAGAAGGGTTTGAGTGTTGAGTTGTCAACACCTATTGCTGCCTTGGAGAATCGAGAGTGGTTTGCCACGTTCGTAGAATCCGTCTGAAGGATTGAATGGTCTGTCAGGGAGAAAAAGGAATCCATGACCAAGAAGAGGCCTGCCCAGTTCCAGAGACAGAGGTATGATGGCTTCAAGAAGCCAAGGTTTTTGGCACCTTCCGCAATGCAAAGTTCTCATGCACCATCTCAGTGGTCTCCGAGTAAGGGAAGAGGGTGTGGATTTTTGCCATCCAAATCCCACATCATAGCTTCAGTGACAGTGAATGGGCCCTCTAGGCCGCAGATAGAAGGTAGATCATGCTATCACTATGGACATACTGGGCATTTGTGGTCAAATTGTCCAAGAAGAGATGTTGAAGTAACACAACAACCAAGATAGAGTCAACAAGTGTCAGGAAGACATCAGTCTAGTGGATGAGGATGCAGTCAAGTGTCGAAGGCAGGATCGTCTGCTCAAGGAAGCAGAGGGCGAGGACGATAGCAAGCAACGACTCGATTCTATGCTATGAGTCCTCCGGAGGCGATAGTCAACCCGCGAGTGGTGACAGGTCAGATGGAGTTATTTTATTCTGATTTGTCTTCTTCTTGCTTTATATCTGTTCTGGTTGACCCAGGTGCTACACACTCTTTTATCGCATGTTCTATGCTTGATAACTGTCTGTTACATGTTAGCTGTAAGAATGATAGCCTGTTGTTAGAAACCCCTCTTGATGGTTCCTCGATACTTCAAGAGGAGTGTCCGTCTTGTGTCTTATCTTTTTCTGGACACAATATACAAGTGGATCTTATACCACTTGATATGCACGGATTCGATGTGATCCTTGGTATGGATACCTTAGAGAAGTATAAGTTTGTGTTGGACTATGGTTCCAAGAAGGCAGTGTTTGATGAAGGAGATTAGAAGTGGATCTTTCAAGGAGACAAGAAGATTCTTTCGACCTATTTGGTGTCAGCTATGGTGGCAGAGAAGTTGCTGCAGCAAGGTTGTAAGGCGTTCTTAGCTCACGTTATAGATACCAAGGCAAAAGGTTCTAGCCTTGAGGAGGTTCTAGTTGTCCGAGAGTTTGTATATGTGTTTCCTGATGAGTTCCTGGCATTCCCCCACCTCGAGAAATTGATTTTGAGATCAATCTGGTACCAGGAACACAACTAGTCGCACAGACACCGTATAGGATGGCTCCAGCCTAGATGGCAGAACTGAAGAAGCAGTTACAAGAGTTGTCAAATAAAGGTTTCATCTGATCGAGCACGTCTCCTTGAGGTTCTCCAGTCTTGTTTGTTAAGAAGAAGGACGGATCGATGAGGTTGTGTATAGACTACCGACAGTTGAACAAAGTCACAATCAAGAATAAGTACCCATTGCCGAGGATAGATGATCTATTTGATCAATTGCGTGCCACTATAGTGTTCTTAAAGGTAGACCTACGGTCCGGATACCATCAGTTAAAGATCAAAGATGATGACATACCAAAGTCAGCATTTAGGACAAGGTATGGTCACTTTGAGTTTGTGGTTATGCTGTTTGGGCTAACCAATGCGCTTGCTGCTTTCATGGATCTGATGAACAGAATGTTCCATCCGTTCCTAGACCAGTTTGTCGTAGTCTTTATAGACGATATCTTGATCTATAGTAGAGATAGTCAAGAGCATGAAAAACATCTTCGACAAGCGTTGACACTTCTTCGTCTACACCAGCTGTATGCCAAGTTCAGTAAGTGCGAGTTTTGGTTGAAGGAGGTGATATTTGCTAAAGGAGTCAGAGTGGATCCCAAGAAGGTGGAGTCAGTTGAGGATTGGGAGCAACCAAAGACATCAATGGAAATCTGTAGTTTTCTGGGCTTAGTAGGATAGTACTGAAGGTTTATAAAGGACTTCAGTGTGATCGCGTTGTGCCGTTGACAAAATTGACCAGGAGGGACATACCTTTTGTTTGGAGTGACCGTTGTCGACAAGCTTTTCAAAGTTTGAAGGAGAAGATGACTAGTGATCCAGTGTTTGTACTGCTAGAGCCTAGGAAAGGCTATGTGGTTTTCTGTGATGCTTCCAAGAAAGGCCTAGGATGGGTAGTGATGTAGGAGGATCATGTGGTTTCTTTCGCTTCGTGACAATTTAAGAAACATGAGGAGAATTACCCGACACATGATTTGGAGTTGGCAGCGGTGGTCCATGCGTTGAAGATTTGGAGACACTATCTTTATGGGGAAATGTGCCAGATCTTCACAGATCATAACAATCTAAAGTACATCTTCTCACAGAGTGAGTTGAACATGCGACAGCGATGCTGGATGGAGCTAATTAGTGATTACAATTGCACCATCGAGTATCATCCTGGTAACGCAAAAGTTGTAGCTGATGCGCTCAGCAGGAAGTCTTCTTCTCTTCCCTCAAAGAAGGGACAGTTGAGTTCCCTGATGTACCATAGGCATGATGTGTTTGTTTCCCTACGGAAGATGAATGTACAATTGGAAGTTTCCTTGTTGGCAGGATTGATGGCACAGCTGCAAGTCAAGCCTACGTTGAGGCAGTGGATCAAAGATGCATAGCAGACAGATGCTTCAATACAGTTGATCCGATTAGAGTTCGGCAGCAACAAGCGTGATGGGTTCCACGAGACTGAGGATGGACTAGTTTGTTATCATAATAGGCTGGTTGTTCCCAATATTGGTAATCTGAGGATGTTATTACTCAAGGAGGTACACACTTCGATGTATTCTATGCATCTAGGAGTCACCAAGATGTATCACAATCTGAAGGATTTGTATTGGTGGCCTGACTTGAATAGGGATGTAGCCGAGTTTGTGGCTAGGTGTGCGGTATGCCAGCAAGTTAAGGCTGAGCATCAGAACTTGGAAGGTACGTTGCAAACCATGCCAATACCATAGTGGAAATGGGATAATATAACCATGGATTTTGTAGTTGGTCTGTCAAGTACAACTAGGAATCATGATTCCATTTGGATGATAGTGGACAGATTGACAAAGTCTACACATTTCATACCTATCAAGACAACATATACAACGGAGAAGCTAGCTCAAGTATATGTAGATGAGATAGTGTGTTTGCATGGTGTGCCCGCAACGATAGTTTCTGACAGAGGTCCTCAGTTCACAAGTCATTTCTGGGAACAGTTGGACAAAGCGTTGGGAACGCATTTGAAGTTCAGTATTGCTTTCCACCCATAGACAGATGGACAGTCTGAAAGGACTATTTAGACCATGGAAGATCTTCTACGATCTTGTGTTTTGTAGTTCCTAGGAAGTTGGGACGTGCATCTCAATTTGATAGAGTTTTCCTATAACAACAATTATCAACGAAGCATTGACATGGCTCCTTATGAGGCTCTATATGGAAGAAAGTGCAGATCTCCTTTATGTTGGTATGAGTCAGGTGAATATCACCTTTTGGGTCTAGAGTTAGTGCAGCAGACAACAGAGAAGATCAAAGTGATACAGCGACTGTTGAAAGTGGCACAGGACAGAAAGAAGTCTTATGCCGATAATCACCGACATCCTTTAGAGTTCCAGGTGGGAGACAAGGTGTATCTCAAGGTCTCACCATGGAAAGGCGTGCTAAGGTTTGGCCGGAAAGGTATGTTGGCACCCAGGTATATGGGGCCATACCTGGTGATAGCACGTGTCGGGAAGGTACCATACAAGTTAGAGTTGCTGTCATAGTTGCATAGGTTGCATCCAGTGTTTCATGTTAGTATGCTGAAGAAAAGTCATCCAAACATAGGAACCATGATACAGCCAGATGAGGTTGAGCTTGATGAAGATGTGACCTATGAAGAAGGTCCAGTAATGATTCATGACAGAAGAGTTAAGAAGCTGAAGAGGAAGAACCTGTCTCTTGTGAAGGTTCTTTGGCATCACCGTGGCATTAAGGAAGCCATGTGGGAGCTTGAGGAAGAGATGAGGAGGAAACACCCCCTCAATTTTCTCTTCAGATTTCAGGGATGAAATCCTTTTGTAGATGTTTATGGCTTGTAAGGACCCTGACCTTCGTTTTGGGCTTACCCTGTTTGTGTTGCCTAAACCTTGTGCTTAGTTTCTTACTGATCACCTTTAGTGGAGATTAAGGGTTTTCTTGTGCCTTGTTGAGAGTTGGAGGTGCTACTTGCAAAATAACATGAGATAGGGTTGGAGAGTAAGTTTGTCACCTTGAGAGATGTCTTTCTCTCTCTTTGCTTCCTATAGGGTTGAGAGGAAGGTTTGGGTTAAATGCCTTGAAATGCCTTGAGCTTGGTAGAGATCTTTTGGGCCTTGTTTCCCCTTGTTTGGGCCTTTTGCTTGCCTAGTTGAACCTTGTATCAGGCAGGAGGGTTTTATGTCGCCCATGGGGTGTATCGGGCATGGAGGTGGGGTGTATCGGCCATGGACCATCTTTGACCTCTTGACCTCATTTGTGTCACCACTATTGGACACTTGGTTCTTAGTGCTTGCATGTGGCAATATCCTTGGACATGTGTATTAGGTGAGATAAGGAGGTGGCATTGCCCTTGGACAAGTGTCCCTAGGTGGGCGACACATTGCCTTGTTTTCTCCTCCATCATCTTCTATATATGAATCTCCTTTCACTTGATTAGGATCCCTTTAGATCTTTGTTGCCTTTCTCCTATTTGGTGCACGATACTCTTCCCTTGGAGTGCTTGGTGGTCGAAAGTGGGGTGCTTGGAGCTAGAAGCTTGAAGCTTGGAGCTTTGGAGCTTGAGGAGCTTGCTTAAGGCGGGTTACATAACTTCTAACCCTAGCTATACTACCTTCCATATGTTGCATGATTCATATATGTTGATGATCGGCCATTGCATGTTATGTTTCTTGCTCTAGTATATGTTGTTGATCTATGGATATAGTGAGCATGATGCTGTTAATGGTTTATATGCCTTGGATCTAGTTGGCCAAACATATAGTTTGGAGTTTTCCTTTGGTAGCAATACTCCTTTCTCTCCTTGGTTAAGAGAAGTGAGTTTGAGCTCTAGTGATGTGGGCAATACCCCTCTCTCATTTAAGTTGAAGAGTTGAGTCTATATCCTAGTTGCTTGGGCAACACCCTCCTGTCACCATGGACTTGAGAGGTGAGCTCTTGGATGGATGATGACCTAGTTGGAGGATGAAGATGACCTTGGAGTAGTGCTGCCTGATAGTTTAGTCTTGAGTTGTACCCTTGGCCGATATGCCTAGTTGGAGTTTGGTTGGTGGCCGATACCCTTGTGTGCTTGGGTGATATGCTTTGTTGAGTGCCCTGCACGATACACCTAGTTAAGATAGTTGGATTGGTGCCCGATGTGCCTTTTACGTTATATAGCTCAGTAGGCTATCCTTGTGTTGGGCGACATGGTTTGGCTGTGGTGATGCCGATATGGTGGCATGTAGAAACCCTAGATGTTGCTTTGATGGAGGCCGATATAGAGTGCTGCCCTTGACCGATTGACTTCCTTGAGGTGCTTTTGAGTCTCCTGTGTCGTGAATATGTTGGGTGATACCATGTTGTGCTGGGGTGCCATGTTTTTGACAGTGCAAGCCTTGGGCGATAGAGTGGTGTGGCTGCCCGATAGGAATCCTAACCCTAGATGGGTGATAGGGCTTAGTCGATCCAGATAGATAGTCGATACATGCTTAGCCTTGAGAGCGTGATACACTCTCTTAAACTAGATGCACGATAGTGCCTTGTGCATCTGGTATGCACGTCAGGTTTTCAAGATAACACCTTAATCTCTAGTTGCATGACACCCTTGGGTGGTGGTCGATACCTTCTAGGGTTGACCGATATGTGACTATATATATTTAGGCCAATATGCTTTTGGTGAGGGATGCTACCCTACCCGATACAAGTTGTGGTGAGGGAAACGCTACCCAGTACACCTTTTAGTGATGGTTGCGGAAGCTTTGGTAAGGGTTCTGACAACCCGGGATGTATATATATGATAGTTCCATGTTAATAATGATATTACATGTGCTATGGTGTAATCACCTTGAAATCTACAACCATTATAATGAGATGAGACGATGGGTTGTATACCAGGAAGTTTAGAAGGATATGATGTTGCTATATATGATGATGTAACCCATGTATATGATCACAAGTATGAGGCATGATATATGCTTATGATTGATAATAAAACTATGATTTCTACAGTTTATGTGTAATATACTCATGGATGTTGTTGTATACTTGATAGTATGATAATCTTGTTAATTCATGATGGCTTCAGTTACCTCTACGGATGAGTATACTAACCATGCATGTCCTTTTTATGTGAATCCATAGCCTAGTAAGATCTATGAGATGTATGTGCTTGAGTAGCACTATGTGGTAATAAGATAACATGTTGATAGGTCTGTGGACCCGTTAAAAGGCTGAGTGCCTAGTTGAGGTGTTATCCTCTGATGATGATGAGATAAGGGATGTGTTCCCAGAATACTGGTACATGATTATGATGCTTTGAGAGGCAATGGTTGTTATAATGAGGGATTGAGATCCCAGGACAGTATGATGATGTCAATAATGATGTAATTTCTATAAAGCTATGTTTATACTTTGGTTGCCTCAACAATTGGCTTAAAATATACTAATCAATTATAGATGAACATATTATGTAGTTTGCCCCAGCCATAGATCCATCATCATCAGTATCATGGTGATGGTGAAATAGGTTTATCCTGCGGGATTCGCTTGGAGCGCATATTGTTGAATATGTGAGGTTTTCCCCTAGCCTAAAATAGGAGGAATCTGAATACCATTGTAGATGTATGGAGCATGGTGAACAGACCCATTGCTCAGGATACGTGATAATGAGCATGATGCGTTCATGGCTCAGAAGTATATACTATCACCTATGATGATGTGAGCTAGAGATATGGGTAGCTTGCGGAGCTGACCCAGAGGCTGAGGCCCTATAAGCATGAGATTGCGGTCTTGCTTGATGATTTGTGTACTGACCACGAGAAGGTGAGGTCATGGAGTCTGAATCTCCTTAGACCTTGTATGGCACCGGATTGGGCTTCGCAACTGATGGTAGGATTTGAGCAGGGAAGGCTCACTTCCTCAGGGCATAATAAAATGTAATACAGTCGGATAGTATATGCTACACCAAATAAATACGAAACATTGTTTGAGGCCTTGCTTATAGATAATTCAGTTATCTTCTTACAATTTCGATCGTGATATCCTGTGATAAGTTTTTGTATTTCTTATCTTGTCAATCATGTTCCATAAAAGAAATTTGGTTACAAACCTCATGGATATCCTGGTAAGAATGATGGGTAATATAGTCTTGCTCAGTATGCTGCTCATAACAAGTTATCTGCATATATCTTATAAGGTTTTATAGTTGCAGTGGGGAGTTATGTTTCTCGCTGGGACTGTGTGTCTCACCTCGTTGGTTTACAACCTTTTTAGGTAGTCGTGCTGGTCGAGGTGGTAACCCTGGTGTTGAGGCTGAGCAGCAAGAGGAGCAGTAGTCGGCAAGAGGTGGATGCTACTCTTTTTGTCTTTTGTAGAGTCCTAGATGTCATCGCTGTACTCTCAGGTCCTCGGAGGTGTTTTGACGATGTTTTACGATGGCTTCCTGTTGTATATCAGTTATCATGTTGTTGGCCTGAGATGGCTTGTAAAGCATGTATAAATAGGTGATGAACAAATATGTGTTTGTGTGACAGTTGGTGGCTTTAAGATGTGAACATATCAGGCATGTGATATTGAATGTGTATATATATGACATGGTTTCCTTGCAGGTCCTGATTGCAAATATTCTGTAAGTATGCTTTCCGCAATCAATTTTAATTAACCCGTGTTTTCAGTAATATGTGGTTCTGCACGTTCTCCACGTGGCACCTCGTCATCTAAGTGATGGCGGGGTGTCACAGGTACTCACCATAACCACAACAAAGTATTCATTGTAACAAATTTCTAAAATGGCCTTAAATATGTCAAGAGAACTTCACTAAATGTGATTGTAGGAAGTGATTTCTTAGGTAAGAACCTGAGAAAGACCATGAGGATGTTCGATAACATGACTAGCTTGCCAGCCAATTTGGACTATGAAAGAGGAACATCAAAGAAGGCATTATCTGAAGGAACAACTATCGATTATAAGGCAATAGAGGCTATAATTGCCAAAAGATTGTTTCAGATGCAAATAAGCTGAAAGATTCTAGAAGTTTAGGGAAGAAACTGGCAAAAAAGTTGATGGAGTGTGTTAAATGTGGAGAAGGAGGTCATGAGATAGATAATTGTATATATACCCAACCAGAAGAGTAATACTAGGAAGTCGATACTAAGAATGTTTCTTATGTCAACTTCAAGAGGACATACCACCCTAGTTTCTGCTATAGAAACAAGGACACAACCAAGAATGTTCATCAGCTAAATGTCCCACCTAAAAGACCACCGGGTTTCAATAGAGGTGGTGGACAACCTATGTTCACATATAACATCAATTATCAATAGAAAAATATTAGTTACAAAGGAAAATGACAAAACTAGAATAGATTTTTTATAGGGGGAAACCATGGTTGAGGACAAGCTTCTAACGAGTAAGACTTAATGTCAAAAATGTTGTCTTTTGCAAAGAGGCAAGCCATCAATGAGAAGTTAACCCAGAGCGTCATAACCAACATTGGCATTTTGAATATATTGAAACTCAACTAGGAAGCATGACAACTCAGATGACTAAAATGCAAATCCACCTGAAGGAGATGCATCAACAACTTGCACATCTGTCAGAATTAATCAAGAATCTGTATGGAAGTATATCGTCCAACAAAAAACCTATGAAGATAGCCACACTCACAACCAGGAGGATGCTAGAGGAACCAATATAAAACGGTACTCAGAAGAACCCCCCCTACCATTGAGCCCAACTTGAAACTACTCTGATGGAAGAAGAGCCTCCAGTGGTGGTTGTTACCAAGAATGTTAAGGGTAAATTAAATGGTAAGGGAAGGAAATTGGTAGAAGAGAAGAAGGAAAAATAATATGAGGAGACTCTAGAAGGAAGGGATACTTAATCACTAAGGATTTCCTTTCCATATAAGTAATTAAGGCACATTTGAATAACATATATGAAAAATTCTTGGAGGATGTGAAAAAGCTACACCTAGCCATCACATTCCTAGATGTCATTGAAGAGATTCCAACTTATGAAAATTTCTTTAAGGATATGATTAACAAAAGAAGGAGGACCACATTGAGACCATCATACTAGCCAAGATGTCGAGTGCCTTCATTTAGACGAAGATGCCCTCCAAGCTAAAGGTCAATGGAGCTTTCACCATCATGTTAAATGTGGGAGGCAACAAGGTCAGACAATGTCTAGATGATCTTGGAGCAAGTATTAGTCATATGCCTCTTACATTAGCTCAAAGGCCAGGACTCATAGATATTTTGAAAATAGGAATGCAGATACCATTGGCAGACCATTCTTTTATGAGACTATTAACGATAGTAGAAGATGTTCCCATTTGTGTGGGATGATTCTTTATATGTTATGACATAATTGTAATCAATATTGTGGATGACTTGATGTGCCCTATGATATAAGGGAGACCTTTCCTTTCTACCATGAGAGCCTTAATAGACGTCAAAGTAGTATTCATCACCACTACAGTAGGGAATGACCATATTGATTTCCTTGTTTAACATTGCATGAGAGGAGCATCTCTTTCTGAGTTAGTCTACTTTATGGATAGCTATAATCAATTATGTCTAGGTGTCAAAGAGAAATATTCTATAGTTGAGCTGCTTATCAGATCTTTTAATGATACTAGTACATAAATAGAAGATCTAGAGGTATTCGAAATGCTAGACTATCTGAATCAACCTAAAAGGGACTGTAGTTGAAACATCCCATCCACAACAAAACACGATTACATACAAACCAGTGGATTACCAAAAATCACGGGAAATTAAAACCCATTTACAACAAGCACCCCAAGATGAAACATATAATATCTGAGCCAACACTTTTCATTTCGTAAAATATATGCAAGGTGCTACAACATAATTCCCCATCATCTCATTACATGAAATAACTGTTTCATATGCTGCTTTACATCAAGATACATAGACCGAAAACCGTACATTGATCATTATACATGAAACATCGGAAACCTTACCCAAGACCTGAGTGTACAGGGACAACACATAGGACTCTACTGCTAGAGACTATCTATTCCACCAGGTATGATACCTCTGCATATCCAGCCACATGATATGCATCTCGCCAGGCACGTCCACCTAAAAAGGTTATCAACCACCAGGGTGAGACACACAGTCCCAGTGAGAAACATAACCCTCTACCAACTTTATTATGATAACAGATAACTGATATAAACATATTATAAGAGCAGCATACTGAGCAGAACTAACTCTAACAATCTTACCAAACCATCAAGAGGCATGTACCCAGTCATTCTGTATGGAACATGATTGACAAGATAAGCTTTATAAAATATATCGCATGATATAAGGAATGTATGATAAATTTCAAGATATAACTAGAGCAACCATACAAACAAGACCTCAACCAATGTTTCGTATTTGCCCTAAGCAATAATACTATACGTCTTGGTTACGAATTATTATGATGTAACATCCCTGACTTGGGTTATGCTTTAACCCTAGGTGTTTTGCATAATAAAGTTGATTAGATGCTTGCTCTTATCTTTTGAAAAGGAACTTATATTTCAATTTTAGTCCTTTTTGAATAATGTTGAAATAATGTTGTGCTTGTATTGGACTAAAGTGAAATTTACCCAAGTTGAGGGGTTAATTTGCAAATGTTACATGATAATATGTTCCTCATGTGTTGAAGCATCATGAGAATGAATATGATGCAGAGGTAAGGCTTGTGGTAGCCTGACTACCAAGAAAAAGCTGATAAAGCAATGTATGTGCATTACAACCTAATTTTCGTGTAATGCACAATTTACCCAAAGCCTAGGGTTCAATATGCAAATTACCACTTGAAAATAGTACTTAATGTGTCTTGGCATATTTTAGAGGCAATAAAATGAGAAGGGCATCTAATTTGAGCTACTTTGAAGGAGAGAGAATCTTGATATCAAAATAATCAAGATTTAAGCATAATTGAAACCCTAATTCAATTTAATGCAAAAATAAATAAAATAATTGAAGGGCTTTCAACCAAAATTGTAATAGTGGAATTTGTGCAAGTGTGGATGTCATTGTTCCTTGCAAAGGCACGAAAATATCTCAAGGAGGTGAAAATTCCACTCACCTTATTATAAGAAAAAGAATATCCACTCACTTATGGATATTAATATACAAAGGGTTAAGGTGCTTAATTTGATTTTCTTTAAAACATGGATAATTGAGAGAAATAAGAGGAAAAGAGGATATCTTCGTCCCTAAGGAAGTAGAGGGGGAAAGTGGCAAGGAATTATAGAGAATAATTCCTACTTTCTCTCTCCTAATTGATTTTTTAATAAAAATTGCATATAAGCTCATTTATCCATATAGTAAAATGGGAATTTCGAATTCACTTCTATCCTTTGCTTACAAAACGACCTTGGGAGTTTTAAAGAACCAAGAGGACGACCCCCAACCTGTTGGTTAGGTTCTTTATCATTTTTCATCTTGATTCCATGATGGAAATCAAAAATAAATGCAAGATTTCTTCTTATCTCGATTCCCTCTTCAATCCTAGCCAAACTTTTCACTCCAAAGCTTGAGAACGAGCCTTGGGAGAGTTGCAAGAGCTTCATCCACCCTTGTTGACATGAAGCAAGAAGCTTTGAAGCTCAATTAAAGGTGTGTTATATAAATTGAACCCTTAACTATTGCTATTGAACTCAACTTTTGTAATTCAATTGATTCAATTTCACTTTTTGCAATACCTTTGATTAGTTGATGCAATTGCCATGGTAATGGCAGTAGATTTCGTGTGTTTGAAGGTTGATGATTATTACATCATCACAGGCACACACCTAACCTTGGCAAATGGTTTGCAAAACCGCATGGAGTTATTCGATTTCAAAATTGAATGAGAGATTCGATTTCAAAACTGAATGAACAATTTAATTCAAAACCATTTGGGTAATTCCCATCCAAGACCGCATGGGTAATTCACCCAAGACCACATGGGTAGTTTACTCAAGACCGAATGGGTAAATGTACCCAAGACTAAATGGATAATTCACTTCAAAATTGATTGGGTAATTGAGTCCAAAATTGATTGGGTAATTGAGTCCAAAACCGAATGGGTAATGGATTTCAAAACCGTTTGAGGTCAAGTACTTCAAGACCGTTTGAGGTTAAGCACCTCAAGACCGTTTGAGATGGTCAAAGCACCTCAAGACCGTTTGGATGGTCAAGGGTGAGGATTGAAGGATTAAAGATCCAATGTTCAATCAATGTTGAACTTCAACAATTCAATCGATTGAAGGTTTCAATGTAACCAATCGTATCCAATTGATGGATGATTAATAGCTAATGAACCCTTGTGATTTTGAGACCAATTTGGGGAAAACGGTTGATGGAACTTCCACTTGCGTGGAATTTTCTTGCACCACTAAAAATCCTAAAGGTAGTAAGTCTTTAGGTTTAGCCTTGCTTATGCTAGAATAAGAACTCCACCCACATATACTAGAATATGTGGAAGTCTTATCGTAGTATAGTTAAGGGTCGCATCCACAGGACAACGGTCTTGTTAAGGGATTAACAAGATGGTAAATGTAAGAATTTTACTTAACAATTAATAGTTGATATCTAAATCGAAAGGTTGATTTGGTTTGATTAAACTAAATACAAGTAAAGTAAAGGCAAGAAAGTAAAAGTTGTAAAGAATGCTATGAAACCACTAGGATGTTATCGGGTTTCACCACCACTACACATGGATCAAAACATACACTATAACAACATGGCCTGCAATAAGAGTCTAATCAGTAAGTATCTTTATAGACTTAGCCTCCTTTCAGATAACTAACGACGAGAAACGTGGCAGTATTGCAACGCCAGCCATCCCCGAACAAATGGTCACTTACTTTGCATTACTCCGTCCACGGAGTGTGTTCCTCGACCCATCAAAGTTGTACTTTCACACGTCAACTGATTCCATTTCATAGTATGAAAGTACAACGATGGGGGTGAGTTTACTCCACTCCATGAAAAATGTTCCTAGATACCGAAATAGATGCATGGTGGATACATACATCAAGAACTAACATACAATCGGTAGTCAAGTCTAAAAGCACAAAGATAGACAATTCACACTAATAGATAAAAGATAACACAAATTGGTGATCAAGCAACAAGAATTCATTAAACGATATTGATGTTAAACTGAAAAGATATTATTTATCTATTGCAAACTCATGAATTACATTGCATGAAATGAAAACATGGGTGGCGGGGCTACTCCCCACACCCTAGTGAAAGAGACTACTCGCTCATAGCAAGAACAAAGAAGGAGGTGAGAAGAGAGAGAGAGCGTCCTCTCCACGAAGGAGGGAGGAAAGTCGACCCCTTGGAGAAGAGAGCAATGATCTTCACACTTCACATCTTGCTTGATGACGAATCTTCCTCTTCTCACCTTCTTGGTTGATGAGAGAGAAAGTAGCTTGGTGACGGAGTATGGATCTTGGACTGGCAACCTCAGGGGGTGAATGAAGGATGGATTGGCTCTGGAGTAGTAGAGGCAGCCTTTCGGCGTCTAATATGTGATGATTTTTGAGGACCCTTTGGGTCTTATTTATAGGCTTCATGTGAAGTCCAAACGGTTTGGGTGATTTTGGGCCCAAACGGTCGTGAGGACCGTTTGGGTTCTGAGACCGTTTGGTCACTCTCGGTCTCGAAACCGTTTGGACTCTCTCGGTTTGGAAACTGTTTGCCTTTATTCGGTCTCGGGATCATGTAACTTCATGCGGTCTCAGGACCAGTCGATCTCCATTCGGTCTTGGGACCGTTTGGCTTCACACGGTCTCGGGACCATTTGGCTTCACACGGTCTCGGGACTGTTTGATCTTCATTCGGTCTTGGCACCGATTGGCTTCATGCGGTCTCGGGACCGTTTGGCTTCCATTTGGTCTCGGGACCGTTTGGCTTCCATTCGGTCTTGGGACCGTTTGGCTTCCATTCGGTCTTGGGACTGTTTGGCTTCCATTCGGTCTTGGGACCATTTGGCTTCCATCCGGTCTTCGGACCAATTGGAACTTTTGTAATTTTTTTGTGTTTTCCATAAGAATAAAAGGAGAATGTTAGTTTAATGGTATATTTACAAAAAGAGTGAAAAGTTTAAAGATTCCATCTAATTTGTCTAAGAAAGAGTGTGGAAAACTGAGAAAAACTAATAGGATAACATCACAAAATGGGAGGTTATCAACGATCTTGAGACCGTTTGAGCCCAAACGGTCTTGAAACCATTTGGGGTCAAACGGTTTCAAAATCGTTTGAGATCAAATAGTTTCAAAACCGTTTGGTGTTGAAACTTCAAAACGGATTGAAGGTCAATTGTGGTTCAATCAATTGTAAGTTGTACATGGTGATTATTCCATTGATTCCAGTGATTGATAGTTATGTCAATCAATGATAGGTACAAGGTTGAATCCCTAAAATACCTAGGTGATTAATATCTTTGAAGAGATAAACTCAATATGCTTATAAAAGCTATAATTCAGTACACTATGTCAATCATAGTTGTATGTACTTGATTGAAGGTATGATGTAACCTAATCAAGTTGAGAGGATGATAGAGATGACTTCATACATGAATGAGATTCATGTGATGATTAAGGGAATGATCCTCAACAGAGAGATCATAAAACCCTAACCTTGAATATAAACCCTAATTGAGAAATTTGATGAATCTTAACCCTAATTCAGGGTAATTCTTGGTGAAACCCTAATCTAGGGTAATAGTGTAGCCCTAATCAAGGGTTATGACATGAATAACCCTAATCCAGGGTAATGTGATGCAAAACTCTAAATTGGATAAATAGTAAACCCTAATTATGGGTAATTGAATAGAAACCCTAATTGGGATGAATAGTAAACCCTAATTGGAGATAATTGCACATTAATCCTAATTATGGGTAATTGATTATGAAATCCTAATTGAGATGAATAGTAAACCCTAATTGTGGGTTATTGAGTGATAACCTTAATCTAGGGTGATTTCACGTGGAACCCTAATTTAGGGTAATATGATGTGAAACTCTGATGAGTTGATGTGATGGGAAACTCAAACACAGGGTAATGCTATGAAATGCTATATGAAACCCTATTCTTGGGCAATATGGTGATATTACATAACCTGATCTGGGTGAAGCGATGAGTATCCCCAATTGAAAAGAAATAGGAAACCCTAATCTGAGTAAAGGAATAGTGGGGTTACCCTTGAATAATAATGATATATTTGTTTTTGCATGGTGCTGGTATGTAATTGATGTAACTGTTATCATCTGTGCTAACCATGCAGGTATCATGAGATGATGAATATAGCCAGGTATGAGCTATGATGCTTTATTTATTAAAAGTATTCAATAGGCCTTATGAGCCACTATATGCAGTGTTACCTAGTGAGAGGTGACATGATGGGCTTGAAAGCCATGTGGCATGCTAGTGTAACAAGTGCCATGTTTACCTTGGTCAGATGACCTGAAGGTGTTAGTTACCAGATAAGTGGTAACAAGTATTCCTTGATGAACTAAAAGTTTGAATACTCATATTCTCTAAACATGATGAGATACTGAGGGATGAGAATTCCCAGAGCTGAGACAAGGGATTTAGATCCCAATGTTTTATTAAGCCTAAAAAGCACTTGATGGAAGTATACCACATTCTTTGTAGCAATTGTTATAATAATGTATGCTTGAAAACATGACTGAAGCTAAAAGAATATGGTAATGTACTTAATTAATCAAGTAAAATCTTATCATGTAGAGCCCTGACCATAGATCCATCATCGTCAGAACCTGGTGATGGTGAAACAAGTTTTCCTATGGGATTTCTTGAAACACATATTTTTGAATATGTGGGGGTAAAGAGACAAAAAATATCCTTACGTCCGTATGAAGAGATTGATGGAAGGTAAACATTAAACCTCTCAATCCTTCATGTGTCGGGATGGATGTATCACTAATCTCCCGATGGTTGGGATGGATGTATCACTAATCTCCCAATGATATGTGGAGTCGAGGTGATAAACATTAAATCTCTCGATTGTTGATGAGAGTGCAGTTGCCACTGTAACTTTGTAGAGGAATTCGAGTATACCCTGGAATGCTATGTTGAGTAGTTAACTTAGTTCTACTTGTTGTCTCGCACTGACCGAGATGTGAGAGGTCATGGAGCCCGGTTCTTCCTTTGACCTTGTATGGTACTGATTTCAACTTCAAAGTGGTCGGTTGGAGGATGAGCGGTATACCTCATCTCCTCGGGGCATTAATGCATAAGCATAAGTATGATTGTAAAATGTAATCAGTTGTGTAGCATTTTTGTTAAGGTCAAAATGTGAGAATCACTGGTTGATGTTACATTGTTCAGTATATCTTAGAATAAATAATATACATATTTCTTCAATATCTTGCTAAATAGTGACATACTGTTTATTCAAGTTAAAGTTGAATTGTTTTGAATAATCATATTGCTTTAATCAGTTTAGATATTCATTTTTCTACTGCTGGACATTTATGAATAATCTGCTTAGTTTATTTTTATTAAATTACAATAGCAATGTTTTGGCAGAGAGTTATATCTCTCGTTGGGGCAATTTACATATTGTCTCACCCCCGTGGGATCCAACATTTTCAGGTGGACGCGGATGAGGTAGAGGCAGAAATCCCATAGCTAGGGAAGAGCAGCAACAACAACAAGAAGATTAGCAGTAATACTACAGGTGGAATTACTAGCTGATAAGTTCTGTGTAGATAATCCTATGTGTCGTCTCTGTACTCTCAGGTCCTAGGAGTTAGTGCTTTTGATAAGGTGATCTGAGGTTTTGGCATTAAGTCTTGAGGTTTTCATAATGCTTATGTTCAGCTAAGATAGAGCAGATGATACTTGAATTCCTCGAGATGGGATGATACATGTTATGTATATATGAACCAGGATGTAAATGTTTTACTTTGGTTCTGAATGAAAGAGTTTCCTATGAATGGATTTCTTGATAAATGGTTTTAATTTTTAGTGATTTTTAGTAATCCGCTGTTAGTGATTTCTTCCACGTGTTTGATTTATCATTTATTGTTGTTGATGACGTTTGTCATCACAATTTACTGGTATCAGAGGTCTAAGTCCGTTGAGTCTACAGAGACATAGGATTAAGGTTGTTGAGTCTGTTCTAGTGTCTTCCAGTTTATCTGATAAGTGTCTTCTGCTCATATAGAAGAAGAATAACTTAAAGATGTCTGGATCACATGACGAACATGCTGCTGAGAGCAGTGTTGCTGCACCCGGAGGAAGTACAAGGGACCAGGATAGAGAAGAACCTGTTCCTGAATGACCCCAGTTCAACCAAGCTGATATGGGGAACCCACCCTTCCAAGCCATGTTTGGATAGTTTATGGTAGCTATGACTCACATGACAGACAAGATGCCACTACCTATACCTAGGGAACCATCCCATGATGAAAGACATGGAGCTGGCAAGACCTTTGAACGTCTTCACTAGGTGGGGGCCACAGAGTATGCTGGTACAGCTGACCCAACAGACGTTGATTTGTAGCTGACGGAGCTAGAGAAAGCCTTCAGAATCCTTATGATTCCTGAAGATGAGAAGGTGAGGCATGCTGTGTACTTGTTGAAGGGGAGTGCTGGTCACTGGTGGACCATCGAGGAAGTCAAGAGACCTAGTGTTGATGTCAGATGGGATGAATTCTGGCGTGAATTTGTCGCTAGATACTTCCCCAAGTCGTATCTAGATGAGAAGATCTCTCAATTTGAGAGGTTGAGGCAAGGCCAGATGAACATTAGCGAATACGAAGCTAGGTTCATGGAGATTTTGCGGTTTTCTCCGCATATGGCAGCCAATGATGAAGAGAGAATCAGGCGTTTTGAAAAAGGGTTGAATGCTGATTTAACCACTCATGTGTCTGCTTTGGAGAACAGGGAGAGGTTTGCCACCTTTTTGGAGTCCGTGAGATGGTTAGAGAGGTCTATGATTGAGAAACGACAGACCACAAGTAAGAAAGTGTATACTCAATTCCAGGGACAGAGTTCTGGAAGTTTTAAGAAACCAAGGTTTTCTGTACCTACACCACCACCAAGGTTCAATACCCAGATGCAGTGGACGTCAAGCAAGGGTAAAGACCGTAGATTACCACCAAAGGGATCTCATAGCTCAACATCGACGTCAGTAATAGGACCACCCAGGCCACAGTGGGGAAACATAATCTATTACAGATGCGGGAAAGAAGGACATATTGTGAGGGATTGTCATGAGAAAGTCAGGAGTACAACCCAACAACCGAGGTAGAGCCAGCAAGGCTCTCAAAGGCAACCGTTTGGTAGTAGTGCTAGAGGATGTGGACAAGCGTCTCGAGCTGGCTCGTCAATGCCCAACAACCGAGCACAGGGTCAACCACAGGCAACAGCTAGATTCTATGCTATGAATCAGCCTGAAGCAGCAGTCAACCCTCGGGTTGTGACAGGTCAGATGGAACTATTTTATTCTGATATGTCTTCATCCTGTTTCGTATATGTTTTAATTGATCTGGGTTCTACACACTCTTTCATCATTTGAGAAGTGATTCATGACTGCAACTTGATTGTCAGTCATAGAGCACATAGTTTGCTACTAGAAACACCTTTGTTGGGGTCTGCAGTGTTGCGGGAGGTGTGTTCTCCCTACAATCTTTCCTTTTCTGAACATCACATTCAGGTGGATCTTATACCACTTGAGATGCAAAGGTTTCATATAATCCTTGGGATGGACACCCTAGAGAAGTATAAGGTTGTCTTGGATTGTGGTTCCAAGTAGGTTGTGTTCGCTAATGATGGTGACACATGGATCTTTTAGGGAGATAGAAAGATTCTTGCAACCTATCTAGTGTCAGCTATGGTAGCTAAGAATTTGATGAGACATGGATGCTTTGCATTATTGGCACATGTGGTAGATACCACAATGGAGAGCCCTCATCCTTCTAAAGTTCCGATAATTAGGTTATTTGAAGATGTATTTCCTGAAGAACTTCCAGGTGTACCACTGCCCCGAGAGATTGATTTTGAAATTAATCTAATCACTGGTACACAACCAATAGCACAAACGCCGTATAGAATGGCACCTTCTGAGATGGAAGAGCTCAAGAAACAACTACAAGAGTTGCTTGAGAAGGATTTTATTCGACCGAGTACTTCACCATGGGGTGCTCCGACCCTTTTTGTTAAGAAAAAGGATGGGTGGATGCGGTTATGCATTGACTATAGATAGTTGAATAAAGTAACCATAAAGAACAAGTATCCTCTGCCAAGGATTGATGACTTGTTTGATCAGTTGCATGGTGCAACTATCTCTTCTAAGATAGATCTGAGGTTGGGACTGTTTGGCTTCACACGATCTCAGGACCGTTTGATCTTCATTCGGTCTTGGGACCGATTGGCTTCATGCGGTCTCGGGACCGTTTGGCTTCCATTCGGTCTTGGGATCATTTGGCTTCCATTTGGTCTTGGGACCGTTTGGCTTCCATTCGGTCTTGGGACCGTTTGGCTTCCATTCAGTCTTGGGACCGTTTGGCGTTCATTCAGTCTTGGGACCGTTTGGCTTCCATTCGGTCTTGGGACCGTTTGGTCTCCAAACGGTCTTGGGACTGTTTGGTCTCAAAATGGTCTTGGGACTGTTTGGAACTTTTGTAATTTTTTGTGTTTTCTATAAGAATAAAAGGAGAATGTTAGTTTAATGGTATATTTACAAAAAGAGTGGAAAGTTTAAAGATTCTATCTAATTTGTCTAAGAAAGAGTATGGAAAACTGAGAAAAACTAATAGGATAACATCACAAAATGGGAGGTTATCACCCCCCCTAACTTAGAGTCTAGCTTGTCCTCAAGCTGGATAGAGCTAAGGCACATAGTGGTGAGGCATTTTTTATTTAGTGAATATTTTCATACTCTTGCTTCAATTCTAAATCAGATATCTCTTGAGGTCTTATTGGAGCTTCTGCTTGCCTTAACTCTTTCAGGTATCGAGAGTTGTGTGGATCTCAGGTTTCTTCTAAATCTCGTAGCTTGCATTGGGACCACCTTTTTCCTGATGTTATTCTGTGCATGTCATTGACTCTAATCAGTTTTGTACTTCTTTGAAAACCTATCAAAAGATAGAGTAGGCATGAGGGTTGGCTAAAGGCTTGTTGTATAACTCCCCCTTCAAGTGGGGGAGGGTTTATCTATGCTTTTAGGATCTCACTATTGGGCGCGACACATCTGCCTTTCTGTGGGCAGATGAATGTACCGTCCGGGCAAGTCCTTTGTTAGCCTTTTCATATATTTGGAGACCTTAGGACCTCGCTACCGGGCACGACACCTCTGCCTTTGTGAGGGCAGCTGAAAGTACCGTTCGGGCAGATCTTTATTGGTTCTTCATATAAGTCCTTATGTTTGGCACAACTCTCATGTTTTTATTCAACACTCTGGCTTTTATTCGTAGACTCACAGGCTTAGGATTTGGGTTTTTGGGTTTTTGAGTGGGCAGCCAAGCCTCTTTTTATTTTTAAAAGAAGAAAATTGTTCTTAGAGCTTCCTGACATGCACTTATTTCTATTTGGTGGTCCACTTGCAAGGTTTCTTGATTTGGATTTCACCTGATTTCCCTCCCGTCCTTGAGAGTGTTTGGCTTGCTTCGGCCTTGATGTTGACCTGTGAAGAGTCTGATGTAGAATTGAAGCAAAGGCATGAAAATCAAGTGTGAAGGTAATTTATTCATTCGCCAATACATAATTATATGCTATCTTGCATAGCTTTTGAGGACTACTTGGATTCTAAAATTAGCTAGGGATGACCTTTTTCCTAGAGAGATGTTATAGTTATGTACAAAAGCTATTTTATTAAAGAAATTGCTGAAAAAGTCTAAATGTGAAAAGAAAAATGAAATAATGTACAGAGAGATAGAAGTGAAAGAGAGAGCAGAGAGAGAAGAGTTTAAAATTGATACCTCACCCTTGTCCAGTGTACCTCCCCACTAACTTATCACTCACTCTGTCCCCAGAGTGTCAAAGTGATAGGTTGAGAAGAGCATGGACAAGGGCATCAGGCTTCTGTTAGTCCTTTGTTCGCTCCATGCGTTCAGAGAAGATTAGCTGTGAACTTTCCACACAGAGCATGATAATCCACGTCCATCATTGCCTCTACTGGTTTTCTAAGGATTATGATGGTATACATCCAGTAGAGGACGTGGAAGCCACAGTCGTTGGATTCCCGAATCTATTGGGGACATCTATGTCTGAAGACTGGGCGATGAAAATGTTCTTTACTGTACGCCCTTGTGTGCTTGCTTAAAAGGTTGTGTAGCTTGTCAGCACACTTCTTCGCCACCTCCTCCGTGGGCATCCTTGGTGTTTTAGTATATTGTGTCTGGTCTGTATCGTACTGGCTGTCAGAACTGTTGTATATGATTGTTGTTCCGTCAGGGAGATTTGTCGCCAATAGCATTCAGTGTTTTGAATGGAGGAAAGGAATCATAATGAACTTCAGAGTTGTATGTTGGAGGCATTAGATCAGCGCCTTTGTGGTTCTGAAGTTCTTTAACTTTAGCAGGTCATCCTTCATGTAAGTTGATGCCATGTAGACAGTAGGGTAGTTTCGTCTGAGGAGATATTGATAAGCAGTCATCAAGCTCACGGATAGAGACCCTTTTAGTTGTACTATCTCACGGAGGGTATCTTCCATAACTAAGATATCTCCGGCTATGAAAACAAGGTCATCTTTCTCGGCATATAGCCTAGACATGATGAGCCGGAGTTCATTGTCAGAGAGAGTCGTGCAAGATGTTGGGTCGAAATTTGGCAAAGTTAGTTCAATAGCAGACAGCGAGACCATTGGTGTAGGTCTGTTGATGATGGCTCCCATTATCAAGTCCGTGTCCCCTTTGTCTTGTGCCAAATCGAAAGAGTAGGGGTCCCATTGTGTTTTCTCGGGGACCGTGGCTGGTTGTTTTTGCTTCTCCAAGTCCCTTAAGGTTTGGCAAAAAGGTCGTCGTTGTGGATGTTGGATGGCCGAGAATAAGTAGTGAGGCACGTCATCTGGCGCCATAGTAGGGTCCTTGAAGAACCTTCTATCACAGATGAGCTCCATGGCGTAACACCCTCGTAAGGAGTTAAAATCTTCGGCGGCCAGGTTAGTGAAGGGGATTTGTTGATTCAACGCTTGTATTTGTCATATAGTGCAGAAAGCGCAATCCCCAGATCCTTCTTGCATTTGGACTTGTAGGTTTATTATTTTGAACCTGGGTTGGCTCCAGTCCTGGCGGAGGGATGGGCATGCAGCCTAAATTAATTTCATAAGTCGGAAGGGGATGCAGCGTGCCTCTCTGGCTTCTTCTCCAGCAAAATTTATTGTTCCAGCTTGTAGCTCACAGTCACAAAAGTTATACACATTAGCGTAGCGAGCCTTGGTGTCTACAAACATAAACAACCAATGGCTGGATACTTGAAATGGCACGGTTATGTATCGTGCCTTTCTTGCTAGACCAACACGCAGCCGCTCTATTGACTTTGCTTGCATGTCTTTGTGTAGAAAGCCTATAGATAGAGCTGGGGAGGCGTTAAAAAATGGCTACTGCCTCTTTGAGCTTCTGTAGACTTCTATGCAGTTGGCAAGCAGCACACGGAAGATTGCCATTGGCATTGTTGACCGAGGTCGAAGAATGTTGCGGAAATCTTCATGTGTCAATTTGCGCTTGGTCTTTGTATTATTATAGATACGTCCCCCCTTCTTTGGCATCGTCTATGATAGTGTTTATTATAAATATATCCTGAGCATCTAGGGTAGAGATGGCTGCCATGTCTTAATCGTGCATCTTGTGAGGTAGAGGTGGCGGTGGGGGAAGCTCTTGCGGAGGGGAGGAAGAAGTCAGCTCTAAGTCATCTATAAAATGTTGCAGATCTTCATCTTTTTCTAAATCAGAAGCAGAGTCAAGATCTTCATCCGTATCTAAACTAACTCGTTCTAAATCTTCCTATTCTGGGGGAAGGCGTGAAGATTTCTCCTGGGAGGAAAATGGTGGAGCTGTTGTTGCTTGTAGACTAGTGCTAGTTCCCAGTATGCATTGGTGGAACTCAGCAAAAGCCGCTTCTTTTGCAGCCTCCCCCAGAGATCCCATAGCAGAATAGTCAAGAAATTGGTCCCCATATGACATGTTGACGTTGTCATTGTGAGTAGGGGATTTAGGATCTTTATCTCCTTCTTGATGATCTTTTTGTTGTTTTGGTGTGGCTCCTCGGCTGGGGCCCTCCCCAGAATTGTCTGGGTCACCAGATTTGTCATCTGAGGAGGTGCTATTGTTGGAGTCTGCTGAGGAGTCAGAGTCCTCATTTTCATCTTCTTCTTCTTCATCATCATCTTTGTTCTCCGTCTTATCTGTGGTCTTCTTTGGTGGAGGCTTCTTGCACTGCCGGTGGAGTGCTTGTAGCTCATCGAAAGCCACTTGCACATTCTCATGTGTTTCAAGCAGTGCTTCGTGGGTTTCTTTGAGATATGAATATCAGGCCTCAGCGGAAAGGAGTTGTGCAGAGAGGTCCGTCACTTGAGCTCTTAACTATTGGATTTCATTGTTGGACGAGTCTTCTTGGCAGTTGTTGAGTTGTGTGAGGGTGTTGTTGATGTCCTCCAATCGCGTGCTTAAAGTAGTTTGTTGCTGCTTAAGCTCGCACAGGGTTTCTGGCAAAGGTTGGTTTTGCACAGAAATCCTGTCGACTTGCTTGGCCAGATCATCTTGTTGGCTTTTCACCTCCAGCACCAACTGTGGCAGCTGTTGCAGGCGGTCATCGATGTGTTTGACTTGCGTGGCCGCTGCTTTCTGTTGTTGGTGGATGCTTGAGATGATGCCTAGCAAGGCATGATTTTGCTCATCGATCTTGGCGACCTGTGAAGTTAGACCCTGCACACAAGAAAAAATAGATTGTAATATGTTAGAAGGGTCGGTGAGGAGGTTTCGGATAGCGTCGAATTGACGTCCTAATTCCTCATCGACATTTGTAAAAGGGACCCCAAGGGTGGTTGGATGATGTGGCAGGGGTCGGGGTGGAAGGATGGTAGTGCCTTGTGAAAGAGACACTGTTGATGGACCCACAAACTGTGTGGTGACAATAGATGGAGTCACCAACGGTGTCGGGGTGGTGGCAGATGAAAAAGATGGTGATATTCCTGGTCAAAAAGGGGAAATCGAAAATGTTGAGGGGAAAAAGGTGGGATTGGGAATGGAGGAGGTGAAGTCAGGTGTTGATGTGGAGAATGGGATACCCGAGGAGAAAAGGGTTGAGGTTGAAGATGTGGGTGGAGGTGTGGCTATGGGGATTGGAATAGTTTTGGAGAATGATGGGGGGGTGGTAGATGGTGAAATAACAGTGGATGGTAATGTGGTGGGGGTGGTGGTGGAAGCGAGCTCAACATTTAGACTCCTAATGAATGAGTCTATTGATGAGGTGGTGATGTTTTCTTCAGGGAGGGGTTCTGCCTCCGGATTTGGCTTTGATATCGGTGTCCCCAACAGCTGTTGTGTCTGTAAACTTAGCTTGGATGGCCGTTTTATAGGTATTTTTGTTAGCTGTGCTGCCGGGGCGGTGATGTTGTGCTCTGTCTTCCCCGTTCTTATTTTCTTTTCTGTTACTTTGATCGAAGCTATGAGTTTGGCGAGCTCTTCTTCAGTGAAGAGTAGTTTTTCCTTGTCATAGTCAGCTAGCTTCGGAAGCGGCAGTGTGGTTCTTGATGATTTGACTGTTGGGTAGAAGATGTAATGCAGCTTTGCATCCTTTTCTTTGATGATGAGTTCTTTAAGGTTTTCTCGTTGGTAAGGATGTCGCCCTTGATCTTCGTACATCGGGATAGTAGTCTGTCCATCTTTAGATATTTGAGAATGGATGTTATGTGTCCGCCCATATATATTTCCTTGCTTATGGCGTATGCAGAAAACTTTTGTAACATATGTCGTCCGATGTTGACCGGCATCCCGTGAAGGATAGACCATAGCACAAAAAGATCAGAAATTAGCACATTCCCGCCTTCTGATCTAGGGAAGAGCGCTCCTGTTAGAATTTTGTGAAGGGTGCGCACTAACCCAGAGAGAATATTTGAGGCCTTGCAGGTTTTTGCCTCATAGGTTGGAATCCCTGTCAGAGATTTCCAGAAGTTGTGTCTGTTGAATTGGGAGCTCTCCGTGCCAACAACTTTGGCCTTTTTCAGCTACTCCTAGTTGTCGATGAAGATTTCATTCAGTAAATTTTCTGTGATGACAACCTTGCTACCAAAAAGTTTGGTGACAAGCCTTCGGTCACCTTCGTCCCTTGCTCTATCCATAATATCAACAACTTCTTTGTTTAGATAAGTAAAGAATTCTGTTATGGGTTCGACGTAGGAGGTTTCAGGGACAAATCACAACCTTGAAAGATTTGCGTTGTCGAGTAAGGTGATGATTCTATCATAAATCCTCATCTTTATTAGTACGCTTGAGCAAACGTACTTTGTAGGTTTTAGGGTTTTGTCGGTGGATTGGAGGGTGTGGATGAATAGGTGTTCTGGTGGTGGTGATGTAGTGGTGATGGGGGAGAAAATAGGTGGTGGTAGTAGGAGTGGTAATGGTGGTGGTGGTGATGGTTGGTGGAATGTATCCTACTAGGGTTTGTGCCCTAGCCGTAGCAGGGTGGACCTGTTTTCTTACTCGTTTCTTTGTTGGTTGTGTTGTGGTGGCTTCCTGGGCTTTTCTCTTACCCTTGGATTTTGTGGTTGGGGATTCATCCTCAGAATTGGGCTCGTATTTCGAGCCTTCATTACTGGAAGAGATTTCTTCCACTTCTTGCTCAGGCTCCTCAGCTAGGCACATGTTGATGTGTTGGATTTCAGCTAAGACTTTAAGGAAGTAAACTTTTGGTGCGACCTGTCCAGTTTTGTCATATATATCCACAATTTTCTAGAGTTTTGTTCGGTCCTCCATCAGTTGCTCCTTTGTCCAGAATGGAGCGTCAGCGGTTCCGGTGGGTTGTTTTACGGGTGAGGCCATTTCTGAAAAGTAGGCAGATAAAATCTTGTATTAGATAGGAATTGAATTTGCAAAGGTAACAAGCTTATTAAAAGAAAAAGTTGCATTATGTATGTGTTAAAGAACCAAACGGTTTAGAGACTGTTTGGTTCCAAACGGTTTAGAGACCGTTTTATTTATTTATATATTATTATTATTATTATTATTATTATTTTTATTATTATTATTATTATTATTTTATTTTTTTCAAACGGTTTGAAGACCGTTTGGGTCCAAACGGTCCCTCATCCAAACGTCTTCAAGAACGTTTGGGTCAAAACGGTCCCTCGTCCAAACGGTTTCAAGACCGTTTGGCACCAAACGGTTTTAAGATTGTTTGGCACCAAACGGTTTTAAGACAGTTTGGGTCCAAACGGTCCCTCGTCCAAACAGTTTCAAGACCATTTGGAAGATGAAACGTCGGGAGTGCTGGACATCGATGAAAATGGTGGACGATGGCGGCGACGCACGCGTCGGTAGAAAAGAGAACCGCGTTGGTGGAAAAGAGAACCGCGTCGGCAATGTCGGCATCAGTGATGGTGAAAGCAAAGTGCGGCATGATGATGGCGGTGCCGGCGATGGCGGTGGCGCTGGTTTACCTTGTTGTTGTGGGTGATAAAGACAACGTAGATATGACGAGTCGGCGGTTCCGGAGGTGCGGAAGTGGTGAAGACACGTGGAAGCGGTGTTGAGGTCGGTGATGGGGGTGGAACACGTATGCGTCGCGAGTGGCGCGGGAGTAAGAGACGGAAGAAATGAAACAGTGTTCGCGTGAGGGTTTAGAGGGTCGAGATTCTAGAAGAAGAAAAAGGAAGGGGGTGGGTTTATATTTATAGAATTTGGGGTTGACGATACAAATTCCTAGGGTCAAACGGTTTCGAAACCGTTTGGGCTCAAATGATTTCGAGACCGTTTGGGCACTAAACGGTTTCAAGACTGTTTGGGCACCAAACAGTTTCAAGACCAAACAGTCTCAAGACTGTTTGGGAACCAAAAGGTTTCAAGATCGATAGGTCCAAACCATTTTGACACCCGTTTAAGAAAAGAAGGTTTAGGTTTTTTATTTTTTAATTTTTATGTTTGTTTTGAATTTTTAAATTTTCAGATTAAAGAAGATAAAACTAAGGTGACCAAAATAGAGGATTAGAATAAAACCAAATAAGATGAGATAGAAAGGTGATACTAAGATCTTGGGTTGCCTCCCAAGTAGCACCTTAGTTTCATGTCACTGGCTCGACAGAGTTCTGACTTGGTTATGGTGATGTTGTAGGATCTTTGATCTCAATAGTTTGTCTAGGTATCTTATCTTCTGGTATGTAATACCTCTTCAATCTGTGGCCATTGATGGTCTGTTCTCCCCCATTATTATCAAGGATGATGACTGCTCTAGTGCGGTAAATGTGTTTGATTGTGAATGGTCCAGACCACATCGTGCAGAGCTTTCCAGGGAACAATTTAAGTCTTGAATTGAAAAGGAGGACCTTATCTCCGATAGTAATGTCTTTTCTTTTGAGGTGACCATCATGCCACAACTTGGTTTGTTCTTTATAGATTCTAGCACTATGGTAGTCTGTCATTCTAAGTTCCTCAAGTTATTGCAATTGAAGTTGTCTGTATTCGCCAGCACTTTTAAGATTGAAATTCAGTTGTTTGATGGCCCACCAGGCCTTATGCTCTAGTTCAACTGGAAGATGGCAAGATTTCCCATATACCAGACGGAACGGGGTTGTTCCAATCGGTGTTTTATAAGTTGTGCGGTAAGCCCAAAGGGCATCGGGAAGCTTGGTGGACCAGTCGGTTCGATGTATGTTGACTATTTTTTCTAAAATTTCCTTCAGTTGTCTATTCGAAACTTCAACCTGGACACTAATTTTTGGATGATAAGGTGTGGCAATTTTATGGTTGACTCTGTACTTTTTTAAGAGGGCTTCAAAGCTTCTTTTTAAAAAATGGGTTCCTCCGTCGGATATGATGGTTCGGGGGACTCTGAATCTGGGGAAGATTATGTCTTTGAAGATCTTGATGACTGGCTTTGAGTCGCTGGACACTGTGGGTATAGCTTCTACCCATTTTGAGACGTAATCCACATTGACCAGTATATAAGAAAATCCATAAGATGAGGGGAAGGGACCCATATAGTCTATACCCCAAACATCAAAAAGTTCAATTTCTTGCCACAAAGAGAGAGGCATTTCATTCCATTTAGTTATTCCACCAGTGAGTTGACATTTATTACACGATCTCACAAAATCGTAGGAATCTTTTGCTATTGTTGGTCAAAAGAAACCTGATTGTAGAACCTTCAAAGCAGACTTTTTCAAACTCATGTGCCCCCAGTGGGGCCAGAATGACAATGCTCTAGAACGGGGATGACCTCCTCTTCAAGTAGGCAACGATGGAAAAGTCTGTCTACGCATAGACGAAAGAGGTAAGGTTCGTCTGAGTAGTATTGCTTAACATCATGGAGGAACTTCTTTTTGTCGTGGTGAGAGGTGGAAGGGTGGATGATTCCTGTAGCTAGATAGTTCACTATGTCAGCATACCAGGGGAATCCATTAGTGATTTTACTAAGCTGGTCAACAGGGAGGGAGTCTCGGATAGGTACTTTATCATCATCCTCGACTTGAATGCGGCTGAGATGGTCAACTAAAACGTTTTCCACTTTGCTTTTGTCTTTGATTTCCAAATCAAATTCCTAAAGCATTAACACCCAACGGATAAGTCTAGGTTTTGCTTCTTGCTTCTGAATTAGATATCATATGGCGGAGTGGTTAGTGTAGACTATGACCTTTGATCCGATCAGGCAAGAGTGGATTTTCCGAACGCATAGATGACAACTAAGAACTCCTTTTCTGTAGTGGTGTAGTTCTTTTGCGCTTCATCAAGCGTTTTGGACGCATAGTATATTACATAAGGCTTTTTATCAATTCTTCGCCCTAACATCGCTCCTATAGCATAGTTGCTAGCGCACACATTATTTTGAAAGGTTGCGACCAGTTAGGTACTCTTAGAATGGGCGCAGAGACCAGAGCGTTCTTTAAAGTCATGAAGCTTTGCAAATATTCTTGGTCAAAATTGAAATCAATATCCTTGGTCAATAAGTGGTTCATGGGTTTTGCCACTTTTGAGAAATTTTTAATGAATCTTCGATAAAACCCAGCATGACCAAGAATGCTCGTACTCCTTTTACATCCTTTGGCGGCGACAGTTTAGAGATGACATCAATTTTTGCCTTGTCTACCTCAATTCCTCTTTCACTCACCCTATGTCCCAGGACGACACCTTCAATTACCATAAAATGGCTTTTTTCCCAATTCAAGATGAGGTTTGTTTCTTCGCATTTTTGTAAAACTTGTCTGAGGTTGAGTAGACAGTTGTCAAATGAATTCCTGTAGATCAAAAAATCGTCCATGAATACTTCCATTATGGACTCGGTTAATCTTGCAAAAATAGCAGACATGCACCTTTGGAAGGTGGCGGGTGCGTTGCACAGCCCGAAGGGCATTCTTCTGAAGGCGTATGTTCCAAAGGGACAAGTAAAGGATGTTTTTTCTTGGTCTTCCGAGTGTATGGGGATTTGATAGAACCCGGAATAACCATCAAGGTAGCAGAAGAACTTTTGATGGGCTAGACGTTCAAGGACTTCGTCAAGGAAGGGTAGAGGGTAGTGATCTTTTCTTGTTGCTTTGTTTAGTTTCCTGTAGTCGATACACATTCTCCACCCCGTGACAGTCCTTGTAGGTACTAGCTTGTTTTTATCATTTAGCACGAAAGTGGTTCCTCCCTTTTTTGGGACCACTTGGACATGGCTAACCCATTGAGAATCTTAAATTGGGTAGATGATGCCAGCTTTCAAAAGTTTGAGAATATCAAGGCGAACTACTTATTTAAGATTGGGGTTCAACTTTCTCTGGTGCTCTCTTGAAGGTTTGAATTCTTCTACCATGGGCAGTCTATGCATGCATAGGGTTGGGTTTATACCCGTCAGGTTAGTCATTTTGTACCCGATTACTTTCTTATGTTTCTTTAATTTAGCGGGAAGCCTTTCCTCCTGGTCGTCTTCCAAAGTGGAACTGATGATTACTGGACATATCTTTTCTTTGTTCAGGAAGACATGCTTGAGTCCCATTGGTTGGGTTTCCATGCCGGGGACAACGGAACGTTTTAATTTTACTTGATAAATTTTTAGTTGATTAGGATTTTACACTTTTCTTTGATATCTATCTCATATCTTTTTGATTTCATTATTTCTTTCCATCGTCTAAAGTGTGACTTTTCTTCTACTCAGGTAAAAACCGTGTATGCAACCTTCGCATAACAATGGATTCTCCCCTGAACTAGAGTTTGACTCTGAGGTAGAACGAAGCTTCCATAGACGCATCCGACTTAACCGCCAAAGAGCCAAACAAATGGCTGAAGAGCAACGCCACAACTCATTGCTGACACTCGTGCTCAAGTCCAAGCGGAGATCCGAGCTGAAGAACAGGCGCGCATCCGAGCTGAAAATGAAGCAGCTAATAAAGCTGCCCAGTTGGAGTTAAGAAACAAGTAGCTACAGGACTATGCCATTCCCAAGAACTATGAAGACAACCATCCAGTCCGGCCACCAATCATCAATATACCCAACTTCGAAATTTGAACACAATGGATTCAGATCATGCAGGGCATCTCATTTTTCGGTGGTTCTGGAGATGATTGCATGGATCACTTGAAGAGGTTCAAGGCACTTTGTCGACTTGTCCCTCAAGTCGGAGTTTCTTTTGATGCAATAATGCCACATCTCTTTCACTTCACTCTATCCAAAAGGGCTTTGAGTTGGTACAATTCACTCGACAGGGAGCCAATCATCACCACCTGGGCTCCCTTAGAAGAAAAGTTCTTAGAAATTGTTTTCCATCCTTCATTAACCTACGAGATTAGGGGGCAAATCAACCACTTCGCCCAGCTTCTAGGAGAAACACTCGCAGAAGCATGGGAAATATTCAAGGAACTTCTAAGGAAATTTCCTCATC
The DNA here is from genome assembly GCA_963693085.1 of Alisma plantago-aquatica. Lineage (NCBI taxonomy): Eukaryota > Viridiplantae > Streptophyta > Magnoliopsida > Alismatales > Alismataceae > Alisma > Alisma plantago-aquatica. The sequence goes on along the minus strand of OY856409.1, from coordinate 161,004,243 downwards.
ACGATATCTCCCAAAATCAATTAATAGAGACATTTTATAGGGGGGTGAGTGATGATATCAAGCAATTTCTGGATTCCTCATATGGAGGAAATTTCATGAGAAAGAACTACGATGATGCCTGGAATATAGTTACACTTGGAGTTGAGAACCAATCCAACTGGGAACAATCATCCACCAAGGGAGTCCTCAAGGTTTATAAGGCTGAGGAATCAATGGAAATGAAAGCCATTGCTGAAGCTTTGAAGACTATAGCCCATAAACAATAGGCACTTGAAACTTCATTTGGAGAATATGATAAGAAGAAAAACTCCCAAGTCCAACAAGTTAAAGCCGCCACTAGGACTGGGAAAGCATGTCATGCATCTGATCATCCTGCATTATCATGTGGCTTACTCTACAATGTGATGATGGATATGCAACCACCACAACCTCATTATGAGCCGGTCATCGAGCACCCTGAAGATCAGATACTGAGCAAGTCAATTCCATTCATTCTATACCAGGACAAGCTTAATATAATCCAAACCAATCGAGAAACCACCCTGGGTTTCACTACGGAAATCCTTCCGGAACTGCCAATCCACAACATCAAACTCAAGGTGGATCTTCCAATAGACTACCACCTGGATTTCAAAGTAACTTTAACCAAAATCAAGGGAATTTCAAAAACAATTTCCAAATATCCAATTACCTAAGAAATCCCTCTACATACTACCAATATACTCATCCACCGCTACACCCACAATTACAACAACCTCAGCTGCAACAATCGCAACAACCCCAGTTAACAACACCTCCGCAACAACCACCTCAAGGGCAGCAACAACTCACTCACTTTCAATAGAAAAATGCTCCCTCCCAGCCTACAGATGAGATGACTATGATTAGGCAGATGTTATAGTCACAACAGACCATGCTTGCCAATCAACAAGCTCAACAAAAGGCTGTAGAGGCTCAACTGGTGCAAATCGCTGCCCAATTGAAACCACCAATAGGTACTTTTACTGGAGTCAAACCCAAGACACGATCCAAATAGACCAAAGCAATTCAATGCCGTCACCACAAGGTCTGGTTGTGTCCTTCATGAAGCTACAAGAATCGCTCATGATGACGATGATACACCTACTTTTACTCCAAACGCAAGCACGAATCTAGGAATTGAGAAATCTGTAGAAACTGCAAAGGGTAAGGAAAAGGAACATCTTCCTAAAGAGCCAGAAGTCCTGCAATATAAACCCAAGATACCATATCCAGGAAGATTGAGAGAGACTTAAATGGACACTAGATTCCAAAAGTTTAAGGAGGCAATGAAGAAACTTTATATCGATATTATGCTCCTCAACGCCCTCTCTGAAGTACCGGCTTGGTTTAAATATCTAAAAACCTTGCTATCAAGGAAGTACATTACTGAAGAGCAAGAGATGGTCAAACTAGCTCAGACCACCTCCGACATCATTCTCAATAAAATGCCAAAGAAAAAGAAGGACCCCGATTCCTTAGGTATTCAATGTTGTATTGGAAATACTTCAAGCAAAAAGGGATTAGTCGACTTAGGGGCTAGCATATCTATTATGCCCTACTCCACATGTAAAATATTGGGCTTCATGGACTTGCTACCCACGTCGATGAAAATTCAGCTAGCCGATTCCACATACAATTGGTAGTCAAGTCTAAAAGCACAAACATAGAAAATTCACACTAATAGATAAAAGATAACACAAGTTGGTGATCAAGCAACAAGCATTCATTAAACGATTGATGTTAAACTGAAAATATATTGTTTATCTATTGCAAACTCATGAATTACATTGCATGAAATGAAAACATGGGTGGCGGGGCTACTCCCTGCACCTTAGTGAAAGAGACTACTCGCTCATAGCAAGAATAAAGAAGGAGGCGAGAAGAGAGAGAGAGAGAGCGTCCTCTCCATGAAGGAGGGAGGAAAGTCGACCCCTTAGAGAAGAGAGCAACGATCTTCACACTTCACAGCTTGTTTGATGACAAATCTTCCTCTTCTCACCTTCTTGGTTGATGAGAGAGAAAGCAACATGGTGACGGAGTATGGATCTTGGACTGGAAACCTCAGGGGGGTGAATGAAGGATGGATTGGCTCTGGAGTAGTAGAGGCAGCCTCTGGGCGTCTAAGATGTGATGATTTGTGAGGACCCTTTGGGTCTTATTTATAGGCTTCAAGTGAAGTCCAAACGGTTTGGGTGATTTTGGGCCCAAACGGTCGTGAACACCGTTTAGGTTCTGAGACCGTTTGGTCTCTATCAATCTTGAAACTGTTTGGACTCTCTCAATTTGGAAACTGTTTTCCTTTATTCAGTCTCGGGATCGTGTAACTTCATGCGGTCTCGGGACCGATTGATCTCCATTCGGTCTTGGGACCATTTGGCTTCACACGGTCTCAGGACCGTTTGGCTTCACACGGTCTCGGGACCGTTTGATCTTCATTCGGTCTTGGGACCGATTGGCTTCATGTGGTCTCGGGACCGTTTGGCTTCAATTCAGTCTTTGGACCGTTTGGCTTCCATTCGGTCTTGGGACCATTTGGCTTCCATTCAGTCTTGGGACCGTTTGGAACTTTTGTAATTTTTTTGTGTTTTCTGTAAGAATAAAAGGAGAATGTTAGTTTAATGGTATATTTGCAAAAAGAGTGGAAAGTTTAAAGTTTCTATCTAATTTGTCTAAGAAAGAGTATGGAAAACTGAGAAAAACTAATAGGATAACATCACAAAATGGGAGGTTATCAACGATCTTGAGACTATTTGAGCCCAAATGGTCTTGAAACCATTTGGGGTCAAATAGTTTCAAAACCATTTGAGATCAAACGATTTCAAAACCGTTTGGTGATGAAACATCAAAACCGATTGAAGGTCAATTGTGGTTCAATCAATTGTAAGTTATACATGGTGATTGTTCCATTGATTCCAGTGACTGATAGTGATGTCAATCAATGCTAGGTACAAGGTTGAATCCCTAAAATACCTAGGTGATTAATATCTTTATAGAGATAAACTCAGTTAGCTTATAAAAGCAATAATTCACTACACTATGTCAATCATAGTTGTATGTACTTGATTGAAGGTATGATGCAACCTAATCAAGTTGAGAGGATGATAGAGATGAATTCATACATGAATGAGATTCATGTGATGATTAAGGGCATGACCCTCAACAGAGAGATCATAAAACCCTAATCTTGAATATAAACCCTAATTGAGAAAGTTGATGAATCTTAACCCTAATTCAGGGTAATTCTTGGTGAAACCCTAATCTAGGGAAATAGTGTATCCCTAATCAGGGGTGATGACATGAATAACCCTAATCTAGGGTTATGTGATGCAAAACTCTAAATTGGATGAATAGTAAACCCTAATTATGGGTAATTGAATAGAAACACTAATAGGGATGAATAGTAAACCCTAATTGGAGATAATTGCACATTAATCCTAATTATGGGTAATTGATTATGAAATCCTAATTGAGATGAATAGTAAACCCTAATTGTGGGTTATTGAGTGATAACCTTCATCTAGGGTGACTTCATGTGGAACCCTAATTTAGGGTAATATGATGTGAAACCCTGATGAGTTGATGTGATGTGAAACTCAAACACAGGGTAATGCTATGAAATGCTATATGAAACCCTATTCTTGGGCAATATGGTGATATTCCATAACCCTAATCTAGCTGAAGGGATGAGTATCCCCAATTGAAAAGAAATAGGAAACCCTAATCTGAGTAAAGGAATAATGTGGTTACCCTTGAATAATAATGATATATTTGTTTTTTCATGGTGCTGGTATGTAATTGATGTAACTATTATCATTTGTGCTAACAATGCATGTATCATGAGATGATGAATATACCCATGTATGAGCTATGATGCTTTATTTGTTGAAAGTATTCGGTAGGCCTTATGAGCCACTATATGCAATGTTACCTAGTGAGAGGTGATATGATGGGCTTGAAAGCCATGTGGCATGCTAGTGTAACAAGTGCCATGTTTACCTTGGTCAGATGACATGAAGGTGTTAGTTACCTAATAAGTGGTAACATGTATTCCTTGATGAACTGAAAGTTTGAACACTCATATTCTCTAAACATGATGAGATACTGAGGGATGAGAATTCCCAGAGCTGAGATAAGGAATTGAGATCCCAATGTTTTATTAAGCCTGAAACGTGCTTGATGGAAGTATACCACATTCTTTGTAGCAATTTTTATAATAATGTATGTTTGAAACCATGACTGATGCTAAAAGAATATGGTAATGTACTTAATTAATCAAGTCAAATCATATCATGTAGAGCCCTGGCCATAGATCCATCATCGTCCAAAGCTGGTGATGGTGAAACATGTTTTCCTATGGGATTTCCTGGAACACATATTTTTTAATATGTGGGGGTAAGGAGATGAAAAATATCCTTACGTCCGTGTGAAGAGATTGATGGAAGGTAAACATTAAACCTCTCAATCCTTCATGTGTCGGGATGGATGTATCATGAATCTCCCGATGGTTGGGAAGGATGTATCACTAATCTCCCAATGATATGTCGAGTTGAGGAGATAAAAATTAAATCTCTCGATTGTCGATGAGAGTGCAGTTGCCACTGTAACTCTGTAGCGGAATTCCAGTATACCCTGGAACGCTATGTTGAGCAGTTAACTTAGTTCTGCTTGTTGTCTCGCACTGACCGAGATGTGAGAGGTCATGGAGCCTGGTTCTTCCTTTGACCTTGTATGGTATCGATTTCGACTTCGCAGTGGTCGGTTGGAGGATGAGCGGTATACCTCATCTCCTCGGGGCATTAATGCATAAGCATAAGTATGATTGTAAAATGTAATAAGCCATGTAGCATTTTTGTTAAGGTCAAAATGTGAGAATTACTGGTTGATGTTACATTGTTTAGTATATCTTAGAATAAATGATATACATATTTCTTCAATATCTTGCTAAATAGTGACATACTGTTTATTCAAGTTAAAGTTGAATTGCTCTGAATAAGCATATTGCTTTAATAAGTTTAGATATTGATTTATCTGTTACTGGACATTTATGAATAATCTGCTCAGTTTATTTTTATTAAACTACAATAGCAATGTTTTGGAAGAGAGTTATATCTCTCGCTGGGGCAATTTACATATTGTCTCACCCCCGTGGGATCCAACATTTTTAGGTAGATGCGGACGAGGTAGAGGCAGAAATCTTGTAGCTAGGGAAGAGCAGCAGCAGCAACAAGAAGATCAACAGTAATACTACAGGTGGAATTACTAGCTGATAAGTTCTGTGTAGATAATCCTATGTGTCGTCTCTGTACTCTCAGGTCCTAGGAGTTAGTGCTTTTGATAAGTTGATCTGAGGTTTTGGCTTTAAGTCTCGAGGTTTTCATAATGCTTATGTTCAGCTAAGATAGAGCAGATGATACTTGAATTCCTCGAGATGGGATGATACATGTTATGTATATATGAACCAGGATGTAAATATTTTACTTTGGTTCTGAATGAAAGAGTTTCTTGTGAACGGATCTCTTGATAAATGGTTTTAATTTTCAATGATTTTCTGTAATCCGTTGTTAGTGATTTTTTCCACGTGTTTGATTTATCGTATATTGTTGTTGATGACATTTGTCGTCACAATTTAGTGGTATCAGAGCTCTAGGTTCGCTGAGTCTACAGAGACATAGGATTAAGGTTGTTGAGTATGTTCTAGTGTCTTCCAGTTTATCTGATAAGTGTCTTCTGCTCATATAGGAGAAGAAGAACTTAAAGATGTCTGGATCACATGACGAACACGCTGTTGAGAGCAGTGTTGCTACACCCAGAGGAGGTGCAAGGGACCAGGATAGAGAAGAACCTGTGCCTAAATGACCCCAGTTCAACCAAGCTGATATGTGGAACCCAGCCCTCCAAGCCATGTTTGGACAGTTTATGGCAGCTATGACTCACATGATAGATAGGATGCCACTACATGTACCTAGGGCACCATCCCATGATGAAAGACATGGAGTTGGAAAGATCTTTGAACGTCTTCGCCGCGTGGGAGCCACAGTATGCTGGTACAGCTGACCCAACAGATTTTGATTTGTGGCTGACAGAGCTAGAGAAAGCCTTCAGAATCCTTATGATTCCTGAAGATGAGAAGGTGAGGCATGATGTGTACCTGTTGAAGGGGAGTGCTGGTCACTGGTGGACCATAGAGGAAGGCAAGAGACCTGGTGTTGATGTCAGATGGGATGAATTCTGGCGTGAATTTGTCGCTAGATACTTCCCCAAGAAGTATCTAGATGAGAAGATCTCTCAATTTGAGAGGTCGAGGAAAGGCCAGATAAACATTAGTGAATACAAAGCTAGGTTCATGGAGCTTTTGCGGTTTTGTCCGCATATGGCAGTCAATGATGAAGAGAGAATTAGGCATTTTGAAAACGGGTTGAACATTAATTTAACCACTCCTATGTCTGCTTTGGAGAACAGGGAGAGGTTTTCCACCTTTGTGGAGTCCGTGAGACGGATAGAGAGGTCTATGATTGAGAAACGATAGACCAAAAGTAATAAAGTGTATACTCAATTCCAGGGACAGAGTTCTGGAAGTTTTAAGAAACCAAGGTTTTCTGTACCTACACCACCCCCAAGGTTCAATACCCAGACGCAATGGACGTCAAGCAAGGGTAAAGACCGTACCTTACCACCAAAGGGAGCTCATAGCTCAGCATTGACGTCAGTAACAAGACCACCCAGGCCATAGTGGGGAAACATAATCTGTTACAAATGCGGGAAAGAAGGACATATTGTGAGGGATTGTTATGAGAAAGTCAGGAGTACAACCCAACAACCGAGGCAGAGCCAGCAAGTCTCTCAAAGGCAGTAGTTTGGCAGTGGTGCTAGAGGACGTGGACAAGCGTCTCGAGCTGGTTCATCAACGTCCAACAACTGAGCATAGGGTCAACTACAGGCAACGGCTAGATTCTATGCTATGAATTAGCCTGAAGCAGTAGTCAACCCTCAGGTTGTGACAAGTTAGATGGAACTATTTTATTCTGATATGTCTTCATCCTGTTTCGTATCTGTTTTAATTGATCTGGGCTCTACGCAGTCTTTCATCATTCGAGAAGTGATTCATGACTGCAACTTGATTGTCAATCATAGAGCAGACAATTTGCTACTAGAAACACCTTTGTTGGGGTCTGCAGTGTTGCGGGAGGTGTGTTCTCCCTGTAATCTTTCCTTTTCTGAACATCGCATTCAGGTGGATCTTATACCACTTGAGATCCAAGGGTTTGATATAATCCTTGGGATGGACACCCTATCGAAGTATAAGGTTGTCTGGGATTGTGGTTCCAAGCAGGCTGTGTTCACTGATGATGGTGACACATGGATCTTTTAGGGAGATAGAAAGATTCTTCCAACCTGTCTAGTGTCAGCTATGGTAGCTGAGAAGTTGATGAGACAGGGATGCTTTGCATTCTTGGCACATGTGGTACATACCACAATGAGGAGCCCTCATCCTTCTGAAGTTTCGATAATCAGGGAATTTGAAGATGTATTTCCTGAAGAACTTACAGGTGTACCACCGCCCCAAGAGATTGATTTTGAAATTAATCTGATCACAGGTACACAACCAATAGCATAAACTTCGTATAGAATGGCACCTGCTGAGATGAAAAAGCTCAAGAAACAACTGCAAGAGTTGCTTGAGAAGGGTTTTATTCGACCGAGTACTTCACCATGGGGTGCTCCGGTCCTCTTTGTTAAGAAAAAGGATGGGTCGATGCGGTTATGCATTGACTACAGACAGTTGAATAAAGTAACCATAAAGAACAAGTATCCTCTACCAAGGATTGATGACTTGTTTGATCAGTTGCGTGGTGCAACTATCTTTTCAAAGATAGATCTGAGGTCAGGATATCACCAGTTGTGTATCAAGGAGAGTAACATACCTAAGTCTGCCTTTAGGACCAGATATGGTCACTATGAGTTCATAGTTATGTCGTTTGGACTAACTAATGCACCAGCTGCATTCATGGAACTCATGAATAGAATCTTTCGACCTTTTCTTGATCAATGTGTGGTTTCATAGATGACATCCTGATATATAGTAAATATGCTCAACAGCATGAGCAGCACCTTCGTCAGGCTTTGAATTTTCTAAGAACTAGCTGTTGTGGGCCATGCCTTGAAGATCTAGAGACATTATCTCTATGGAGAGACATTCTAGATTTTCACAGACCATAAGAACCTCAAATATATCTTCTCTCACCATGAGCTGAACATGAGGCAACGCCACTGGATGGAATTAATTAAGGATTATGATTGTACTATTGATTATCATCTAGGGAAGGCTAATGTGGTGGATGATGCATTAAGTAGAAAATCAGCATCACCAACCTTAGATAAAGCACAGTTAAACTCCTTAGTGTTATCTAAGAGAGATATGCTTATCTCTTTAAGGAAAGACAACATACAGATTAAGGTATCGTTGTTAGCTGGACTGTTAGCTGAGATGCAAGTAAAACCTACTCTGAGACAACAGATTAAAGAAGCACAATAGGCTGATACTGTGATTCAATAGATAAGATCAGAGTATGGTAGTGAGTAACGAGATGGTTTCCACGATTCAGATGATCAGGTAGTCTGTTAGCATGGTAGAATGGTAGTACCTGATGCTGATGAACTAAGAAAATTAGTTCTAGAAGAAGTGCATTCTTCAATGTATGCTATGCATCCAGGGAGCACCAAGATGTATCATAACTTAAAAGATATGTTTTGGTGGCCTGGATTGAAGAAGGATGTTGCTGATTTTGTTATGCGATGTCTGGTGTGTCAGTAAGTTAAAGCTGAACATTAGAAGCCCGCAGGAACAATGCAACCTCTGCCTATACCACAGTGGAAATGGGATCATGTAACCATGGACTTTGTGGTTGGTTTGCCTAGAACAGCCAAAAGTCATGATTCCATTTCAGTTATAGTAGACAGGTTGACAAAGTCAACACACTTCATTCCTATCAAAACAACTTACACTGTTGAGAAGCTTGCACATGTATACATAGATAAGATAGTGTGTTTGCACGGGGTACCATCTACCAATGTATCTGATAGAGGTCCCCAGTTGACAAGTCATTTTTGGGAGCGACTCCATAAAGCTTTGGGTACCCAGTTAAGGTTTAGTACAATCTTTCATCCTCAGACAGATGAACAATCTAAGAGGACTATACAAACCTTAGAGGACTTGCTTAGGGCATGTGTCCTTCAGTTTGTAGGGAGTTCGGATCTACACCTGAGCTTGATAGAGTTTGCTTATAATAATAGCTATCAGCACACTATTGACATGGCTCCATATGAGGCTTTATATGGTAGACATTGTAGATCTCCTTTATGTTGGTATGAAATAGGAGAGTACCAACTCTTGGGTCGTAAGCTTGTTCAGCAGACAACTGAGAAGATTAAAATAATACAACAATAGTTGAAAGCTGCCCAGGATAGACAGAAATCATATGCTAATAAGCGTCGTAGACCTTTAGAATTCCAAGTTGGAGACAGAGTGTATCTCAAGGTCTCACCTTGGAAAGGTATCCTGAGATTTGGAAAGAAGGGCAAGTTAGCTATTAGATTTATGGGGCCTTATCCAATCATAGAGAGGATGGTAAAGGTAGCTTATAAGCTGGAGTTGCCACCTGAGTTGCATAGATTGCACCGAGTGTTCCATATCTCTATGTTGAGAAAGTGTCATCCTGACACAGAGTTAGTTCTACAACCTGTGGAGGTTGAACTAAATGATGATATATCATATGTTGAAGGACCTGTGTTGATTCTTAATAGAAGAATCAAGAAGCTAAAAAACAAAGACATATGTCTTATAAAAGTTTTCTGGCATCACCGTGGCATTGAAGAAGCTACGTGGAAGCTAGAGGATGAGATGAGGAAGAAGTATCCTTCTCTTTTCTCTTAAGTGATTTCAGGGACGAAATCCTTGTAAGGGGTGGATAGTTTGTAACATCCCTGACCTGGGTTATGCTTTAACCCTAGGTGTTTTTCTTAATAAAGTTGATTAGATGCTTGCTCTTATCTTTTGAAAAGTAATTAAGGCTCAAGAAAAACTTATATTTCAATTTTAGTCCTTTTTGAACAATGTTGAAATAATGTTGTGCTTGTGTTGGACTAAAGTGCAATTTACCCAAGTTGAGGGGTTAATTTGCAAATGTTACATGATAATATGTTCCTCGTGTGCTGAAGCATCATGAGAATGAATATGATGTAGAGGTATGGGTTGTGGTAGCCTGAGTACCAAGAAAGAGTTGGTAAAGTAATGTATGTGCATTAAAACCTAGTTTTGGTGTAATGTGCTATTTACCCAAAACCTAGGGTTCAATATACAAATTACCATTTAAACATAGTTCCTAATATGTCTTGGCATCTTGTAGAGGCAATAAAATGAGAAGGGCATCTCATTTGAGCTACTTTGAAGAGAGAGAATCTTGATATTAAAATATCAAGATTTAAGCATAATTGAAACCCTAATTCAATTTAATGCAAAAATAAATAAAATAATTGAAGGGCTTTCAACCAAAATTATAATGGTTGAATTTGTGCAAGCGTGGACGTCCTTGTTCCTTGCAAAGGCACAAAAATATCTCAAGGAGGTGAAAATTCCACTCACCTTATTATAAGAAAAAGAATATCCACTCACTTATGGATATTAATATAAAAAGGGTTAAGGTGTTTAATTTGATTTTCTTTAAAACATGGATAATTGAGATAAATAAGAGGCAAAGAGGATAGCCTCGTCCCTAAGGAAGTAGACGGGGCAACTTTCATGGAATTGGAGAGAATAATTCCTACTTTCTCTCTCCTTATTGAATTTATAATAAAAATTGTATATAAGCTCATTTATCCATAGAGTAAAAAGGGAATTTCGAATTCACTTATATCCATTGCTTAAAAAACAACCTTGGGATCTTTGAAGAACCAATAGGACGACCCCCAACCTATTGGTAAGGTTCTTTATCATTTTTCATCTTGAATCCATGGTAGAAATCGAAAATAAATGCAAGATTTCTTCTTATCTCGTTTCCCTCTTCAATCCTAGCTAAACTTTTGACTCCAAAGCTTGAGGATGAGCCTTGGGAGTGTTGCAAGAGCTTCCTACACCATTGTTGACGTGAATCAAGAAGATTTTAAGCTCAATTAAAGGCGGGTTATATAACTTGAACCCTTAACTATTGCTATTGAACTCAATTTTTGCAATTCAATTGATTCAAATACTCTTTTTGCAATAGCTTTGATTAGTTGATGCAATTTCCATGGTAATGGCAGTATATTTCATGGGTTTGAAGGTTGATGATGATGACATCATCACAAGCATACACCTAACCTTGGCAAATGGTTTGCAAAACTGCATGGACTTATTCGGATTCAAAACCGAATGAGAGATTAAGTTTCAAAACCGAATGGCCAATTTAATTCAAAACTGTTTGGGTAATTCCCATCCAAGACCGCATGGGTAATTAACCCAAGACCGCATGGGTAATTTACTCAAGACCTAATGGGTAAATTTACCAAAGACTCAATGGATAATTCACTTCAAAATCGATTGGGTAATTGAGTCCAAAATCGATTGGGTAATTGAGTCCAAAATTGAATGGGTAATGGATTTCAAAACTGTTTGAGGTCAAGTACCTCAAGACCATTTGAGGTTAAGCACCTAGAGACCGTTTGAGATGGTCAAAGCACATCAAGACCATTTGGATGGTCAAGGGTAAGGATTGAAGGATTAAAGATCCAATGTTCAATACATGTTGAACTTCAACAATTCAATCGATTGAAGGCTTCAATGTAACCAATCATATCCAATTGATGGATGATAATAGCTAATTAACCCTTGAGGTTTTGAGACCAATTTGGGGGAAATGGTCTTGAGACCGTTTGATCCCAAATGGTCTTGAAACTGTTTGGGGTCAAACGGTTTCAAAACCGTTTGGTGTTGAAACTTCAAAACTGATTGAAGGTCAATTGTGGTTCAATCAATTGTAAGTTGTACATGGTGATTGTTCCATTGATTCCAGTGATTGATAATGATGTCAATCAATGCTAGGTACAAGGTTGAATCCCTAAAATACCTAGGTGATTAATATCTTTAAAGAGATAAACTCAATTTTCTTATAAAAGCAATAATTCAGTACACTATGTCAATCATAGTTGTATGTACTTGATTGAAGGTATGTTGTAACCTAATCAAGTTGAGAGGATGATAGAGATGAATTTATACATGAATGAGATTCATGTGATGATTAAGGGCATGATCCTCAATAGAGAGATCATAAAACCCTAATCTTGAATATAAACCCTAATTGAGAAAGTTGATGAATCTTAACCCTAATTCAGGGTAATTCTTGGTGAAACCCTAATCCAGGGTAATAGTGTATCCCTAATCAAGGGTGATGATATGAATAACCCTAATCCAGGGTAATGTGATGCAAAACTCTAAATTGGATGAATAGTAAACCCTAATTATGGGTAATTGAATAGAAACCCTAATTGGGATGAATAGTAAACCCTAATTGGAGATAATTGCACCTTAATCCTAATTATGGGTAATTGATTATGAAATCCTAATTGATATGAATATTAAACCCTAATTGTGGGTTATTAATTGATAACCTTAATCTAGGGTGATTTCATGTGGAACCCTAATTTAGGGTAATATGATGTGAAACCCTGATGAGTTGATGTGATGTGAAACTCAAACACAGGGTAATGCTATGAAATGCTATATGAAACCCTATTCTTGGACAATATGGTGATATTCCATAACCCTGGTCTGGGTGAAGGGATGAGTATCCCCAATTGAAAAGAAATAGGAAACCCTAATCTGAGTAAAGGAATAGTGGGGTTACCCTTGAATAATAATGATATATTTGTTTTTGTATGGTGCTGGTATGTAATTGATGTAACTATTATCATCTGTGATAACCATGCAGGTATCATGAGATGATGAATATAGCCAGGTATGACCTATGATGCTTTATTTATTGAAAGTATTCAATAGGCATTATGAGCCACTATATGCAGTGTTACCTAGTGAGAGGTGACATGATGGGCTTGAAAGCCATGTGGCATGCTAGTGTAACAAGTGCCATGTTTACATTGGTCAGATGACCTGAAGGTGTTTGTTACCTGATAAGTGGTAACAAGTATTCCTTGATGAACTAAAAGTTTGAATACTCATATTCGCTAAACATGATTAGATACTGAGGGATGAGAATTCCAAGAGCTGAGATATGGGATTGAGATCCCAATGTTTTATTAAGCCTGAAAAGTACTTAATGGAAGTATACCACATTCTTTGTAGCAATTGTTATAATAATGTATGTTTGAAAACATGACTCATGCTAAAATAATATGGTAATGTACTTAAGTAATCAAGTAAAATCTTATCATGTAGAGCCCTGACCATAGATCCATCATCGTCCGAAGCTGGTGATGGTGAAATAGGTTTTCCTATGGGATATCCTGGAACACATATTTTTGAATATGTGGGGGTAAAGAGATGAAAAATATCCTTACGTCCGTGTGAAGAGATTGATGGCAGGTAAACATTAAAACTCTCAATCCTTCATGTTTCGGGATGGATGTATCACGAATCTCCTGATGGTTGGGATGGATGTATCATTAATGTCCCAATGATATGTCGAGTCGAAGAGATAAACATTAAATCTCTCGATTGTCGATGAGAGTGCAGTTGCCACTGTAACACTGTAGCGTAATTCCAGTATACCCTGGAACGCTATGTTGAGCAGTTAACTTAGTTCTGCTTGTTGTCTCGCACTGACCGAGATGTGAGAGGTCATGGAGCCCGGTTCTTCCTTTGACCTTGTATGGTACCGATTTCAACTTTGCAGTGGTCGGTTGGAGGATGAGAGATATACCTCATCTCCTCAGGGCATTAATGCATAAGCATAAGTATTATTGTAAAATGTAATCAATCGTGTATCATATTTGTTAAGGTCAATATGTGATAATCATTGGTTGATGTTACATTGTTCAGTATATCTTAGAATAAATGATATACATATTTCTTCAATATCTTGCTAAATAGTGACATACTGTTTATTCAAGTTAAAGTTGAATTGTTCTGAATAAGCATATTGCTTTAATCAGTTTAGATATTGATTTATCTGCTCCTGGACATTTATGAATAATCTGTTTAGTTCATTTTTATTACACTACAATAGCAATGTTTTGGCGGAGAGTTATATCTCTCGCTGGGCCAATTTACATATTGTCTCACCCCCGTGGGATCCAACATTTTTAGGTGGATGCGGATGAGGTAGAGGCAGAAATTCTATAGCTTGGGAAGAGCAGCAACAGCAACAAGAAGATCAGCAGTAATACTACATGTGGAATTACTGGCTGATAAGTTCTGTGTAGATAATCATATGTGTCATCTCTATACTCTCAGGTCCTACGAGTTAGTGCTTTTGATAAGTTGATCTGAGGTTTTGGCTTTAAGTCTTGAGGTTTTCATAATGCATATGTTCAGCTAAGATAGAACAGATGATACTTGAATTCCTCGAGATGGGTTGATACATGTTATGTATATATGAACCAGGATGTAATATTTTACTTTGGTTCTGAATGAAAGAGTTTCCTTTGAATGGATCTCTTGATAAATGGTTTTAATTTTCAGTTATTTTCAGTAATCCGATGTTAGTGATTTCTTCCGCGTGTTTGATTTATCGTTTATTGTTGTTGATGACGTTTTTCGTCACATATGCCCTGAGGAAGTGAGCCGTACCGCTCAAATCCAACCGACAGCTGCAAAACCCAGAGCCGGTGCCATACAAGGTCAATGGAAGAGCCAGACTCCACGACCTCACCGCCTCGTGGTTAGTGCACCAGAACAATAGCAGGACTGCAGTCTCATGCTTAAGTGGCCTCAACCGCAGGTTCAGTCCTGCAGGCTGCCCTTTCCCTAGCCCGCCTTTGTATAGGTCTCGACGCTAGTAAACCTTGAGCCACATGCCTGTTCACCGTGCTCTGAGCCATGAACACATTCATTCTCTATCACATATCCTGAGCCATAGGCTTGTTCACCATGCTCCATATATCCTGAGTCTGCAACCGTAGTTGCACTCAAGTCCTCCTATTTTCGGCTAGGAGAAACCCCACATATTCAACAATATGCGCCCCGGATTAACCCGTAGGAGAACTCGTTTCACCAACACCAGCTCCTGACGATGATGGATCTATGGCCAGGGAAAACTACATGAAGGTTCATCTGTAATTTAATTAACATATTTTAAGTGGATTGTAAGATTCAACCAAATTGTATAACATGTAAACTATAACAAATATAAACAACATCAAACTCAATATCATGCTTTTACTGTCATCAACATCATCATGATCCATCACAAGGATCCAACATTACATGTTACCACTTGGCCTCTTGCCAACCATCTAGATCCATCTCAAGGATCATCACATTGCCATGGGATCTCAATCCCTCATCACATAATGCAACTGCCCGTCAAGGCTTACATCATCACCATGGGATAGCAATCACTTATCTCAACATAAGAGGATAACAACTCAACTAGGCACTCAACCTTTATTAGATCAACAGACCTTCTTCATCATACTAGTGATACATGTTATCTCATCAATAGAATTATCATCATTCAGTGTTATATAGACACATACATCTCATAGCTCTTACCAGGCTATGAAACCATTCAATACACCTACATAGTTAGTATGCATATAAGAGAGATAATTGGATCACCAAACACGATTATCATGCTATCAAGAATTTAGGTGCACATGATTGGATCTACAACCATGTTCATAGTTACATGAATACAAAGCTATGTCTGTAGACAATTATTTTATTGTTATCAACTATGAGCATCCATTATGCCATATATCTCCTGAGCATATCTTGATTATCATGTCATCAAGACTAAGGTTTATAGTATTGAAACAATCATCCATATGTAGCATAACAATACACATTACTGTTATCATGTCAGGGTTATTCCACCATACTCTACATCTCATGCTAAGGATTCATCATTAAGGATCATACACCATGATCCACCATCAAGATTAAACCAAGGTTCACCCATCATCAGCCATAGGTAACCCCCATACAAAGGTGTACAACCTATCTTGCCACAGCTCATCATGATCAAAGGTGTGAGCTCAAGATGTACATAAGGTTATCGGGTTAGGGAACAACCCTTACTAAAAATGTCGCCTATCCTTACCAATGCTAGATAGCAACTGCAAACCCTCACAAAAGGGGGGTATCGGGTAGAGTACCAATTCTCACCCAAGGTTGTCGGATACAAGCATGTCATGTGTACATGCACAAGGGAGGTATCGTGCAAACCAAGATATAATATGTGTCGTGCAACCTGATCCAGAGTTGTATATCGTGCACCCATGCAAGGTGGTATCGGGAAACCAAGTACAAGGGTGCCTATCGTGCAACACATGGGTATCACATATCACCCAAGACTCTATCGTCCATTAGGGTTAGGGTTTCAAGCAAGACAACCCTCATCTTTCTGTCGCCTAAGGCTACATCGACCAAGGTCATGACGCCCAACACATCCTATCATCCAACTAGGGTTTGGGACCCTATAATGGCCATGACACCGTATTGTCCATCACTCACTTGTATCGTCGAAGGTACTATCGAGCTCAACACATGTATCGACCAAACCTCAACCCTAGGACCATCCAAGCTATCAAGCACAAATTCATGTTGGGCATCCATCCAAGAGAGAGAGACCATGTGTCGGGCAAGGCATATCGATCAAGGTATCTTATCCCCAAGTAGGGTATCGGTCAAACACTTCCTCCTTGTGTTCCCAAGCTATCATGTACATGATATGCTTATATTGGGTTAGGGCTGATGATATCGGCCAAGACCTCCTATAGATGTGTGTCGGGAAAGAAAGGGTGTCAAGTTAGGTCCTTCACCAAGGCATATCGGGCAGGAATACTTAGTCTCACTCAAAAGTTCAACCAAGGAAGGGTTCTCATCCAAGAGTATCGCAAAAAGCACATCATGGCCACATCTCCCAACATCATACTCCAAAGCACCTTATCGTTCAACTAGGGTTAAGGAAACCCTATCGTTCAAGGCTCCATGTCGGGCATCTGGGTTTAGGATCATCCTGTCGTCCTATCACCCCAAACTAGGGTTAGGGCATCTGTACCGCCCAAGGCTCAACTCCAGAAGAGGGTATCAGGAAACAACCTCAAGGAGCCACAATATAGAACATATATCGGCCAAGGGACCAACTAGGTGTCCACCAACCATTCATATCGTTCGAACCCTAAACCCTAGGGTAGGAAAAGGATATCGGACATCACATCATGTCGCCCTAAGCATCTAGAAAATAGGATCACCTTCCAAGTCCAAAGGAGAGGAAGGGGTATTTCCACAAACCATCATCCGAAGCATAACTTATTAAACATGGTACTGTATCGGGCAAGACATAGTTTGTATCGGGCAAAGCCCCCATATCGGGCTAGTCATCTTCAACCTCTAGCCACCCTTTACCATATAGCACAAGAAGAAAAAGATAATAATAGTAGTAAAACATGACCATCTCCTTTAAAAAAGATGTCAAGTTCCACATGCATGACTAACATGGAGAAGGGTACTAATTTAAAGGCAAGAATCAAGACATGTGCATATGGAGAGTATACATAATAGAGATGGTTAAGAGTTATGTAACCCGCCTTAAGAGGATCTCCATGAAAGGAACGAAGCTCCATGATCCAAGTAGCAAACACATGTTCCTCACCATGAAAACCATCCATCCAAAGCTCTAATCTTGCCTTCGGCTCCATCATCATCACCTCAAGAAACAAAGGAAGAAGAAGAAGAAGATACCATGTTTATGTATAGCTCAAGAAGAAGAAAGAAGGGAGAGATAACCACGGCCTTGCCTTCTTATATCAAGGGCCTATCCATGGCCGAGAGGGGAAGAGGATGGTGGAGAAGAAAGCACAAGGAAAAGCTAGCAGAGAAGCATGACTCACCAAGGTCGGATCTTGAGCAAGGAGTCTCCATAGCCAAGGTGCTCGTCCTCCCAGGCTCCATGGGAGTTTCCTTAATCTCCCAAAGCTCCAAGATTGTCATATACAGGTAGGGGAGGGAAGGAGGCCGAAAATGATTGCTTGGCTAAGGAGGAAGGGAGTTCTATACACCAAGGAAGAGAGAGGTAGCAAGGGAGAGGTGTCATAACCACATAAACCAAGGTGCCACTTGCTTATGCACTTAACGCCACTTGTTGCCACCCTAGCTGCACATGCACAGCCTGGTGATACACTCTAGAATGTGTGTCATGCAGCTGGGTACCTCCCATGGCCGATTCACCCCTCTTGGGCGACACACCTTCAAGCCCTAGCCGATACACTAAAGGACAAGGTGGCATATGCGACACATATGTGGTATAAAGATCATATAGAGGTGTCACTCCTCTTCTAACAACCAAACAAGGTGCCCCATCATCCATACACGTCCTAGGTGGTTCCAAACAGAAGCAAGAAGACTCTATAGCTGATAAATTGCATATTGGCCCTCCACTTTGGGTAATTTGCAATTTACACCAAAACTAGCACATAAGGCACAAACATCAACCAACCAAGCTCAAACTTGAAACATAGGTCCCCCAAAAGGTGTCCAATAGAATCATTATATTTATAATGATGCACGAGAACTAAAGGCATGCTCTACATGTGACATTTTGCAATATAAACCCTTACTTTGGGTAAATTGCACTTTGGTCCAAAATAGGCAAACATTGCTCAAACAGCATCCAAACGGGACCAAACTAGAACATAAGCTCGTCACATGTTACCAAAACATCTAGAGAGATTAAATTAAGGTTATAAGCACCTTTAATAAGCAAATAAAAGTGGGTTAGCCCAAAACTTGGGTTAGGGACCTTACAAGTCATAAACAACCAATAAGGATTTCGTCCCCGAAATCCCGAGTGGGAAGAAGACGGGTGTTACTCGTGCATCACATCATACAACTCCACAAAGAACCTAGGTGTTAAAAAATTATGACTAACATACTTGCTCTTCTCCCAGAGCCAACTCAGGGTTTCATTGTATTGGGCACAGACTCAACCCTCTATCTCATCATCCTTTGTTTGGTACCGCTCTTACGATGCTGGACATCACATGCAACTCATATTACTCAGGTATCGGTTCCTTTTTCTGATATATCACCTTCCTTGTTATGTTTCCACTGTGCTACTTTGATTTCACATGCTCGACACTTGAGCTTCACATAACTTGTGTCACTATCCTTCTTCCAAAAACATTCCAACTGTTCCATCTCCTTTCACATGGGATGCCTTGAATGCAAGGAAGATCTTTCTCAGAAGGGGTTATTGCAAGATACATACTCTACAAAACACATGTATGCACATGACAAGGCTCATAAGGCACCTCACTAAGCATCTCTTAAGGCTCAACACAAAAGGAGCTAAACATCTTGGTTATCAGCAACCACATCATCTCAGTTTCAAGCCTGTCATCTGTTCATGTCATCATTGAAGGGCACAACGAGCACCAACTCGGATGGTAACAGATATGCACTGTATCAACTGGTCTAGATAGGATTCTCACCATGTTCATCCATTTCTAACCATTGCACATCCTGACTAGATTTTCCCATACTCGATACTTAGTTAGGAGTATTCCAAGGAATCAGGCTCATCATGATAAACTTTTCCCAAGATGACCTTACCACACTTCTTCCTTTAGTACATAACCTTTGATGTCATGTTTATGCGGAGCATAAACCCCTAATAGGTGATAGCCATACTACAGGCACTTAGCCAGGTCGAACCAAAGCCATCCTCTCTATCTGAGATACTTTCACACCTTTCCAGGGTTATCTTGATCCTTGACATGTCAAGCCCATGAAAAGGAAGGATACGAGAAGGGTATACTCCATCCAGCACAACCAGGTCATCCAACAAGGTGTTCGACAACAAGCTATCTCTCTCCTGACAAACCAAAAGGAAGCATCTGCTAAACACGCTATAAGCGTTCAGAGGAGGGTACATCCTAAACTAAATCAATAGAAACAGATAAGAGGTAAGAAGAAGACAAAGTAGAAGGGATTAACTCCATCCGCCCTGCCGGCACACCCTGGCCATCTCACCATTTCTGGCCAGCTCATGCCTCAAGATCTATTGTTGCCTGACGCCATCTGCTTCCTGGTCAAACCATCCGGTACTCACTTGCTTATCCTTATCAGGTTCTTCTGTGTTGTTGAACTGCTGCTTCGAGGATCGCCACATAGATCCAGACTCCCAGAAAAAGCATCAAGCTTGTGGGTTCAAGATCAAGGATGATGTATCAAGACATCTCACCATCATACCTTCACTTATCTAAGCATCTTGATTCTTAACCCTTTACCAGAAGGCATGCTCTCATCTTCCCATTCGCTTGGTATTTCTCACATACCAGTTTTCCCGTACCTTGGTATCCATCTCTTGAGTCAAAACACATCACTTTTGGTATCGCCTTCATATTCTTCCATCGTCACCGGATCAAAACATGTTAAGAGGATCCCACCGTCATCATCTATCACAGACATCTCCATCTTGGAAACTAAAGTCCAAGACCGACTGATACCTTTCAAAGTATCCAACCAGATATCACTCCAAAAGCATACACATCAAGTGACACAAGGTCCACTTGACTGCCATTCCCTTGAAAGGATGGAACATAAAGGAACAAACTCCTCCCATCATCCCATCAACACCTATGGTTTCATATCAAAGGGGAGGATATTATCACTTTCTTTGATCCTTACATGAGTTTTCAACCGTTTATGCGTCGTTAAACCTTGCTCCTTCTGGTCTTACCTCGTTTCTTCTTGGGTTCCTTGCATTTAGCATAGGAATCATCAAGACCATTACGTGTTATTATTCTCTATCTCTTGTTATCGTTTCATCATGATCATGATTATTTCCTGATTACATCATATTTTTGTGTTCTCTTTGTGGAAAAGATCATTACTCTTTACATATCCTTTATTAAACAGGGATCATCTCCCTTGTTCCTATTTTCGTATCACCGACTTGCACATTATACTTTCTCATTTTTTCTTACGTCCACTGGTTAGTCTGAGATTTTCTCAAGATCCATCTTGTTTGCTCATTACTTATTCTTTTCTTTCTTCTAACTTTATCTTTTCTTTCAGGTATTTTCTTCATCTTGTGTAAGTTTTATGCTTTAGCTTACCTTGTTATCATAGTTTAATTTGTCTTTTGTCATGTATGTCTCTTGAGATTATGGTTTCAAGAACTTACCTCATCATATCCTTATACGGGTTTAAGTTTCATAGAACCATTACTTCCTCCTTTGATTATCAAGCATCCATGTATTAAGGAGTTGTGGTGCACTCATTTAACTCTTTCGTAACATAATTAAGGTATAAATGTTGTATTTCCTAACTTGTTATGCTCTTTAGATTGCTCCAGAATGACTACTTGATCAGAGTTCTCAAGGAGAAAACAATCTAAGGCTCCACACTTACCTATGTCTTCAATATTTGAATACCTGGCCAGAGCATTCAAGTACTGAGATAAGGTAGTATGCACCATATTTTATGTCATGGTCCAATCTTAGATGCCATCCTAATCCTAGTCCTAGTGTCCCTGTAGACTCGGCGAACCTAGAGCTCTGATACTAAGATTTGAAACATCCCATCCACAACAAAACATGATTACATACAAACCAGCAGATTACCAAAAATCACGGGAAATTAAAACCCATTTACAACAAGCACCCCAAGATGAAACATATAATATCTGAGCCAACACTTTTCATTTCGTAAAATATCTACAGGGTGCTACAACATAATTTCCCATCATCTCATTGTTGGTATGTATGCCCTGAGAGCCAATCATGGGATGATTGATGGGATACATTAAGAATGATTTGATAAACATCAAAGGCAAGCTTCCAATTCTTTCTGGTTCAGTCATATGAGATAGTGATAGAACAGATTGAATGTCTAGAGAATGACAGTACTCAATGACGTATGCTTTTAGGTTAATGACCTGAACGATGAGATCATACAGATGCTAAGAGTTTGTACATTCTTGTTATGTCCCTAGTCAGATGTCATTATGGAAGGTATATAGACAGCAATGACACACAAGACTAGATTGTAGTGTTGGTTGATGACAAAATCTCATTAGTCATGATATAGAGATATCAAACCAAACACATATGTACTTTTTAGATAACAAGTGTACCGGACAGACCCACTGTGAGTTTGACACATGGAACCATGACATGGTAGTCACAGTCAGTACTCACAGTGATGGTGGTGAATGTGATTCTTTGACCTGAAATCACTACACTCAACAGATGTCGTTGGGTACACTTTGACATCATCAAACGCAGTCCTGAAACATGGGTTGTTATAAAGGTGATGATTGGGTGGCTTTGACACATAGGGCTTTTGAGGGGTGAGTGATAGATATGGGATTTGTCCCTCCTAAGGGAGTTTGATATCCATGGCCACTTGATGAGTAGGATTGAGAAAGGCGTGCACACATGTTTGAATTAGTATGTGATACTGATGTCATAACATATCTCTTCCAATCTACTCTGAGATCAAGAAAGTTAATGAACGTTGACAGGATGACTGTTCCATGCCTTGAGTTCATTCAGGATATCAGTGACAAAGGAATTATACATTCACTATAACACCATACACGGATTGTAGGATTGAAAGTTGTTCTCCAACTTTCTATTTCACTTGGGTAGCACTGATGTGTGACTAGGCACCGCTCTTTTCTTGTGAATTCATAAGTGTTATGGACTTTCACTGCCAACGTGAAAAGGACCTGCAGGGTCACACACATAGGATTTAACCTGGAAGAGGAGTTTTGTCAACAAACTATGTTTAGATTGATTACTAAAGGAGTTTAGTAGTTCAATTAAACACTCAATTGATTGATAGCTCAAAATCATAGTCTTCAAGGTGTTGGATAGATTGATTAGAGTATCAGATTGATTGGAACTGCAATTGACTATTTCTGCACAATCTGCACTCCCAACCGATCGGCTCATGTGATGAATCGATCGGGTGAGCTTGGTGAACCGATCGGCTCAGGTTGTGAGTCGATCGGCTCATGGACAGGGTGAAACGATCGGTTCAAGTGTTGAAACGATTGGTTCAACTGGTGCAACTGAGCAAGTTGGGAAAATAGGATTGGTGAGAAATTTCTTTTTGTTTCACTTGCCCAATTTGATTGGAACAAGGATTAGTATTTGATACTGATTCGAAACAAAAGAAGGAAAGTCAATCAGGAACTGATCAGGACCACGAACCGATCGGTTCAGAAGTGAACCGATAATTTCATGGGTCCCAAACGATTGGTTGAGGTGTCAACCGATCGGCTCAGGTCCCCAAGCGACCGTTTCAGTTGTGAAACGATCGGTTCTGATCACGTAGTGGGTTGTTTTTGTGGAAAATCTCAAACCCTTCTACTCCTGCTTTAGTCCCGCATTGCCAGGGATAGAGAACCCTGTCCCATGATCCTCCTATATATAGGGGTATTCGGGGCTTCTCTAAGAACAACTCAGTGCAACCAGTTGCTCTGTAAAGTTGTCGTTCTCTCTGGTTTTAGTAACCGAGAGAGCCCAAGCAAGAGCTACCCGATAAGGGAGACACAACAAGGGAAAGACAACTGCAAAAAGCGACTGGTAGCAGGAGAGTGTATTGGCGACTAGTATGCTAACAGGAGGGTGCGACTCCTTCCAATTTCTTATGGGAGAAGGAGATTGGAGTTCCAGGTGGTCCGCTGCCTTCTCTGCCTCCCCTAAAACCAAACACTCATTACATGAAATAATTGTTTCATATTCTGCTTTACATCAAGATACATAGACCGAAAACCGTACATCGATCATTATACATGAAACATCAAAAACCTTCCCCAAGACCTGAGTGTACAGGGAAGACACATAGGACTCTACTGCTAGACACTATCTATTCCACCAAGTATGCTACTCTCATGTAAGAAAACTTAGTGATGGGAAGAACTTCTTGAGGAACTCATTTTTGAAGTCATTCGACCAGACCAATTCCGGCTTGGACACGTACCACTCTTTAGCCTTCTCTTTGAGGGAGAAGGGAAAGAGTGTCCTCCTGATGGTGTCATCAGTGGCGGAGGGGGTGCAAAAGGTTGAGCGCGTCTCTAGGAACATGTCGATGTGGTGGTAAGGGTTGTCATTCTCCATCCCAAAGTAGGTAGGGAGGAGTCCAAGGGGTGTAGGTGGGATGGAGAACTGTTGACCCGCCATCTGGTCAACCAAGGTGGCGATGGGGGAATTGTAGTTCCCCGGTGTGAAGTATTCGTGGAGTGGGCGATGTGGCGGTGGAGGTTGAGCATCCAGGTGCGAGCTATTTTCAGCCATCTTGATCTCTCTTTACTGATTACGGTGAGCTTGACGTCTCCTTCTACCAATCACAGGGTCGTACACAACCAAGTCGGTGCAAGTAGAATATGTGCTACGCATGCACAACTGTCACCTACGCAATACACAAACATACAACAAGAAACCAAATTAGCAAACCAAGATGCAAAAGTAACACAAAGAATAAATAATAGAAATGGTGAGGGAAGAAGGAAAGGCTAAGCTACACTACCTAACTAGGTCGAGTGCCTCTGTCCCCGGTAATGGTGCCAGAAAGCTTGGTGCGTCTCTGCTAGGGGTGTGCACGCTAGCCAACTAGGGTGGCTAGGTGCACTCCACGAGGTCGGAGAGCACGGGATGGGAGTTTTGCTTTTGAAATTTATGAAACCTAAACTGACACACCTACGTCTACTAAGACAACTACACCTGCAAGCGCACGGGGTCGTGTTGTAGCATAGGAAGGCAGCAAGTATAGGGTTGATTTGCAGAGAAGAGGGCGAACTAGAGTTAGGTAGCGTGAGCTATGTTCCTAGTGCGGAGATTAGGGTTTGAGGGTTTTAAAAGGTTTGGTTGTTGATTACTCTAGATGAACAAGTAAAAAAAGAAGAATTAAACCTAAGCTATCTTGAACATGCAAAAACCAAACTAAGTTAACAAACTAGCTAAACAAGGGTAAGAGCAAGCTACACTTGATTAAACAAGCAAGAAGTAATTGAAGAGATAAACTAACCACTAACAAGAGCAAGGACCTAAATTAACACTATAGAACAAAACTAAGAAATTGACTAAGTTAAACTAAAGCAATTAAACTAGACTAGCATTAACAAGCAAGCAAAGTAGTTTGGGTTTTAACAAGTTGATTAAGGTAGGTGGGACGTTTGGGGGATGTAACTTTGATATTAGTTGGTGGAGATAGTTAGACAAGCATGGTTCTCATTCCATAACTAGATCACCAAACCAAACAATAAGGCCAATGCCATTAAAATATACCCTATACTACTAGTAGAAGACTAGGGTTAGGTGTAATTCTAATGGGATTAACCAAATCTAGGTTTCTAGAGTAAGTGATAGTGCGCAATTGAGTGTTGAGGGTAGAGATGGGAGCAAAGATGAGGGTATTTGACCTCATGCAACTAGCCACTCTAGCCTTTAGAAGGCCCTAGTAAATTACATCACTCTCACTTACACTAGCTACTTATATCTCACACTCACTTGTAGAAGGAGGGGTGTGTATGTAGGAACAAAGGGGGCTAGCTAGGGATCTACTAGTTGGACGTAGGAGCCAATCCTAAGATTGCCACATACACTCTAAGTCCTTCTAGAAGCCAAGTGTCATCAAACATCTCAAAGCAAGCAATCTATGTTATAAGCACAAACCACATGGAATAAAATAGGAAATGAGATAGAAGCAAGAGGCAATCATTATAGATATAAATTAAGTTCATTACAAGCAACTTTCCCCCCAACATGGTATCAAAGTCACATTTTAACCCCAAACAGCCCACCACTAGGGGCTTAGCTACACATGATCAAAGAAACTACAAAAGAGAGTGGAAGAAGGGGAAGAAACTCCATGATGCTTGATGAAGTGGCCTTCTTCTTCACCTCCAAGCTGTTGTGGACAACCTCCCTCCTCCAAGGGTGCAGGGGAGTATGAAAATATGGGGGGTTATGGATGAAAACCTAGAAAATTAGGTTTCCAAGGTGGAATGAGGGTGGAGATGATGGATGGAGAGCCAAAATGCAAAGGGATTGCACTAAGAGCTCAAAGAAGGAAGGTGGAAGCTTGGAGCAGCTGTGGGAGAGGCTAAGCTACATGCTCCAGCCGCCACCGATGTATATATAGGTGGTGGGGAGACGCTAGGGTAAGTAGGGGTAGTTTAGGAAATACAGTGTAAAAGTAGGGTAGGGTTGGTGGATCACCACGGTCGTGTTGGTGTGCCACGATCATGGTGAGGGTAGTAGGGAATGGGCGTGGGGTGGTAGAACGGTCGTGGTATGGAGGGCGAGGTGAAAAGCTAAGTATGGTGGTGGCCACAGCCGTGGCGGAGTGCCACGGTCGTGTTGGGTGAGTGGCACCATGGCCGTGTTGGATAAAACGGCTATTTTGAGGAGGGGATAGTGGTCGTGGAGAAGCACCACGGGCGTTTTGTTCTTCACCGGCCGCGGTCGTGGCAAAGGGCCACGGTCGTGGTGCCTTGGGGTAAAACCATGTTGACAACATTGCAATAAACACACAACCGTGGTGGGTTGCCACGGCCATCTTCGACTCTACTAGCCACGATCGTGTTTGATGGCCATGGCCGTGGGAGTTGGGGTGCAAATTCCCTGTTGTCACTGTTGATTTTTGATAATAAAAGCATGACCATAGGGGTATTCCCACGGCCGTGTTGTGGTCTTCATCATTCAATTGTCCTTCAAACTTGATCAATTGTGGATGCCTTTGTTTGGTGATGACCCTTGGCCATTGGAGGTAGATTGAGGGAGATTTTGAGGCCTTCTTTGGACCCCTCCATGAGTGGGGGAATCCTAGAACTCCTTCTTTATCTCTCTTCCATCTATGCATGGTCCAAGTACCTGAAAATAGTGCAAAGAACATCCATAAGCACATTTGCAATGATAACCATACTAGGGGCAAATGCTTGTATTCTAACATGTTTAGATGTGATTTAAATACAAAAATGGCACAGGATGGAGCCCTAAAATTGGGCTGCATCACTGCTCCTACAAAAAACATACCAAACAATGTATTAGAAATACATGTTAAACTAGAGTAGGATAAGAATAGAGAACCTTCTACAAAGGTGAGGGTGGAATCCCACCACACCATCCTGAGGAAGCATGTAACAATAACATAGTTGATATATAAATTAGTGTATCTAGAAGAGATATTCTAGAGAAGGAAATCTCAAAGAAAGAATCCACACCAAGCTTCATGGCACAACAAAACATATATATCAATAGGGGCCATGAAGAGTCTGTGTGGGTGAAAGCAGTTGGACATGAAGCAAGCTCAATGAGGTTCCAGGAACAACCACAATGAACCACTATCGTAACAAAATTTTTAGAAATTGAACAGGAGATAGACAACACTTGTGAGATCGTCGCTACTTCTGTTATAAAATTTTCAAATTAACTACAAATATGTTTGTACTAACCATGAAGGTGGAGAAAATAATGGATAATATGCAGGCCCTATTTGGTCTACCTCAACAAATGTAACTTCTAGCTGCAAATCAAATGCAGGTCATGGAGACTTTGGCGGGAATTACAAGAGAATTTGCCTCTCATTTACAAGATCAGGATGACTTGTACCAGGAAAATGAGTGGCTATGAACTGAGGCAATGAAGAGGAAGGATATACCAATAGACTAATCATCTCGAGACAAGGAATCTCCAAAAGACAACATATAATTAACACATAAGACTTATCGTTGATGGAAGACACCATTGACGCCCAACTGGAAGTGGACATGTTGTTCGCTAAACTGTAGATCAGTAGAGTTGTAACTCTCTTATAACATGAAGCTAAAATAGATATATATATTGCATAGGGGGAGACTACTCTACATGTCATGAAGAATTGCCTATTGGGGGAAGCAATGATACCAATCGCCAATCCTCACCACATCACTCCACCAACAGATGCTACCAGGAGGAAAATCCTAAGTTCCCATATATTACCAAGCAAGTCATTTCTTCCAAAACTATCAAAGCAACTAGCAAGAATTATGATGTAATGAAATCATTAGAAAAGAGGGAAGAAGCACTAGAAACAATAGAATATGTAATGGACAATTTAACTCTGTTATTTGATTATAAAGCCTTGCCACCTCCAATAAATTATGAAGACTTTGTAAATGAATTTTTGTTGGACGAACCAATTGAAGGGGGAGTACATCCCAATCTATTTAAGGCATACATAGAGGATCAAGTGGATTAATGGGATGAGTGGAACATGAACACAATGTTCAATGATGCAACAACAAAACTAGACAATTTGGTGCTTCCCAATCACCCATGACAGCCAGTTCAAGCCTGACAACATCACCATCATTGTCATGCAAGATGAAGGTCATGGATATGACATCAGTATCATGAATGTTCCTACATGACATTCACGCCATGGCCGACATTATAGATGATCATAAATGTGGACAAGACATCATATATAGCAACAACAGATACAATCTAATGAGGGAAGATATGTGTTCAACCTTGTGACATAAGGCAAATATTAGTAGAGTGTTCCTCAAAGTCTTGTGTGGAACTATCATTGAAGAATACATGTATAGAGACAATATAGATCATGTTTATTATGCCACATCTACACTGGAAGCCCAACTATGTAAAGTAAACATCAACTCACCCTCACTCGATGAGATACAAGATACAATTCAAAAGACAAAGAAATTGCACAACATAACTTTACAATTTAAAGCCTTCAACCACTGGCTTCTAACCATGGGGATCTTTCTACAACACAGCTTGTTACTTATAAGTACAGTGTAAAAGTCCTATCTTGTAGAAATATGTTTTTGACAAGCCAGAGCATAGGATTATACTGGAAGACTCGACACACCTGAAATGTATGATATAAGGAGTAAGGGTGTGGCATCTTCCAAACTGAAGGGACATTTACACTGACTACAGTGTACCCCATGAAATATAAAACTCAGGGGATATAGGTGCATTCATAGCCCTGTTAATGATCAAAGAAATAAATAGGGGGATTCCTCTTGAGCATATTGCAGCTGAAGATTCCCATGCTCTATGAGGTAAATACGTCGTAGAAGTCATCCATGATAGGAGATTCTTCTATGATGTACACATGAAATACACCCCCATAGGATGTACATACTTTTACCCATCTCCGATAAGACTCCATGGAGATAGTGAAAAACTTAGCAAAACAAGCAGAAATCTCACATCCACATGAAAGAACAAATAACCAGTGATTCTTCCTCCTTAGTCAAAACACAATCTCCTCCTCTGCAAAAAACATCAAACCATCCCTACCCACACTTAAATGAAACGACAACCAAATCCATGACTCCCAATGTACATCCTAATCCCTCTCTGGTATGCCTATCATAAGAAAATGTTGAACAACTCATGGTGAGACGCTCATACATTTTGGAGCTTGAAAAAACTACTTTGCCACCTCAAAATGAGATCCATGAAGAAGATGTTGAAAAAGGATTGGAACCACATGGAGAATCGAACACCCCTACCTCCCCAAATCAAGAAGAAGACCAAGACACAAAAATTATGAATTTGAGGCCACAAGTGGTGACGAAATGGTCCCAACTGATTTGGTACAACCCACCTTTGAAAACTTTGAAAGAAATAATTTTATGGATTATTGATTGAAGATCGCAACTTTATAATGGAAGAAATGAGACCATGGGAAGATGAAATCATTACCGTCTTCAAACAAGATAGTGTCCAAGTCTGCCAACTGGACCTCCATGAGATACTCATGATAGGTGGTTACATGACAGTCAACATCATGTTGACCTTCCGGTAACTCCTATTTGATGGGTTGGATGACATTTACATGGCTTTCTATGACCTAGTTGGAGACATCGTTCATAAGAATGAGATAGGGGAGCTCCAACGTCTCATTGATAACTTAAAACACAATGTCCCACATTTCATTTGTGTTCCTAATATGGACAACAAATGCTAGAGGTTGTTATAAATTAATATCAAAAAACAAAATACAATCTTATACAACAGATCAGACACCCTGTTAAATAAGAAAAAGACAACATACCATAAAATAAGAGAAACCATCACCGAACCGAAGGCGGTGGAAGTGTCTACAAGAATTGTAAAAATATTGTTTGGTAGGGGGCTTCTAGATGAAGTATGATGTTTGAGTAACCACCATTTTGTGACAAGAGCCCACAACTACAATCAATCTCAAATGATTACAGTTTATATGTCCTATTCTGCATGTAGATGTTGGCTACTTCAAACCAAAAGTTGGATTACTATCAAGAATACTATGACCATCACATTTGTGAGACATATGTGATGCAGATCCTTACATCAGAATAGGCATTGACGGTCTCACAACATTAACTCACCTATTCTTGATCAACCTCTTACTTTGACACCCTGAGAACAAGGTGCATGATACGTTGGACGGTATGAACAAGTGAGCTTGGTATGTTTGCAGGCCTGACCTCCTAATTTTCTACATTGTCCATTATATTTTCTTGCAATAATTTATACTGATTTTTTTCTAAATCCCTAAGTGTTAAATGATTTTTTTGTAAATGTATACATTTTTTATCTCTTTAACTACAATGGGAAGCTTTCTAGTGTATAGAAAATTTGAAGGCAAATTATGAATCCAAATTTAATGGGGATTGTCACCATCGTTACCTTAGACCTTCTTATCTTTTGACTAATTATTAGCATGACCATTCCAAGAGTAATGTTTCAAGATAATATTCATCTAATAAATACCTACTTGACCATGTCTTCACACCATTTTTATCCTAGGTTACTATAGGAAACAAAAGAATTCTATTATCCCAATTCAGATCCTCTGAAATAAGGGACACCTCGCTTGGCGTGCCCTCCATCGGCCACCCACCCTCTCAGTATAGGTTGGAAAGTGCTAATGCCAGCAATAGAGGAAATAGATACCCTTCCAGTGCTCAATCCCCATCTTTGGGACAAAAGAGATTCGACATCCCACCTTCCCTTAAAAAAACCCATTACCTAAAAGCATTGTGAACAAGAATAAAAGTTGAATGTGAATCAAATCATGAGAGTTATGCTTGAAAAGATGTTGAAGGTCCACACTCGGAGGGTGTATTTCTACAATAAAGAATGCATGTATGTCGTACCCGATAGTGGAGCCTGGAAGCCCAATAATTATCCACCCATCTTTCAACAACTATCTCACATAGCCACTTGAAATTACATCATGACTGATAGTTGGATAACACTGCTCTATAATAGAGTAAGCCCTAGAAAAATAGGAAACAAAAACAACCTCAGGTCTCCTTTACACCATTAATTAGGACTACTTAAAAAAAGTAAATTTCAGTTGTGAAAGCCACCTTTATGGCATTTTGAACAAGTACAATTTGGAAATGACATTTGATTCAATTTGTGAAAGGGATACTCCTCCTGGGAAGAGGATATGCCAGGAAAGAGAGGTCATGCAACTATAGAGTGAAGGGGGAGGAAACTGGGAATATAGTAAGAAATCCAAGATATTTCACAAAGATCTTGACCTATGGATGTTATGGGAACATGGTTAACAAGTAGATAAAACACTAAACAAATAAAGCCCTAGAATTTCTCGATACCTTAATTCTTTTTATTAGTTTGATGACAAGAAAGACTCTAAGTTTTGGGGTTGATAATCTAAAAAAATAGAAAAGAAAGTTTGGAGGTTGATAACATCCAGTTTTGTGGATATTTCATGCGTCATTTTACCCTTAATTTCCTCTCTTTACATAGAGTTATCTTAACCTTCTTACATTTTACCCATCTTTATAAATTATACCATGGCTCGTAGGTACTAGTCCTCCTCCATGCATTTAATTTGACAAGTGATGGATTTAAACCATTAGACAAGATGCCCATCAATTTCCACATTGATGGAGACCACACCCACAATGCTAGAGGCGAGAAAGGTCTACGACTGAAAAATTGTTAATTTTCAAACTGATCGCTCACAATAGTGTTGCAGAACTACCATCGATTGACACATTCTAGCCATTGGTTGTATAAGTCTGATGGTTATTCACGTAGACAATTAGGACAACCATCGGTTATTACAATTGATAGCTCACCTGGTCCCAGATAATGTCTACCAATGTCACACCAGTTGGCTCAATCGATGGTTGTTCAAGGAAATCGAAGATCATTTAAAGCATAAATTGATGGTTAGTTACGTCCCAGAATACAATCATCGATTCTTGAACCTAATAGTACAAGCATCTACCAAAGGCCATCATCTCCAGCTAGCAACCAACATTTATAGACCTAATGGCTCGACTACTCCCACAAATTCATGGCCCCTCTATGAAGATCTATCTACTAATGGATGCACTAGGCAAAAATTATTCAAGAACATTGAATGTGTTCCCTGAGGCACGTGCTCAGACTTGTGGTGCAAGTAAAGTAAACCTGCTAGAGTGCCTCAAGCATTCGACCAAGTCATATAAATAGAAGACCCATACTACAAAGAAGGGGGTCTTGATGTGAAGGAGACGATGGAGTACTGTCGTACTGCTACCTCACCATCGAGCACCAGTTGTAGACATACACCATCGGTTTGCAGTCTCCAAGGATGAGAGTAAAAAAGATGACACACATCCACCTTCGTCCATCGTATCTAGATCTCTTCTTTGGAAGAAGGTGGGAGAAGACCAGCCATCCTTGCCTCCAACACCAAATTTAGATTGGAGAAGCTTTCCATCAACCTTGAACAACCATGGTCAGTGTTGGATTATCCCCCTTTTTTCCTCTAACTTTGACCATATCCATTCATCTCTTACATACCATTTCTTCTTCCACCTCCATGTCTCACTATACATATAAATCTATAATTCTACTCACAACAATGAGTGGCTAAGCATATCTCTTGGGTTGGTAGTAGCAACTAAGGCTCTCCCAATATGTAAATACTTATATTCATTCAATGTATGTTCTTAGCAATATTTATCTCTGCACTCTTGATCTTAATGCTTCGCTTGCATGATTAGTTACCATCTTATGTTGTTTTATTGTCAATACCTCAAATGAGTAGTATTGACCTATATATAAGTTCTACAGTGTTGCATGAATGTATGAGAATATTGGAATTCTTAAGCTAATGATCATATGGATGTTTTGTGATTTTTTTGCCATCTCAAGAGAGAGACACAATCTTGTAATCTAGATTTATCCTAAGCTTGAAAGAGGTGGGAATAGATACAAATGATGACTTCTTGGACTTGCTAAGGGTATACAATCAGTGTGAGTATTGCATGTTGGTGAGAGACCTTAGATGGTGAAACCTAATCCAAGTTTCCCATGCATACTCAATATCTTACTCTTTGTTCTTTCTTATTATTTTGTGTTACTTCTTCCTTTGTTTTACTTGTTTAACTTTTCTTGTTTGCTCAAGTACCGTCATTCCATGACGAATACAAAAATTTATCCCTTCTCTTGATTGGTATAACTAGGCCAAGGGTCTTAACTCTTGGCACATACTACACTTTTTCTTGTAGATCAATCCTCAATTACCACATTAGATCCTATATTATCTTTGCCGGGGCCTAAGTGTCAGGATATAAATTTAAAAGTCTGATTACTCTAGATTCCTTTTTGGATGTGCAGTTTAGGCTGGTCAGTCATGCACTGAATGAGGCATACCACATCCTCTACTCAAAAAGCTAGGTAGTGTCATAGAGGTGGACACCACATGTGATGAAGAGTAAACATCGATTATCTTTATATGAAGCTAAGTTTGAATTTTGGAGTCTCGATTGTTAATGGAAAAGGTGACATTGATTCAGTATGAATCACTTCCCATGATCTATGTACTAAAATACCTTGTATTAGCCAAGAGGACAATAAAACAATTAATTATTCTAATTATGCAAATATGAGCTAAAATGTAACCAAAGTTTAGAATTTGGATCAATAAACACATACAATATGCAACTACAACCATCACCCATCGTAGCAGTGGAAGTATTTATCCCGCGGTAGTGGTTGTGGGTCTGACTAATGTGATCAAAGATGATTTTCCAGACTTTTTATGCATGAACTTGACTGTGAAATGCTTTGTTCTATTGTTGATGTCGACAAAATAATTTCCTATTCCCCGATAGTTGCCTCATTTCTGGTGTTTATCATAAGGTTTTTCTTGCAAACTCATCTTCACCTATTTGCATGCACAAAATAGACAAAGGTCTGGAGAAACTAGTCTCCTCCCTGAATTTCTCTGTTCTATTTTTCTCTTAGGGTTTTCCAATCTCTAGATGCAACAATGATAAAGGGTCATGTGTGCATGAAAACCTCCTATTAGATCATATATATAGAGGAGTATAGGAAGTTCCTAAATTCTAATATGACCAAGATGTGGAACCTCTCATGAAAAGGGGGACCCATAATGCTTTGGGTTCCATAAAGTGATATGTTTTGAAACATTTGCAATAGGGCTGAGCATAGGACTGAACCAACCTATGACTTTGACAAACTAACCAGGACCATACACCACCACTTCCGTGAAATGGGAGGATTGGGCCATGGTTTCAGTTCCATTCTTAAATATTGGTCGCACTAGGGCTAAGGTCTATCCATACAAATGGCCCTAAAACCTAAAAACCCAAAACCTAGAAATAAATCTTTATATATAATATGTTATCTTTTGCATGAACTTTGTTCCTTCTTTCACATCGTACAAAGGTTAATATTCCTCCCCTAATTAAAGTTTATTGGTTTTGCATAAGTAGTGGCAGCCAATTATTTATTTTTAGGTTGTGATGGGAGTCACCATGTACCAATGTCAACAAACAACACAACATTGGAAATTGGGTAAATATATTCCAAAGAGAGTAGCTAAGCTACCAAAGAGGCATAAGCCTACAACTGTAAAGGATGGGGTATACAAAAATCCATCACCCAACTACAACGATGGGTTATACAAAAACCCATCTACCTACTCGTATATATAGGGTTAGTACAAAATCCCCAGTATATCATAGAAACTCTTGACAGACCTTTGTCAAGGTTCTTCTTTACAAGTATATGATAAGACAGATCAGCAACAATCTTTTTGATGAGCTCTCCTTCTATCCGCTATCCGCCTCCATGGACACGCCCATTTCTTTCATCCCAAAGGTGATAGTTGAAACCTGCCAAGCACAACCCAGCAAACTCCTTACTGTACTTAGTTTGGATGTTATCATTCATCCACATGCTGATCTCGATCAGGCTTGAATGTTGGTTCGGTCCCCACTGGTTTTTCAGGCATACAGTAGTCCACACCAGCTTGGAGTAGCTGCACCCAATGAATAGATATTCATGGGTCTTCATTTCCCTGTTATAGAGAAACCACACACCATTCACGTGGATACCCCAAGAGATGAGCATATCCTTTGTGGGGAGCTTGAGCAGCAAAGCTCTAACGATTGAGGTACTCCATTTGGGGCAATGACGCTGACCCCAGATGACTTTGTCTTAAGCGAAATCAGGTTCTACAACTCTGTTGATCCAATGTTTAAGTTGTTGGTTAACAAGGCAACACAAACCTTGCTCATCAACCGAGTAAAAAAGACAAACCTCCTCCCACCTATGGCACAAGTTCTTCCACACCTTAGACGAGTGATGATCAGCAGTAACCGGCAGCAGGCCATAGTACCTAGTCATCCAGTTTGTCCATACATTATTATTCTCAGTTAGGAACCTATGGAGTCTCTTGAGCTGCTAATTATGGATAATCATCTCCAACTTAGTCAAATTCAGACCACCTTTGGCATAGGGTCTGGATATAACATCCCAAGCTACACAATGATTTCTGCCCCCCCCCCACATATGAAACTTGTAGTGATTTTAGTCATGACCCCCAAGACCAGGTTAGGCAAGTGACAGACCTCCCCCCAGAAACCAACCATGCTTTGAAGAACAGACCTCACCAACACTAATCTCCCTGCAAGAGAAATCTTCAGACCAGTCCAGCTATCCTTCTCTCGCATTTTATTGAGACAAGCTTTATAATCCTTGGACGAACCTCTCCCTCCTGCAATAGGTTCTCCCAAGTATCTTGTGGGTAGACAACCCTCCTCTACCCCGAAAACAACTTAAGTCTGCCTCTCCTGAGATCACATGATTTGGAAAAGAAGATCATGTATTTAATAGCACTTATTTAAAGGCCAGTAACCTTGCCGAATAGAATAAGTACTTTCTTGTACTCCTTCAATCTCCTCGCATTCCCAACTTAGAAAAGCATAACATCGTCAGCAAACACTAGGTGGGATTTAACTTTAATGCCCTTCACAGAGAAAGTTTTGATCTTGCCTTTATCCTCTACAACCTTTATCATATTGGTGAGGCCCTCCATGAGAATAGTGAATAGGAGGGGGAGAGCGGATCCCCTTGACGAATCCCATTAGAAG
This sequence comes from Alisma plantago-aquatica, assembly GCA_963693085.1. Classification (NCBI taxonomy): domain Eukaryota; kingdom Viridiplantae; phylum Streptophyta; class Magnoliopsida; order Alismatales; family Alismataceae; genus Alisma; species Alisma plantago-aquatica. The sequence goes on along the minus strand of OY856409.1, from coordinate 160,967,626 downwards.
CTTTAATCAACCCAACCGGACCCCCATTGATGAGCATAGAAAAGGAAGTGGTTTGCACACACTCCTTCATGATGCAAATCCAACTATCCTCAAAACCTAACACCTTCATCACTTCCCACAGAGCATCCCACCTGACGTAGTCGTAGGCCTTCACCAGATCAACCTTAATGCATGCCTTAGCATTAGCCTTAGCCGTTTTGAAGCCAGTGAGGAATTCAGTAGCCAGCAAGGTACTATCTGATATCTTTCTACCTTTCACAAAAGTGCTTTCTTCTTCAGAGATGATGTGGGGGAGCACATTTCTAAGTCATCCTGCAAGGAGTTTAGAAATGCATTTGTATAAAATGCTACAACATGAGATAGGCCTATAGTCATCCTCCCCTTGGCATTTTCCTTTTTTGGGATGAGTTTGATGAATGTATGATTCACCGCCCGTACCATGCTACCACCATTTAAGACCCATCTGACAGCCTCTATTACGTCTTCCTTGATATGATACCACATAAATTGAAAGAATCTACCATTAAACCTATCAGGACCTGGTGCCTTGGCTGGGTTAATGGAGAACACATCTACTTTAATTTCCTCCTATGTCGCTTCCTTACACATCTCCTTGTTCATCTCTTCATTTACTCTTCTCCCAGGCAGCAACTCTCCAAAATTCATTTCACATGTGGCAGGTTGGTTGAAGAGGCGAGTGAAGTAGTTTTCTGCGCATAAGGATACTGCAGCGTTCATTTATAAGCTCATGAATAGCTTCCTTTAGTTCTTTCTTCTTAACCGCAGAGTGATATTTCTGTGTGTTAAGGTCCCCGTCTGCTACCCATTGCATCCGACTTCTCTACCACATGTACCTCTCCTCCGCTTTCTTAAGTTTCCTCAGTCTCTCTTCAGCTCTTATCTCTTCTCTTATAGCCTGGTCGTCATTGGGTTTACTTCTGGTTATGTAGGCAACTTCTTCATAATCCTTTGTAGCTTCCTCTAATAGGTTTCTCAAGTTTACCTTCTCTCAGCTCCACGCTTTAAGAGTAGCCTTGGTCATTTGTAGTTTTTTGAGAACTCAAAACAATGGGTTCCCCGAGACTCCCATGTTCCAATAGCCTTCAACCACCTCCTTAAAACCCTCCCAATTGCACCAAAGTTGAGAAACCGAAATGGGCATTTTACCATATGTTTACTAGCAAATTCCATCTTCATACATGAGTGGTCACTCGTGATGTTAGCTCCCACTCTAATCACTGCGTGTGGCCACCTATCCACCCATGCTTCTTTAACCATAGCTCTGTCAATGTAACTAGCAATCTGTCTCCTAGGCTTCTGCTTGTTAAACCAAGTAGTACCTCCATCTATCTGATTAAGTTCTATAAGCCGAGCTGCCACCATCGTGTCGTTGAAAGCAGCCATAATTTTGTCCGGCACCTTGAGCCCTCCATGCTTCTCCCTTGCCTCCCTCACATTGTTGAAGTCTCCTAACACTAGCCACGGAACAGATTGTTGGGCAGTGTTCCTAATTGTGTCCCACAACCAGACTCTATCTCGCTCTAGGTTCTCACCATAGATTCCCGACACAATACAATCCAACCCTCCTCTGTTGCAGCAGCTAACAATAATCACCTAGTCATTGATGTCAATGGGTTCCACCTCCCAAACATTAGGATTCCATCCGACAGCAATCCTACATCCATCCCTATGATCAATATTAGATAACAACTTCCACCCATATGGGAACAGGGTGTTAATTATTTCCCTAACATTTCTTTTAATTCTAGTCTCCAGGCAGAAGACCAGGCTAACCCCTTCGTTATTGATGACCTTCTTGAGCTCCCTTTGTCTCTGAGCTTGGGACGCCCCTCTCACATTCCATGTGAGGAGGGACATTACTTCTGGCTAGTGTTCCCGCTCCCTTCCTCGGAGCTGGATGCTTTCTTCTTCACATTCCTCCCCTGCCCTTTGGCAGAACTCATGGTATGCTTCAGGCTTTTGCTTCTCGCCGGCCCTGTCTCGAAGTTCACCTCATCAACCCCTTGGTCAAGGACCGAGAAAGGGAACAACACAACATTGAAATCAACATTATTGTCTTGTATGTAAAGAATATGTTTCACACCTTTCACTCCGTAGACCATTTACATGGTGATCATGGTTGATTGGGGGTTTGATGGATATGCTATCTATTTAAACAAGAAGATGCGTCAGAAAATTTTGTAACCGAAAGTGTACAATATAAACTCAGATCTGAAAATAATAGTTAGGTAGAAAACAAAATAATCGATCATAGTTTAATGTATTAGGTGTTTGATCAAGGAAGCAGCAAGGAGTTTCACTTTAAATAGTATATTATTTTAAACGTACAAACCGACCGCACTTGTCCGCCAAGTAGGGTAGCTGCCGCGGAATGGATTTTAAAATGAAACCAAAAGATTCAACACATATTTTCATAACATTGTTATCTAGTGGAATTATTTTGGATATGTATTAGACTCTAAGTTCATAATATATTATTTGTAATACTTCAATCTGTACAATATTTATAGTAACACTCGTATTGGTTTGGTATAAATTATAAGTTCTGTGGAACTCATATTCTGAGAACTCTAGTTCAATTTTCGAAACTTCAGTTCCATTTACTTCCATGTGATTGGTTTATTGTAGGTGTAGATATGAAAATCGTTAAAAATATTGTTAATTTTTACTAAACAATAAAATAAGTAAGGATGGCAAAGACATAGAAAAGGACTATATTCATAAAAAATCATAATATTCTTAAAATATAATAACCTCAACAAGTGGTTATGGTACAAATATTTCTCCTTTAAATAATATTTTATTATGGTCTAATTATAGTCTAAATAAAAATATTATGATTAAAATTACATTACAATATATATATTCCACCTTACAAAGTATATAATTTCCGCATTTCATGTGCTTGTAAATATAAATTTTGGTTCATCATTCTTTAACACAATGTGGAATATTATTTTTTACATTAATTTTGGAGGAAATTTTTACTATATAATTCATGTATGGTTATAGTTAATTATCATTTTTCATATCATATTATATAAATCTGAAGAACAAAAATATATTAGGTGAATACATTGTTTTCTCATGGTGCGGTATTTTTTCCATGATGTTTGTATTTTTTATTTTGTAATCGCACTAATAATGGTGGATATAATGTAAAATATTTTACATGGTGAGAATATAATGTATGAAATTTTATCATATTATGTTATGATTTTAGCAACAAACTATATCTACACCACTAATATTTCTAGTCATAAATATTTACATGTGTCACTTATGGCGACTAAAGAATATAGTTGAATAAGAAATGTTATTAATTATCCCAGAATTCATTTTTGTCTCTTTTTAGGAGGGAAGTCAGGAACTATGTTTTGTTTGTAAGTATGTAACTCGACGAAAGTTATGAAACTCCTATTCCAATACTTAGTTTAAACTAATCATAAAAAATTATTTAAGAATCTCCAGTTCATAAATTTTTCAGACTAGTTACGACAAACCAATCGGAGTCTAAGGAACACTCTTTCATAGATAGGTTTCTTGGTTTATATGGAGGATGGCGATATATATATAGTAAACAATATTTTTTATTGGCTTTTAGTTTAGCGTGATACTTGACACTTGTAAATGAACATGACCTGAGTCTCATTTGTTTTGAATTGGTTGGTTATGTGTCTGCATTTAAAAAAAATTGCACCTAAATCCTGCACGTGGCTGACAATGAATATGTTTAATGGTTTGGGTATAGTAAACTCTAGGGTATTCAAGCTTGATGCTCATCCCTAATTTATGGTATGATATAAACTTTTCCCTTTCTCTCTGAAGAGTGTGTCCTCTGACTTCTAGAAACTAATTTCTAAAGTTTAGATCCACAAGTTCTAAAAGCTTACTTTTAGGTCTCTGGATTTGGAGCAATGACAATCATGATCCGAATCAGCCTTTTTTCAAATTATCTCCATGTGTGTGACCCTATAGATGCCATATTACATTGGCGATCGGTTCACTAATTGCAATCTAGAAATATTTAGTTGTATTAAGCTACATAGTATTGCTATCCAAGTAGTAGTATTTTCTGAACAAGAGTAGACAGTGAATAATCAATGACATTGTGTTATATACAACTTATTTCAAAAATATCCACATTCAACTAGAGGAACTAACACATTATCCTCATCACTTGCAATACAAGTCCGTAATATGAGAATAGACTAAAAATATGCATACGACCTCAATATCATATTTGGCTCATATGATTATGGACATGCATTTATCTAGTCTCATAGATCAAGATGCCTAGGATATCACTTCCGTAAAATGATAGGGATGCATTCCTTCTACATTCATAATGTGCAACATGATTCTCATCACAACCAACCACTACATGTATGGCATATTCTTAAAGATTAATATGGGAAATGGAAGGGTATGAATATCCACATGTCATTATTATAGTAACTTTAGGTTGAAGGACCACAACACCATTATGGTATTATAGAGTTGATTACAACTATTATATAACATTCCATGAATCACTTTTAGGCAGATTTGTCCAGTATAGTTATTAACTAAAAAATACTTATGTGTCTGATTTGGTATTGAATACCTATAACGAATGAGACATCGTCATCAACCACCACATTAGTAGTCACGCATGCATTACTTTTTTCCAATCCACTATAATACATGACTATGGACATTTAATTATATTTTTATTAGCAGTTGTTAAGATCTCATCTTTGAGTCACATCCTTAAAGTCCCATGGCTTAGAATCAATGATATTGAGCACATCTATCTTGTACATTAATATAAAGTAAACAAATGAGCATAAAAATGGGATTTTCTTCAATTAATCAAAGTAAAAGTATAAATATCCATATGTCATCATATAGTGACTAGTTCTAGTGCATTTCACCAACATAAATATGAAACCATATAAATATTGACACTATATCTAAAAAACAACCAAGAAAAATCTCAAAGGGGCAATGAAAACATCAACATATCAAAGAAGGAAATTGACACAATTTTGAATATTGGTTGAATGTGTATATGGATATAATTTATAACAACACATATGGAGTCATGCATTGAAATTGTACTAAATTAGACAAAAGATACCTAACTTGTAGCCTCAATTGATTATTTGACACTAAGTTGAATAAAATAATAACAAATGGAAAACATGATTGGGTGCAACCCAAGTAGCTTAGCGATGGTGAATGACCCTATGGAAAATAAAAAAATATTACACCATGCTAGGGGCATACAATTTCCACAAACGTCACATTAATAAACAATATTAAAATTTAATGTGAAGAGTTACCAAGAAACAAATCTAAGGATGCAACTAAAATATTGTAAATCTTAGAGTTGAATGTGTATATGAATATAATCAAAATTAATAAGGAAAAATGTAGTCATGCACTATAACTATGTTGAATGGGCCAAAAGTGGACTTGACTACAATCTAAATTGATTACTGGGTAGTAAACTAAATGACCAAAAAATTAACATATGACATGGTGTAAACCAACTATGTTGATGTTGAACACTTACCTCAACCAAACAATCACACCAAATCTGAACAATTGTCACAGAGGTCAAAAGAACAAGCATGAAACAATACTAATCATGATATTGAATCTAAAGAATAGCCACTCAAAGGATGAAATTCATATATGCTTAAGGTTAGGGTTGAATGTTTATCTGGATATTATCCATATTCACCATGTAAAATGGAGTCAAGAACTATATTTTTATTGAATTGATTGAAAGTGACCTAAGTCACAACCTCAATCGATAATTTGGTACTAAGATGAATGACATAATAAATGAACATAGGTCGGGGATCAAACAAACTATGATGATATTAGGCATTGCCCTTATGGTAAATCAAACATATTTTTCACTCAAGGTCTAGATTAACTAATCCTTTGTTTTGATGAATGACTAATGATTCAACTTATTTGTGTCTAGAGCTTCCACTTGAGTGATTTTAGATTCGGTATATACACACTCCAAATGCCTAAACTTGCACATCCTAACTTAGAGAGAGATAAGACAAAATCAATGTAAGTGTACTTTTGTGGAATATGATGTATCTCTAATAGCATCATGTTGTGTATCACTTTTTTGAATATGATGTATCTCTATTAGAATCCTAATATCTCTTTATACCATGAAGATGAAGGTTATGTATCTTGTCTAAGAGAGGTGAAGAAGGATGAAATCAAGACCCAAGTTGAAGGTTTAGTTAATCAAGCCTATCCATCCTTACAAGTTGAAGAAGATGTCTTGTACTCTAAGGGTAGACTCTACAAAGGCAAGTCTTCCTCCTCTATCTGATACTTCAAGTGTGGAAATAAGGGTCACATCAAGGATGATTGTCCACAATATCATAAGAGAAGCATAGTGAAGCACAAGAAGAAGGAGAAACTGCATAAAATCTCTAGTGACTCCTCCAACTCTAGCTCAAGCTCTAGAGAAATGGAGAATGCCATTTTACTCTCATGGCAAGCTCAAACTAAGATGCAAGTGAGGTACATATAAACTCATTAGATAAATAACCTTCAATTTCTATAATCCATTCTACTCGTGCCTCTCTAAAGTCTACTAAAAAGAAAAAGAAAAGGCTTGCTAAGCTTGTTGACAACTTGCGTGATGAACTAGATGCACTTAAACATGAAATTGCTTCCTCACTTGCTAAAATCAATGTTCTTGATTTTTTTTCTAGCTCTACTAGTAGAGAAAATAATGTTGCTACTCTTTATATTGGAAAAATATTCTAATATGACTAAAGCTCTTTGCTTAGAAACTGGTCTTTTTCATGCCAGAGATGATATAAATCAATTATCTTCTACGGTTGCTTCTCTTATGCATGATAAACATAGTTTAAGTTCCTCTATGTAGAGATTCTTAGATGATAAAAAGAATCTTGATCAAATCCTAGACCATACTACTGAACAAATGAGTAGATATGGTATTGGACTTGAAAGTAGCCAAAGGAACAACAATGACAAAGAACCTCCAATATTCCGTGGAGAATACTCGATCTCAAAGGATACGGGCACTTAAAACTATTGCAATGAGTTTGGTGAAAACTACTAGAGGGGGGGGGTGAATAGAGTTTTATAGATAATTTAACAATTATTGAACTCAAACAACAACAATGAAAATATTAGACAAGGAGACACAAGGTTTAGAGTGGTTCCAACTATAGCAAATACTATAGCCGTCAGTCCACTACCCGGTTGCTTACCCAACCGGGATTTGAAAAGAAATTTATTTTATTACCTCTCAAGGAATTTACATAAAATACAATCTCTTTTCCTAAACCCTTCAAGCAGCCTTCACCTAGAAGTAATCGCCAACCTTGAAGCAGCCTTCCCTTGAAGTAGATGCACCAACTCCCGTTGCACCAGCCTTCTGAAGTAGCTTCCCTTGCGATAGCCTTCTTGAAGTAGCTTGAAGTCCCCTTCTCCACCTGAGAAGTCAATCCTCTCCAATCCGCAGCCTCCAACCCTAGGAGTAGCAAGGAGAGTACAAAAGATAAACAGGAACAAGAAAGGAAACGGAAATTACAACTTATCCTTTAAGCCCGAGGCTTGATATGCCTAGATCAAGCGTAAGATCTCCTAGCCAAGAATGTGAACTTGTAATTGCTGTGGATAGGAGAATCTAGCCTATAGGACACGAGATTGAGCTAAGGAGAAAGTAGGCCAATGATCACAGTGCTCAAATTGCTTGCAAAAGATTGCTCAAGTATGCTCAAGTGTATTCTCAAGTGTAACAAGTGCATTCTAGTGTCCTATGGCTTGTCCTATTTATAGGAATGGCCTAAGTATGCTTAAGGACGTTCTAGACAACTTCTAGGGGTTTCTAAGTGCTTAACTAGCCGTTAGGTATAAAGTTGTTGCTTTAACAACGGCTAATTAATTTATTCTGCAGTTGCTGTCAGAGACCATCTCGGTCGAGGAATGGTCGACCGAGACACCTACTCGGTCGAAGTTTTGTCGACCGACAGGCTCTCTGGATTAACGTTCATTTGCAACTGCCAACTACTTTGTCTGTTGTGTCTAACGGCTACTTTGGATCTTTCTCGGTCGAGGAGTTTGTCGACCGAGAGTGTCTCGGTCGAGGAGTTTGTCGACCGAGAATGATCCTGTTTCAAGGTTTCAATTTAAGCATTAATTATATGTGTGAGTGTGCAAAGGTGATCCTAATTAAATGGGATGACATGTCTAACTATGGTGTTTGGCTAGGGAAAATCTAACGCTTGATTTACATGCAATTCTAAGTACTTGTACATTATATATTTGTACAAGTTTTACAACATTGATTACATTGCATGAAAATATAACTAAGTAAGCTCTTGGATTTTCCCTTGCTACTTTGTCATCCTGCTTAGTCCTGCACACTCAAGTAGCTCGTTAGATTAATAAGAATGAAATGTTTGTCATCATCGAAACAAAGGGATTTATCATAATATCCAATTTATCCAACAATCTCCCCCTTTTTGAAGATGACAAACATTTCCTAAATATGAAATAAGGAAATATAAAGCATGTGAGTTTCATACCTGAAAATTTACCTTTTGTAGCCATTTATGTTTTGCAAGTGAGTGCTGGCCAAGATGTGATGAAACTCATTTATATTTTTGATTTTTATATTCTTTCTCCCCCTTTGTCATTTCAAAAAGATATCCAAGTTGAATATTTTATTTTTCTTCTCCCCCTTAATATAATGCTCTCCCTGAACTAGATATCCTAGTAGAAGCATGGATTTTTATCTAATTTATCCACAATTTGTTTCTCAATCATTTGCAAAGGATGTTAAGCCTTGAAATGATATGAGATTCCCTTAAGCGTATGATGAATGTATATTGATTTCTCATTTATCAAAGGATTTTAAGCCCTAGATTAAATGAGAATCCTCTAAGCTTAGAGTACATAAAAATGTCTTCATCCAAATGCAAGGGATGTTAAGCCCTGTATTGGGTAGAGAGTTCCTTAGAATAAATTCATAAATTTCTTGACAATTTTCAGCTACACGTGGTGGTTACAATGTTTTTGTAAGCTTCTTCAATCAAATGGTCAAAGTTTTTATGATCTCCTCCTTAGTCTTATGCTTTGCTCCCCCTTAGATAGATATCTCAAATGAAAGTTTGAGTATTAAGCAAAAAATTGTAGATGATCTCCAAGATTTAACAAAGATGTATGCAATTTATGTCAGTCTGGAAAACAGAAACCCAGTCGGTCGACAATTGCTCGACCGACAGTGTTCTCGGTCGACTAGTTTCTCGACCGAGGATGTTTCTGGAGAACTGTTTTGTCATTTGTCAATTTTGCCACAGTTTTAATAATTGCCTGTTTTAATTATTACTCCCGTTATTTGTTATGCTCTACAATAATGAACTTATAATCCATATTTTTGAAGATGTCTTATATGAAAAAAATAACCATTTGAATCAAGCAAAGATGGCAAACTTCATTCAATAGCATGGAAAAATATTACAATCATATAGAAATGACCAATTTATTACAATCATTGTCATTACAACTAGTACAACTCCAACACTTCACTGGAAAGATTTAAGAATTACATCGATGTCCGGATCTTTCCCAAGGAATGGCTCGGCTCCATAATATTTGACCAGAGTTTGCCAATCTAAAGCACCTGTCATAGTTAACGCATATGCTTCCAGAAATGTGGGAACTCGGTCAAATCGGAAGTGAGCAGCTATATCTTGCAATTGTATGGAGGAAAATTGAGTGTGTGCAAGATCCATTGATGGTGGAGGTGGAGGTTGATAGTAGTTGTATGAAGGGTTAAATGGATTGAGCATGCCAGGATTTAAGGAATGCGGATATTCATCGGTTTGGCTCGGAGAAAGATTTTGCATTCTTTGATTCAAGTATGTCATGGCATGGTGGGTATAGTTGAGTTGGTTACTAAGATGATATTGGGAGCCGACAAGATAAGTGAGAGTATTTTGTATGGGATCAACAGAAAGATTAGTAGGAGGAGGGGGTGGTGGTATATCTTGATGTGATGATTCTCCTTCTACTCTTGCCCTTTTATGACCAAAGTCAATCCCCATCTTCTCTACGGTATTCTTACTTATCTTTGGTGGTCTACGCTCCCATGTATACCCCATATCTTCAATTTATAACTTAAGAAAATGTTGAGTGATCTGGCATACAAAATCGGCATACGGTGGATTGCCAGAAAACTCAAGCATGTTTTTAAGTATTATGCGAATGAAGTTTGTAGGAATTTCTTTTATGATAGCATAAATTAGACACATGCGGAAAATAGGGACCTCAGATTTATTGGCTCTGGGATGTATGTTGGTGGAAACAATGAGGTTTACTATCCTACATGCAGGTTTCAGGTTTATTGCATAATAAGTTCCCCTATCTTCATGACAAGTGGTATTGGTTTGAAATATGGTTCTTTTGATATCACTAAGGTTAGTGGAGTGGTCATCATGGGATAATAAATTTAGTGGATTGCCTGTAGTAAGGTCAAGGAAATCTTGGTATTCATCTATATCAATTTCTAGCATATCAAGAATATCCCCTTCGAAAAATTTAAAACTACGCCCATTGACCATGGTGTAGAAGAATGTGGTTTCATTTTCGGTGTGGGATAAGAGATTGGCATAGAATTCGTTGACTACCTTAGTGGAATAGGAAGGAAAAGAAGGATAGATGAAGTCCTTCAGCTTCTGCACTCCAAAGAGATTCTCCAGGTCGACTATGTTGATGAAGTCCATAGCTTCGACCGGGCGTCGGGGAAGAGGAGCTTTAGAGGAAAGCCGTAGGTATCGATCTCCAGCATCTCCGTCGACGAAGGCGATGTCATTGATGATCGTCAGTGGCGGAGTGGCTTCCCGATCTTCTCTTCTTTTTCTTCCGGTGACTTTCTTCTTCCCACGGACAGCTGAGGATGAGGCCATTTGTGTTTCTTGAGTGTGGAGAAGAAGCAAGGAAGATTGGAGGATAAGAATGCTGAAGAGTTGCACAAAAATGCACTAGAGATGGACTATGGAGGCAAGGAAATGTAAGTGTGAGTAAGTGACTCGTTTTTCCTCCTATTTATAGCATTCCAGCGACCTGGTCGGTCGACGACTCGTCGACCGAGCGTCCGCAACGGTCGAGTTGCAGATGCGCCACTTGGTTCCCCAACGGTCAAGAAAACGGTCATAACGGTCGGTTTACAACGGTCATATCCAACGGCTATTTCTCGATCGAGCACTGGTCGACCGACATTGTCTCGGTCGAGCATCTGTCGACCGACAGTTCGTCCGATATTGAGTCTGTTTAGTATTTGTCGGTCGAGGGAGATGGGCTGACCGAGAGGTTCTCGGTCGACGAATTCGTCGACCGACAGACTTACTGAGCCCAACTTTTAAAGTTGATTTTTAGATGCAAATGGTAGATCATTTTTGTAGAGCGTTTATATGGATATTCTAAGGGAGTAATATTGGGATAATTTAAGGCTTAAATGATAACAAATGATTTAATTTTCAAGAAAATTTATATTAAGATTAGGTCCAAAGAGAGAATTTCCAAAATAAGCAATTTTGTCGAAGCTTATTTTAGGTCGCCTTTGACTACGACCATGGCGCCCCTTAGTCAAGTTTTATTTTGACCAAGAGGCAGATTTTGCAGATTTTTCAGATTGAATATATTGAGTCTAATATCTGCATAAAACTTAAATATTAAGTTGAAGCATACTACTTAATTGGAGACACAATTTAATTATTTCAAAGATATTGAGTTAGAGATTTTGTTGCAAGCAATAACATATGACTAATAAGTTATTTTGCTTGTTTGCATACAATTTTCTATGCGCACCCAATGATGAAAGCATGGTATAAAGCATACAATGATAATTCCATTATAATTAGTACCAGAAAATACTTTTACGATAAATCATATGAAAATAAGAATTTTCTTTTCATTTGATTTAGACTTTAAATCATCTAGGGAACAAACTAATATTAATTTATATTTGTAATTATGTAGAGTTGAGATAGACATAGAAATATGCAACTAATGTCTTTGGTCATATCTCAACTTGATTTTGTTCATTTAGTTTGGAGGTTTTGGAACCCAAACTAACTCTACATCTTTTCTCTTATAAGGACATGAAAATGAATAATGACCAAGGCGCAAGCAGTAATGACAACAAATTGAGTCAACTTCATATCTTTTTCTATGGTTATGTCCTATGTTGTCATTGGATGAGGATGTCCTTTTAGGTACATATATAGATTGGGTATGTGACTTTCTCTGACTAGGTTGTTGATGAGATTTTCTTTTAGGCTTGTAACCTAGTCCCCTTCTCCCAATTTGTTGATAGGGATTATCTAGAATTTGATCAAGAATGCCATGGTTATTCAAACTACGAACTTGTTGTTGTAGCTTGGCAATCTCATCCATTCTTTTCTTAATGTCTATTTTTGCTTGGTCTAGATTTGATGACAATAAATTTCTTTCTTTAACAATAGTGTCATAATCTATATGGGTGCACAATACTGGTTGTTTCTGTAGATCGTTTACTTGAGTCTGTAAGTTTGAATTTTCAATAGAAAGGAGCTTGCAATCGGCTTCCATAGATTTTAACTTAAGATCAGAAAATTTATTTCCCTCTTTAAGATTCTCATTTTCAGATGCAAGAGCAAGAAGTTTAACATTTAGATCATCATTTTCCTTATTTGATTTCTTTAATTTCTTTTTGCACTCAACATATTATATGTGTTTCTTCAATAATAGCAACTAGTTCTTCTTTAGATAAATCAAAAAGACTTACCTCTTCTTCTTCTTCTTCTTCACTAGTTGTAGCAATAAGGCATTCTTTGTGCTTATCCTCTTCCTTTGATCTCCATGGGCATCCGGTTGTTTTGTGGCTTGTTCCCAAACACCAATTGCAGCATGTAGTGGTTTTGTCCAAGCACTTTTCACCATTTCCCTCCATTCTTCAAGACTTGGTTAGGGTTCCTTGAAGCCTGCTCTGATACCAATTGAAAACTACTAGAGGGGGGGGTGAATAGAGTTTTATAGATAATTTAACAATTATTGAACTCAAACAACCACAATGAAAATATTGGACAAGGAGACACAAGGTTTAGAGTGGTTCCAACTATAGCAAATACTATAGCCGTCAGTCCACTACCCGGTTGCTTACCCAACCGGGATTTGAAAAGAAATTTATTTTATTAACTCTCAAGGAATTTACATAAAATACAATCTCTTTTCCTAAACCCTTCAAGCAGCCTTCACCTAGAAGTAATCGCCAACCTTGAAGCAGCCTTCCCTTGAAGTAGATGCACCAACTCCCGTTGCACCAGCCTTCTGAAGTAGCTTCCCTTGCGATAGCCTTCTTGAAGTAGCTTGAAGTCCCCTTCTCCACCTGAGAAGTCAACCCTCTCCAATCTGCAGCCTCCAACCCTAGGAGTAGCAAGGAGAGTACAAAAGATAAACAGGAACAAGAAAGGAAACGGAAATTACAACTTATCCTTTAAGCCCGAGGCTTGATATGCCTAGATCAAGCGTAAGATCTCCTAGCCAAGAATGTGAACTTGTAATTGCTGTGGATAGGAGAATCTAGCCTATAGGACACGAGATTGAGCTAAGGAGAAAGTAGGCCAATGATCACAGTGCTCAAATTGCTTGCAAAAGATTGCTCAAGTATGCTCAAGTGTATTCTCAAGTGTAACAAGTGCATTCTAGTGTCCTATGGCTTGTCCTATTTATAGGAATGGCCTAAGTATGCTTAAGGACGTTCTAGACAACTTCTAGGGGTTTCTAAGTGCTTAACTAGCCGTTAGGTACAAAGTTGTTGCTTTAACAACGGCTAATTAATTTATTCTGCAGTTGCTGTCAGAGACCATCTCGGTCGAGGAATGGTCGACCGAGACACCTACTCGGTCGAAGTTTTGTCGACCGACAGGCTCTCTGGATTAACGTTCATTTGCAACTGCCAACTACTTTGTCTGTTGTGTCTAACGGCTACTTTGGATCTTTCTCGGTCGAGGAGTTTGTCGACCGAGAGTGTCTCGGTCGAGGAGTTTGTCGACCGAGAATGATCTTGTTTCAAGGTTTCAATTTAAGCATTAATTATATGTGTGAGTGTGCAAAGGTGATCCTAATTAAATGGGATGACATGTCTAACTATGGTGTTTGGCTAGGGAAAATCTAACGCTTGATTTACATGCAATTCTAAGTACTTGTACATTATATATTTGTACAAGTTTTACAACATTGATTACATTGCATGAAAATATAACTAAGTAAGCTCTTGGATTTTCCCTTGCTACTTTGTCATCCTGCTTAGTCCTGCACACTCAAGTAGCTCGTTAGATTAATAAGAATGAAATGTTTGTCATCATCGAAACAAAGGGATTTATCATAATATCCAATTTATCCAACATTTGGTGATTACTCTACATATTGCATTTTAGGAAAGCAGCCAAGAGTAATAGGACTTGGTATGCTAAGCTAACTTCTCCAGACCCAAAAATATGATTGTGTACCATTTCATCTTTCTTCTTGTAAGTTACCTACAATTGGAGTGACATGGGCTATTAATTTATAAACTGACTTCTCAATCCACACAAAAGAAGAAAAGTGTGATGTGTATGGGGTGTCAACAAGTGGAAAAAATGATAAGAATAGAGGTAATGGCATTCTTTCTCATATCCAATCATAGCTTGTTTTTCCTAGTTTGTATGCACTTTCCATATGATTTTGAGTCAAAATTGGTATATTGTGATTATCATTATTTCCTTGCTCAAAAACATTCCCTGATGCTTTCATAATGTATTACTAACTTGCTTATACATGTTTAGACATGATTTATTGAAATATATGTTCTTTTTGACAGTAGTAGTTGTCAGTCGAGGTTGTCCTGAAAGTAACTCAACCGACAAGCACCTATGGGTGTTTCCAACAGATGTCGTCGGCCAAAAATTTCAACCTAGAAACTCGACCGACAATATTGTACATATAATATACATATGGCTTGTTGGATGAGCATTTCCCTCTCAACTAGACTTTCTCAACCACTAGACTTATTCTTTGGCACTCCCCTTGGTACCCTTATATGCTATGAATATTTCTATTCTTTTAAATTGCCTATCTTGCATACAACTTTATCTTTCTAATTGCTTTAAATTGGTATATGTATATCTTGAAATTACTTATCTTGAGTTGTTATACATGTTTTGATGATGATCTCTTTGGATCTCTTAGTTTTGTCTTTAATTGGTTATGTTGTGCTCTAACTTGCTACATCTATCTAGTTGTATATCTTTGTAATGAAACCTTGAGTTTGTTAGTGGTGATAATCTTTTGGTTAAGACACATATATGCTAGTGAGAAATTCCTTTCATGCTTCTAAAATTGTATATCTCTTTGTCTGAATATTATGCTACATCTCACATATCATGTATTAACTTTTGAATATTTTGCTATGATCTAGACCCTACTACTAGCCCTAACTTGTGATATCATCTACTAGTAGTCGATCTACATGTAGTTCTAATCTTGGTCATAAATTGGTATCTTTGCTCATATTTTGTTATCCAACTACGTGCTATGATTGTATCTTATTTCATACATACTCAAGCTTGTTCCTTGTTTTGTATATCTACTATCTTGAGTTCCTTGCTTGCATAGCCCTACCTTGCTTATTGCTAGAGTTACATCTAGGGTTTTTCAAATGCATATCTTGATTATATCTATATACATTGCTTGGGCAAGCCCTTAGTTCTTTCTCTTCTACTCTGCCCTCTAACGTTTGGTATCTCCTTTTGCTAACTTGATTCATTTTAGTTGTTCAAACCCCTATGTTTTGAAATGAATAAGGGGAAGAATGCATGTCTTATGAAAAGGGGGGAAGCATGTCTTATGAGAAGGGGAGAATACATATATGTAACATATACGAGTAGAATACATATATTCAATAAATGCTATGAAAGCTAACTTTATAGGAGATATAACTGTTGACTCAAGGTCAATTAGGTCAATGTTGACTCACGTCTAAATTGACTAAACCCGTGTTTTGATGATGACTAACCATTCCACATATTGGTGTATAATGTATCTACTTGAGTGATTTCAGATTAGATATAGACACACTCCAAATGCCCTAACTTGCGCATCTCAAATTGGAGAAAATACAAGTCAAAGTCATACAAGTGCATGTTTTTGTAATATGATGTAAATCCTTTAGAATCATGTTGTAAATCACTTGTAATGATTGTATGACTTGTAATTAAGCTTAGAAAAATATAAGGAGCACTTAGATCGAATATTAGAGCACTTTAGATGCAACTTAGAAAATGGGATCACAACAATAGTGTCGGTTGAGTTTCAAAGCCCTGAAACTCGACCGATGAATCTTGATCGATTTTTTGAAGATTGCATCGGTCGAGTTTTGTTTTCACAGAACTCGACCGATCAAGTAAATGACCATTTCAATTCCTAATGGTCGGTCGCATTTTGTCAGGACAAACTCGACCGATCATTTGAGTATCGGCCTTGTCGTTTACTTGATCGGTCGAGTTACCTTTATTAAAACTCAACCGATTGCACTGTACGGAAAAGTGCAGAAAAGTGCTACTAGCCGTTGTGGAGTTGCAACAAGTGAAAATAGATCTGTTGCAAGCTACAAAATGGCTAGTTTTCGTTCTCAAGTGTTCCCAAAGGCTAAGAGGCATCCCCAGCTATAAAGAGGACCCCTTGGTCTTCATTCCAAGGTTGAGCATTCAATGCAAAACTCATTGTGAGGTTCCTATTCCATAGTTGAGTGCTTCCTACAGCCTCCTCTCTCTCTAATCTTAATCACTTGCTACATCCATTAGAGTGAGTAGGAAATTTGTAAGAGAGCTAGTCCTACATGTATATCTTGTGAGGCTCTCACTTCCACCACCTCCCTTTCTATCATTTCAAGAATGAAGATGAAGGTTCTCTCTTTTGTACAAGAGAGGTGAAGAAGAACAAGGGAAGGCATCCCTTGGTGAAGATCAAGGTTGAAGACTTAGAGTAAGAGTGGGTAAGTCCTTGGTGAAGGTAGAAGACTCCTCGCTCAAGTGGGTAAGTCCTTGGTGGAAGAAGCTTCTTCGAGTGAAGGTGAAGTCAAAAGTTGAAGATCCAAGAAGAGTGGGTAATTCCTACAAGGCTAAAGACTAGTGCAAGAGTAGGTAAGTCCTTGGAAGAAGGCGGAAGACTCTTATAAAGTGGGTAAGTCCTTGGTAAGGTTGAAGACTCTTTGTATTGGATAGGTAAGTCTTTTGTTTGGTCATGCATTGTATGTCTTATGAATGAATATAAGAGTGCAATAGTTTGGAAGTCCTAGAGGTTGACCTCTCTAGGAAAGTGGATTGACACACTTCTAGTTTCAAGTGTGGAACCACTATAAATAGCTTGTCTAATTGGTGCATGTTCAATCCCTCTCTCCCTTGCTATGTATGTTTTAGTTGCACTCAAATTACCTATTTAGTAACCTTATCTTGTCATATATCTTGAAGGTTTAATGAGTTTTGTTTAAGTGCTTTCAGCTCTATTCACCCCCCCCTCTAGAGCATCCAATCACCCATCTAGGATCCAACAATTGGTATCAGAGCGGGTCTTCTCCAAGCATACTTCCACAAGTAGGAGAAGATGGGTGACTACCAAGGAGGGAGATACTTGAGCAGCCTTCCAATCTTTGATGGGAGCTATTTCCTCTATTGGAGAAGAAGGCTCCAATTCTACATCCAAGGATCAAGTCTTGAGATGTGGCAAATGGTGAACAGCCCATACATGCTACCAAAGACAAAGATTGAAGAATGGGATGAAGCTACGTTGAAGAAAGCAACCTTTAATGCTAGAGCCATGCACATCCTCTATGCCTCCATGACCCCCACCAAGTTCAACCGGATTTCTTCTTGTGAGACGGCCTATGAGGTATGGAGAAAGTGACACGCTTTTTACGTGCGTAGAAATGCAAGTGTACGCGTCAATGTAATATAGGCCTTTTTGAGGCCCGAGTCAAACTCAGGGACACGTGAATTACCGGAGACTACTACTAACTACTTGCAATCAGCTAGACCGATTAAATAGTTGGAAGTTGTTGTAAAATTAAAAGAAATTGAAAATAAAACAAAACAAAGCAATTGATCAAATGTTTAGTTTAATCAATTCAAGATGAGATCTTTAGGATGGCGGTTTCACTGCGGGTTTTCATTGTATTAAATTCTATGTAGTCACTGAAATTTATCTCTCTATCTGGGTAGTGGCCTGAAATCAGAATTGTCCACTGTCGTGGTACAATTCACTACCTATGTCTAGGTCGGTTCCACCGTCGTAGTAACCTATACCCTAAACTAGGTGTATTAAAAACGATCTCTCCGTATCCACCATTAACCTTACACCACCTTGTTCAAGGGATTTGTCAATTAACATGAATTTCGTCTCTTTTCAACCATTAATCCTTCTTTCAAAGTAATTAAGGGCATTGGATTATTATTATGGTGATCAGGCATAACAATATAATTGAGAAAACAAAATTATACCACGGATTTAAGAGATAAAAGATGAATTACTATGATAAAATTGTCATACAATGAATTCCCGGGCTACTCCCGGTCCTAAAGACAAAGAGAATTAGCCCCGCATGTTCATCTCAAAGCAAGACATGGTAGAGAAAAGGGGAAACATGGAGAAAAATGTGATTGAGTGATGAAACCCCTGAACGGAGAGAATCCAAGCGCTCCTTGGCATAGAATACACGTTCGCCCGCCTTTCAGTGGTGGAAATCGTCTTCTTCGGCGTCCAGATTGGCTGGGGCATGCTTCTGGCTCCGTCCTTCTCTCTCTACCTTCTCGGGATGTGTGCAACGGCTAATGATGTGATAGATTTCTCTTGGCCGCCGTCATTAGGTATAATCCCCGAGTTAGGTTGTCAAATAATCACATCCGTCGGATTTAGATCGATCTGAAGCTAACTTGTATCTGACATCGTCGATACTATCGACGCGGTTCGATAGTATCGACCTTCATTTATT
Source organism: Alisma plantago-aquatica (assembly GCA_963693085.1). Taxonomy (NCBI): domain Eukaryota; kingdom Viridiplantae; phylum Streptophyta; class Magnoliopsida; order Alismatales; family Alismataceae; genus Alisma; species Alisma plantago-aquatica. The sequence continues at coordinate 160,948,545 of OY856409.1, read as the reverse complement.
TTCTTCATAGCGCCTGATGCTGGGTCGATACCATCGACGCGGGTCGATGGTATCGACACTCTGTAGCGTCAGTTTTGTCCTTTTGTGTCATTGTATCTCCACCAGTCGATAGTATCGACATATGCGTCGATAGTATCGACTCACTTCTCACCAGAAGCCTGATGGTATGTCGATACCATCGACTTCGATGTCGATAGTATCGACTATCTTCTGCTCCTTGCGGCTGGCAACCTGTGGTCCGGTCGATGGTATCGACACCCGTCGATGGTATCGACGGAAGCAGATACTTGTTTTTCCTGAAATTTCAACATGAAACCACATAAGCCGACACAAAACATATTCTTGTGATAATTTATGCTCAATATATGGAAATAAAGGGAATTTGACATAGAGAAGTATCATAGACCAAAGAGGATGAATTATGCAATATTAACCACCAAAATGACTAATAAATGCATAAAACACATATAAAACAAGTCTATAAATGTGACTCAAAATCATCGCATCAAACTCCCCTAAGCTTGAACATTGCTCACCCTCGAGCGACTAAACCTTAGAATAAAATTGCCAGAGTCAACTAAAGAACAAATGATCACAACCAACATCACCATATGATCCCCACCGGACATTCACATTCCGGCCCTCACTAACCATGGAATGATAATTACCCTGAAGGCGACAATAATCATCCATAAATGATTTCTAACCCAAAACTAATGAACACTATCACATAAGGCAGTTAACATAATAAAATTCGTCGGTCCAGACTCAGTGCATCTTGTGATCTCCTATACTACGTTGCTCGCCCTAACTACCATCTAAATGGAAGCAGCTCTCCTGATATTCACAAGTGAGGAGAAAATCACGGTGGCCTACCAATTCGAGCAACGGTGGATGAAATGGATGGCTCATGGAAGAAATGGAAGCATTATACGGTTTCAACATGCATAAACAAAAATGCCCTAAATGATGCATTTACACATGAAAATTGTCCTAATGCCTAAGATTGGGTGGAATGATGCATGCACTAACATCCCGTCTCAAAATGAGATGGATATCTAACTGAGCTACATCATGTACTTACTCATCTTAAAATGCAGGTGAGATTATGTTCCTTTCTCCCTCTTATTCTACTTGCTTCTTAATAACTTTCTTTTTCTTTTCATTTTTTTTCAATTTTTTTTACTTTCTTTTTTTCAGGCCCTTATATCCACAAATGACAATGAATAATTTATTGGGCTTACTATTTCTGCATAACTCAAATATTTGAAGCATTTATGAAGGTATGGAACAAGTTAATCACTCTTAAAGAAGAAATAAGATACATGATGTGCTTTATGCATAAAAAGTATGAATGCAACTAAATGACACGCACCTAAGGGTAATGTGCATGTATCACTATTCTATTTTTTTATTTTTCATGCAAAACATGTGAAAGTGGTTACAATACAAGACCTATCTACATGAGATGCAATCAAAAAGGTTAAAACCGTAATGTACTTCCAATTCTTATGGTGGATTGTGAAAAACAATGAGGTGGAAAGATCACAAGACTAATTGACTGAACCTTTGAAAAGTATTATGTGTCCCTCCTTACTGACCTGTGTGGTAGTTAAGAGGTTTCTCTCTCTTACTTCAAATTAGGGTCTCATTATCAATTGGTCAGTTTAGGCTCAAACAACCAATCACGTCCACTTTTCATGAATCATTAGGAATGTACAGTTGTGATATTCTATTTTAGAGTTGACAAAACTAATCATTTTCTTAAGTTATGTGCTCAAGGTTAAACAACACAAGCATGCGAACCCTCAAAATTTTTTTAATTTTCCCTTAATTTCCATGTACACACTAGTGAGATGACACATGACTTAAGACATCCACAATTTACACTAGATAGAATGTGGATCCTACAAACAAACTAAGATTGCAAGAAATAAATGAAAAGAAACAAAAACAATAAAACTAAAAACTAAAAAAAATAAACGATAGAGTTGTTCCAACTACCCCCCTAAGCTTGAATTCGACTATGGCCTCATAGTCAAAAACAATCTTAAAGGTTGGAACATGGATACCAATTTACTCTTCTGGGGGAGGCGGGTACTGTGGAGCCGTGGGGTCCCATGATAGATACTCCCCCTGAAAGTTCGGATCAAATCGGGGCATAGGTGGAGGTTGTGGATACCCCCCAAAATAGTTCCGGCTCCAGTAGTGATCATAGAAAGGCTACTGTTGCATCTCCATCCTATGCAACCTATCATGAATATGTTGTTGATTGCCAAGGAGGAGGCGCTCATTCTCGAAGATCGCCCTCTGATTGTCAAGTAACCGGTTCGTAGTATCCTGAATACCGGTATACACCACAGTGTGATGTTGTTGCATTTGTTGTATGTCCTACAGCATAGTGTACATCCCCTGCATAGAATAGACATCCTCGCTTGGTTACGAGGGCGGTGGTGGTGGTGGAGGCTGCGAAGATGAAGACTCACCCGGATGCAAGCGTGGACGCTTCTGGGGTGCTACTCGTCTGCCAAGAGGAGTGAAGGCCTCCTCTTCTTCTTCATGCTCGTCACCTTCGTTGTTGTCGTCATTCCCGCCTTCTTTATCTGAGTCCTCAATGGCTATGATGGGCCACCGGAAGTGCTGGGCACCCTCGATGTTGAAGACGGGGTCGGGGAGTGCGCATTGCTGATATACTTTGTTGACATGGCAATGGGTGTAAGTCATGCCACCTTCTGACAGGATAAGATTTGAACGATGGAGATGCGGAATGTCAACCTTGTTCCTGTTGGAGAGAGGCGTGAGTTGGGAAAAATCCAACCCAAGGTAAAGGGCCAGTGGAGTGATGAGCCCTCCAAAGTGGATAGAAGCATTCCATGTACTCTTCCTCACGTCCAACACGCGCATCAAGAAGAATGCACCCCAATTGCACTCCTCGCGCGTAGGAAACTTATGCAAGAAAAACAAGTCCATCTCCTGGAACTTGATGAGTGTCAATTCGCTGCGGGCAAACAACATGGTGCAGAGCATACGATGAAGAATCCGCACGAACGGATGCTCAAAGTCGGTGACCGCCGCATTGTGGTAGCTCACAGATTTGCCGGGTGGCATAGTGCATAGCTGGGCAAAAATGGCGTCGTAGTCTGCACGGTTGTCCGGCCTCCTGTACTGGTAGTCATGATGATACCAGTTGTAGATGGAATTGAACTGGTCAATGGTAAGGGTGTAGTTGTTGTTGTAGAGTCTGAACGACACCCTTCCCTTCTTCCACTCTCTGTCGGTGGCGATCAAGTCATTGGGCACCACATTGACATCCAACGATGCCATGAACTCCACCACCAGTTCTTTGTAAGTCGGCCATTCGCCGAAGAAAGGTTGGCCGTCGGCATGATACTCCATTTCATCGGGCCTCATGTTTGTCCGCTGTGCTTGCCCTTTGAGAACATAGGCAAGATTCACCTCGAAACCCAAGTCGTGGATCATGTTCCGATCGACGTATCGGGTCAGCTCGATCCGCCTCTTCATCACCTCTTCATACACCTTCCGGACCTCCTGGGAAGGATGGACAATCTGGGTATGAGGGATTGATCCAGGGTGAGGAGGAATGAACTCAGGGATCTCCGTCGGATTCGCCTGAGAAGAAGATGCACCGGCTGTATGCACCATTGTCATAGAAGAAAAAGAAATGGAAGACGGAGCTCGGTGAAGTTCGGAGAAGACGATCTCCGCTTGATGAAGGCTCGGTGAAGAACTCACTCCTAGATGCTCGTAGCCGGGGTCTGATTTCTCAACAATACGCACATCACACGTAGGAGAGGGAAGCTCGGAGGGTGTGATGTCATATGATGACAACACCACCCTTTTATAGTTGAGGTTGGCGCTGCTGTACACCCGTCGATACTATCGACGTGAGTCGATAGTATCGATTCCTTTAGCACAGTCCGTCGCACCACTAGTATTGACGGCTGTCGATAGCTGGATCGTGAGGCCCGGATCGCTGACGTGTTGATACCATCGACGGGTGTCGATAGTATCGACACCCCCCACGGATCGACTCTCTTGGTGCAGCGATCGTCGTTGATTTCCTCTCGCGGATCGGTGACGTGTCGCGTCGATACCATCGATGCATGTCGATAGTATCAACTTCCGATTAGGGAAACACCCTCGCAAGGCCCTTCCGCCACCTTCTTCATGTCCTGGGTCGATACCATCGACTTGGTAGTCGATAGTATCGACTTTACTGATGAAATCCGTCTGAAAAATCTCCTGAGAACTCGATAGTATCGACAGGGCTGTCGATACTATCGACCTCTTCTTTGCGATCAACCTGATGACTAGTCGATACCATCAACGAGGCCTTCGACAGTATCGACGCAGAGCGATTTCTGCAGCCGCCAACCTGTAGCCCGGTCGATACCATCGACTTGGGAGTCGATAGTATCGACTCTGCCTCAGTCCTGCACATTGTGCAAACGATAACGGTATCTTTTTTACACTAAAAACTAAGTCAAAACAAATCAAACTACGAATGTGAAAGAAACGAAACTAAAGTACCGATGGCTGGGTTGTCTCCCAACAAGCGCCCTTATTTAACGTCTTAGGCTAGACGACATGAAGCTCCTCATGCATCTGGAAGTGCAATGAGTTTGACCTCATTCACTTTCCTTGTGAAATCCTCACCAATATACAATTTCAACCTTTGTCCGTTTACCAGGAATGTGGTCTTGCCATCACGCACCATAATTGTGCCATGCAGTCTGACCTCCTCTACTGTGAATGGTCCACTCCATCGGGATTTCAACTTCCCAGGATGCATCTTCAACCTGGAGTTGAACAAAAGGACATGATCTCCTTTCTTGAAAATGTGCATTTGAATATGGAGATCGTGAATCAACTTTGTGCACTCGTTGTATATCCGAGAGCTTTCATAGGCATTCATTCGCAGCTCATCAAGTTCATTGAGTTCAAGTAACCTCTTCCTTCCCACTTCATCATAACTCAGGTTTAGCTTCCTCAGTGCCCAATGCACTTTATGCTCTAATTACACCAGTAAGTGACAGGCCCGACCATAAGCCAACCTAAAAGGCGTGGTGCCTATAGGTGTCTTGTATGCCGTCCTATATGCCCACAACGCATCCAGTAGTAGGGCACTCCAATTCTTCCTTGTGGAAGCCACAGTACGCTCCAAAATCTTCTTAATCTCTCGATTGGAGACCTCCACTTGACCTTGAGTTTGCGGGTGGTATGAGGTACCAATGTTATGTTTGACCTCGTACTTTCTCAACAGTGCCGTGAACTTTTGATTCCGGAAGTGCGTACCCCCATCACTAATGATCATTCTGGGCACACCGAACTTGCAGAAAATATACTCCTTAACAAACCTGCACACTACAGCAGAATCATTAGTCCTTGTGGGTATTGCCTCTACCCACTTCGACACATAATCAACAGCCAAAAGAATATACAAATTAGAATTTGAGGACAAAAAGGGTCCCATAAAATCTATACCCCATAAGTCAAATACCTCAACCTCCTGGAATACATTAAGGGGCATCTCTTGTCGTTTCGAAATGTTACCTGCCCTTTGGCAGGAATCACATTGCCGCACAAACTCATAAGCATCCCTAAACAAGGTAGGCCAGTATAGGCCACTTTCCAGTACTTTGGCTGCAGTGCGAGAGCTTGCATTGTGGCCGCCCGTCGGTAGTGTGTGGCAATGACGAAGAACACTTTCGTATTCCTCCTCCTGCACACACCTTCGTAAAATACCATCCCTGCATTGCTTCAAGAGAATAGGGTCATCTCAGAAATAATAGCGTAAGGAATGTAAAAATTTCTTCTTCTCTTGATACGTCCAATCATCCGGGATGATTTTGCAGGCAAGATAGTTCACAATATAAGAAAACCACGGGTCTTTCGATTTCACTTTCAAAAGTTGTTCGTCCGGAAATGTCTCAGTAATAGGTATGTGTAAATCATGTTCATCTACCCTCTCTAACCTAGACAAATGGTCCGCGACCATATTTTCAATCCCCGCCTTGTCTTTGATTTTGATATCAAATTCCTGTAAAAGCAAGATCCACCTAATCAATCTAGGTTTGGCATCCTTTTTCTCCATCAAATACTTGATGGCGGCATGGTCCGTCCATACCACGACTTTCGATCCAACTAGATATTGCCAAAATTTTTCAAAAGCGAAAACAACGGCAAGCAATTCTTTCTCGGTAGTCGTGTAATTGAGTTGGGCGTCATTTAAGGTTTTAGATGCATAGAAAATCACAGTGGGTTTATTGTCCACCCACTGTCCCAACACTGCCCCAACTGCAAAATCGGATGCATCACACATTAGTTCAAACGGCTTGGTCCAATCCGGTGTTTGCACAACTGGTGCGGAAATCAATTTTTCCTTAAGCACGTTGAACGCATGTAGACATTTATCATTAAAGTCAAAAACAACATCCTTTTCTAAAAGCTCAGATAAAGGTTTGGCGATTTTAGAAAAATCTTTTATAAAACGACGATAGAAACCGGTGTGACCTAAGAAACTCCGCTCCCCTTTTACCGAATTTGGTGGGGGCAATTTGGAAATCACTTCGATTTTTACCGGGTCTACCTCCAAACCTTTGCTAGACACTTTATGTCCTAGAACTATTCCTTCACTCACCATCATGTGACATTTCTCCCAATTGAGGACCAAATGTGTGTCCTCACAACGTTGCAACACCTTATCCAGATTGTAAAGGCACTCATCAAAGGATGCACCATAAATAGAGAAATCATCCATAAAAACCTCTAGACAGCGTTCTACCATATCAGAAAAAATGGCGAGCATACAACGCTGAAAAGTCGCCGGTGCATTACATAACCCAAAAGGCATACGGAGGTACGCAAACGTTCCATAAGGACAAGTGAAGGTGGACTTCTCTTGGTCCTTAGGATCAATCGAAATTTGATTGTACCCTGAATAACCATCCAGAAAACAAAAATGTGATCGTCCGACTAAGCGCTCTAAAATTTGATCAATAAACGGAAGAGGAAAGTGATCCTTTAGTGTAGCGGCATTCAATCGACGGTAATCTATGCAAACATGCCACCCAGTTACCAAGCGGGTGGTGACAGGTTCATTGGAAAGATTATGGGTAACAGTGATTCCCTCCTTTTTAGGGACTACCTGCGTAGGACTCACCCATGTCGAGTCAGAAATAGCATAGATGATACCTACAGAAATAAGCTTAATCACCTCCTTCTTAACAACCTTCATCATGCTCGGATTTAGTCGACATTGCGGCTGAATCACCGGCTTGGCTCCCTCCTCGAGCCGAATCTTGTGTTGGCACAAAGTAGGGGAGATCCCCTTTATATCTGCAACAGACCACCCGAATGCTCCTCGGTGGTTCTTCAACACAATAAGCAGCTGTTCCTCCTCCTCGGCACTCAGATAAGATGATATAATCACAGGCAACTTTTCTTCTTTAGCCAGAAATGCATACTTCAGGTGCGGTGGCAACGGCTTCAACTCTAATTCTGGTAGGCTGATTAAGGATGATTGAAGCGGTGGTGGGAGTTCGCCTAAGTCTTCATAGTACCTCGCATAGAAGCACGGTAACAGCTGAAGCATCTTGGCACACTCTTGCAGTGACTTGCTTCTCATCCAATCATGTGTGATATTGACTAAGCAGGCTTCAAGCGGTAATTCTGGATGTGCGTCAATAACTGAATTTGCTATAGCCTCATCTTCAATAGAGGGAGGAATGTCCTCCTCTTCATCATTCGGAAAACCTACAGCCTTGCTAAGGGATACCACCTTGGTCTTCTCCATGATGTCTACAGCCAATGTCCCTTTTTCCACCTTGGTCATTACATGAGCCATATCTAAAAATGGCTTCCCTAGACAAAGTGAGATATTGTGATCAAAATGTTTTACCATGTGGCACTGCTCCTTGGCTTTAGGTGACGTGGTGATAGAAGGCATGACCATCTTGAAACGATCATCGGCTATGCCCAAGGTCAAATGACCTCTCCCCATCTCAAGTATCATGTCAGCTGTAGCTTGGAAGGGTCGTCCGAGTAGTAACTCATTGCCTTGTTCATCTTGCATCTCCATGATGACAAAATCTGCTGGAAATACAAATCGATCTACTTTCACTAGCACGTCTTCACAGATACCATATGGCTTTATCACAGATTTATCTGCCAATTGGATTGTCATGTTGCTCGGCCTTGACTCTTTTAATCCCAACTTCTTGAATGTAGAGAGGGGCATCAAGTTAATGCTCGCTCTGGAGTCACATAGTGCCTCACCAAACTTCACTTTCCCAATGTAACATGAGATGTTAAAACAGCCAGGATCCTATCTCTTTGGTGGCAATGTGCCCATTATGAAGGCACTCACCTGCTCCTTAAGCACAACCACCACCGTGTCTGGGATTTTTCTCTTCTTGGTAATTCTGTCATTCAAAAACTTGCCATAGGATGGGATTTGCTCTATTGCTTCCAATAATGGGATGTTGACTGAAAGCTTTCTGAAACTGTCTAGAAACTTTTTAAACTGAGCATCCACTTTCCTTGCCTTTGCACTGTTCGGATGTGGAACTGGGACAGCCTGTGCCCTTTGATGCAGTGGCACATAAGGTGTCTTTTTCTGCGTCTCCTCCTCATCTGCAATAAGGTCTTCAGTAGCATCCACTGCTATATCCGCAACTGGTTCTGTGACCGGTAAGGGCAGCTCCTCAGTGGCCTTACCTTCAATTTCTTCTTGGGGTTTGCTTGGTTCATCGGCTCTGGGGTTTAACAGTTTCTTGCCACTACTTAGTAAGATGGCCTTCGCCTGCTGGTTTCCTCCTGGAATATTAGTGTTACCCGGAAAAACCTTGGTGCGTCGGCTTTTTCAGATTGGTTATCTCAGCTGCCATTTGCGCCATGGACGTCTCTATTGTCCTCATCTGAGCCCCATGGCTCTGCAGTGTCTGCCCGAACTGGTTCATAAATTCCCCCTGTTGCTTTATCTTCTGGCCAAAAGTAGTCATTAATTCTTGATTCTGCTTTATCACTTGATTAAGAAATTTCGTGCTCTTGTCCTCCGCTACCGGCTGGGGTTTTGCATCAAGATCCTGCAAAAAGTTGTTTGGATCCTTCCAAGAGAACTTCTTGTCCTTCCTCCATGAGTAATCATTATTTCTGTAACCTTGCTGCTGCCTCATGAATTTGACTTGTACCTCGTCCTCGGATTCAGTATCCTCCTTTGCAAGCAGTTTCTTCGCGAGAAGGTCCATCTTCTCATTAACCTCCTTGATTGCTTTTGACTACCCTACTACTTGAACATGCTCAACAACATCCCTGTCACCCCACGATTGCTTCCTGGTCATGTTCTTAAGGATTTCCCAACACCTGGTGTCTGTGTTGTTCAAGAAGAATCCTGATCCTGCTGAATCGAGATTACTTCTATCATGCTTGAAGAGAGCAAAATAGAAGATCTTGACCTGTGTCTCCTTGTCAAGCCTGTGATGCGGGCACCGCCTAAGCATGATCTGAAACCTTTCCCAGGTTTCAGAATAGGTCTCTCCTGCTTTCTGAGTGAATTTGTGGATCTTCCTGATCATGTCATTGGTCTTCTCGGGCGGGAAGAACCTTTCAAAGAAAACCTCCACCATGTGGTTCCAGGATTCCACATATTCATCATCCAGGTTGTGAAACCACTCTCATGCATTTCCCGCTAAAGAACTCGGGAACAGCTTCAGGTAGACCGCTTCTTGTGGAAATCTGTCTATTTTTATCATATCACAATTCTCCACAAATTGACTTGGTGAGACGATGGGGGATAAGCTTCATCGTCGAGAGGGAAACAGCCCGGATCACCAGCTAAGGCCCCTAAATGATCGCTCAGTGATAAAGGAGGTAGGGGTGCAGAGACAGCCAGGAGGTTTGCTTAGACTTGAAAGAGTGCGTAATAGCTCACTAAGCGTGACTGGGTCTTCATTCTTGATCCCATGGAATGCATTCGACTTTACCAAGTTGATTAACACAGGATCAATCTTGTATGTCAGAATATTGATAGCCTTCTTCTTGATTGGCCCTTTCGACGCAGATGAAGAAGAAGCCTTGATCTTCTCCCATATTGTCTGTGGCGCTGCCATCTCTTCTTGTTCGGATTCGGAATCAATTTCTTCTTGTTGGTCCTTCTCGTAGTCTTCTCCAAGCATACTTCCACAAGTAGGAGAAGATGGGTGACTACCAAGGAGGGAGATACTTGAGCAGCCTTCCAATCTTTGATGGGAGCAATTTCCTCTATTGGAGAAGAAGGCTCCAATTCTACATCCAAGGATCAAGTCTTGAGATGTGGCAAATGGTGAACAGCCCATACATGCTACCAAAGACAAAGATTGAAGAATGGGATGAAGCTACCTTGAAGAAAGCAACCTTTAATGCTAGAGCCATGCACATCCTCTATGCCTCCATGACCCCCATCGAGTTCAATCAGATTTCTTCTTGTGAGACGACCTATGAGGTATGGAGAAAGTGACATGCTTTTTACGTGTGTAGAAACGCAAGTGTACGCGTCAATGTAATATAGGCCTTTTTGAGGCCCGAGTCGAACTCAGGGACACATGAATTATCAGAGACTACTACTAACTACTCGCAATCAGCTAGACCGATTAAATAGTTGGAAGTTTTTGTAAAATTAAAGAAAATGAAAATAAAACAAAACAAAGCAATTGATCAAATGTTTAGTTTAATCAATTCAAGATGAGATCTTTAGGATGGCGGTTTCACCGCAGGTTTTCATTGTATTAAATTCTATGTAGTCACTCAAATTTATCTCTCTATCCGGGTAGTGGCCTGAAATCAGAATTGCCCACTGTCGTGGTACAATTCACTACCTATGTCTAGGTTGGTTCCACCGTCGTAGTAACCTATACCCTAAACTAGGTGCATTAAAAACAATCTCTCGGTATCCACCATTAACCTTACACCACCTTGTTCAAGGGGTTTGTCAATTAACGTGAATTTCGTCTCTTTTCAACCATTAATCCTTCTTTCAAAGTAATTAAGGGCATTGGATTATTATTATGGTGATCAGGCATAACAATATAATTGAGAAAATGAAATTATACCATGGATTTAAGAGACAAAAGATGAATTACTATGATAAAATTTTCATATAATGAATTCCCGGGCTAATCCCGGTCCTAAAGACAAAGGGAATTAGCCCTGCATGTTCATCTCAAAGCAAGACATGGTAGAGAAAAGGGAAAACATGGAGAAAAACCTGATTGAGTGATGAAACCCCTGAACGGAGAGAATCCAAGTGCTCCTTGGCGTAGAATATGCGTTCTCCCACCTTTTGATGGTGGAAATCATCTTCTTCAGTGTTCGGATCGGCTGGGGCATGCTTTTGGCTCCGTCCTTCTCTCTCTACCTTCTCGGGATGTGTGCAGCGGCTAATGACGTGATAGATTGCTCTTGGCTGCCATCATTAGGTATAATCCCCGAGTTAGGTCGTCAAATAATCACAGCCGTAGGATTTAGATCGATCTGAAGCTAACTTGTATCTGACGTCGTCGATACTATCGACGTGGGTCGATAGTATCGACCTTCATTTCTTTTCTTCATAGCGCCTGATGCTGGGTCGATACCATCGACGCGGGTTGATGATATCGACACTCTGTAGCATCGGTTTTGTCCTTTTGTGTCGTTGTAGCTCCACCAGTCGATAGTATCGACATATGCGTCGATAGTATCGACTCACTTCTCGCCAGCAGCCTGATGGTATGTCGATACCATCGACTTCGATGTCGATAGTATCGACTTTCTTCTGCTCCTTGCGGCTGGCAACCTGTGGTCCGGTTGATGGTATCGACACTCGTCGATGGTATCGACGGAAGCAGATACTTGTTTTTCCTGAAATTTCAACACGAAACCACATAAGCCGACACAAAACATATTCTTGTGATAATTTATGCTCAAAATACAGAAATAAAGGGAATTTGACATAGAGAAGTATCATAGAACAAAGCGGATGAATTATGCAATATTAACCACCAAAATGACTAATAAATGCATAAAACACATATAAAACAAGTCTATAAATGTGACTCAAAATCATCGCATTAGAAAGCTATGCATCACTTATGAAGGGACGGATCAAGTGAAGGAAAGCAAAGTCTACATGCTTAAAGGGCTGCTTGAGAACTTCAAGATGGGAAAGGAGGAGAGCATAGCAAACATGTACTCAAGGCTCAACACCATTATGAATGGTCTTGCTGTTATAGGACATCCTATGTCTAGTGGAGAGATCGACTCAAAGATCCTTAGAGCTCTCCCCAAGAGGTGGGAACCCAAGGTGACTTCAATTGAAGAAGCAAGGTCTCTTAAGGATATTCCTATTGAAGAGCTCATTGGAAATCTACAAGCACATGAAGCCACACTTGACAAGAGGGAGGAAGTAGAAAGACAAGAGAAGAAAGAGCTAAAGAGAATGAAGAAGGCTGAAATGAAGGCTCAAATTAAAGCTATCATGGGACAAGCTTCTCCATCCTCTCAAGTTGAAGAAGATGCCATGTACTCCAAGGGTAGATTCTACAAAGGAAAGAATACCTCCTCCATTTGGTTCCTCAAGTACAGAAAGAAGGGTCACTTCAAGATAGATTTCCCACAAGTCATAAAGAACCATCATCACAAGAAAAGAAAAGATAAGTGGCACTCAAGCTCAAGTGACTCCTCCAACTCAAGCTCAAGAGAAGATTCAAGTGGAGGATCAAGCTCAAGCTCTAGTGATGAAGGAGAATGCCATTTTGCTCTTATGGCTTCTACAAGTAAAGACTCAAGTGAGGTAAATCTAAACTCTTTAGATAAAGAATCTTTGATTGCTATTATTCATGATACTTGTGCCTCTCTTAAGTCTTCTAAAAGGAAAAGGAAAAAACTTGCTAAAATTGTTGATAATATGCATGTAGAACTAGATGATCTTGAACATGCTAATTCTTGCTTGCTTGATGATAGAAATGATTGTCTTAGTCAAGTAGACTCTCTTAAACTTGAAAATGTTAGTTTGCTTGATAAGATTAGATTTCTAGAAGCTCAACTTCTTATGCATAGTCCTAATGAAGAGCATACTTGAATTGTTGATTCTCTCATGCATGATATTAATGTTCTTAAATCTGTAAACAAGGACAAAGTTTTTGTTTTGCAAGAATTAGAAATATAAAATGCCCTCTTGCTTGCTAAAATCAATGTTCTTGAATCATGTTCTAGTTCTACTAGTAGAGAGAATGATGTTGCTGCTCTTCATATTGATAGAGATTCTTATTTAACTAAAGCTCCTTGCTTAGAAAATGATCTTTTGCATGCTAGAGATAATATCAATCATTTGTCTTCCTCTATTACTTCTCTTATGCATGATAATGATAGTTTGAGATCTTCTTTGCAAAGATTTTTAGTTGGTAAGAAGAGTCTTAATGACATCCTACACCTTACTACTAAACAAATTGGTAGACATGGTCTAGGATATGATAGTAGTTAAGGGAACAACAAAGATAAAGGACCTCCAATCTTCCATGGAGAATCCTCTAGTTCCAAGACTATTGGCACATGCAACAATTGCAATGATTTTGATCATTATTCTACTTGTTGTCCTTTTAGGAAAGCACCCAAGAGAAATAGGACTTGGGTTGCTAAGCTAACCCCTCCGGACCCAAAAATATGATTGGGGACCATTTCATCTTTCTTCTTGTAGGTACTTGCAAATGGATTGACTTGAGCTATTGAATTGCAAATTGACTTCTCAATCCACATGAAAATAGAAAGTGAGATGTGCAGAGGGTGACAACAAGTGGAAAAGCAATGGTAAGCACAAAGGTAATGTTTTATTGCTTACAACCATTTCTAACTTGTTTTTGTCAAGTTAGTGTGCACTATACTTATGGTTTTTTGAGTCAAAAGTGGTATTTTGTGTTTCTCTTCACTCTCTTACTCAAAAACTATTTCTAATGCTTCTATAGTGCATTACTAACTTGCTTAAACATGTTTGGATATGGTTTGTATCTTTAGCATGCCTTTAAATGTGTTTTTATGATATATATGTACCTTTTGACAACAAATCTATCGGTCGAGTTTACCCTATCTGCAACTCGACCGATAGGCACCATTGGGTGTTGCCAGTAGTTGTCATTCGGTCGAGTTGTCAATACACAGAACTCGACCGATAACACTGGGCATAGAATATACATTTGACTTATTGGATGAGAATTTCCCTCTCAAGTAGATTTTCTCAACCAAATAGCCTTATTCTTTGGCACTCTCCTTTGGTACCTTTATATGTGCATATTGCCATTCTTTAAATTTCCTATCTTGCTTACAACTCTATCTCTCTAATTGCTCTAAATTGGTATACCTATATCTTGCAATTATTTGCTTTGAGTTGTTTTGCAGGTTTTGATGATGATCTCTTTGGATCTCTTGGTTGTGTCTAAAATTGCTTCCGTTGTGCTCTAACTTGCTACATCTATCTAGGTGTATATCTTGTTTTGATACAACCTTGAAGTTATTAGGGGTAATCATCTTATGGTAAGGATGCATATGTAGTGAGTTATATCCTTTCATGCTTCTAAATTTGCTTATCTCTTTGTTTGGATATATCTCTACATCTACTCATAGCTTGATCTATCTTGTGTATCTTTTGGTATCTCTAGCTATGATCTAGATCCTACTAGTAGTCCTAGCTTGTGATATCATCTACTAGTAGTTCGCATATATGTAGTTCTAGCCTTGTTTAAGATTGGAATCTTTGTTCATCTATATTCTATGCTTGTATCTTATCTCATACATGCTCAAGCTTGTTCCTTGAATTGCATATCTACTATCTTGAGTTGATTGCATAACATTGTGATGCAGGGCACATAGAGCTACATTGTATGTAGAAATTGGAGTATTTTTGGATTTCATGCAGCTTTTGCTCCAGTTTCGGTTTTTGCTACAAGAGTAGTATTTTTTATGTAGAAACAACCTTCTGAGCAAGACTCATCGCTTTGCCATGAGCTCTGATGGTTTTTGGTCAAATGCCATCATCTTGAGGGTCAAAATTGCATTTTATTGTTTTTCTGCAGTACTTTATCTTGCATGTTTGGGTTGTTCAAGTATATGCTTTAACTTGCTTTTCTTTCTATGCTTTGACAAGCCCCTATCTGTGCTCTTCTAATCTCAATATATAACCTTTTGTTATCTCCTTTTCCTTTAACAATTGGTATTTCTTATTTCTTCATAACCCAACTTTTTTAAATGCCAAAGGGGGAGAAAGGTATGTCTTATTTTAAAAGAGGAAGAAGGCATATCTTACATGAAGAGGAGAAGTATGTCCATGAAAAGGGGAGAAGGTAAATGGGAGAAGACATATATGTGTAGAACATATATGATTAGAAGACATAGTATTCTATAAATGTTATGAAAGCTAACCATGCAGGAGAAATAGCATCAATTGAGGGGGAGTATGATAACTCCACTAGCATCAATTGAGGGGGAGCATATGAACTCAATTCTATTGAAACCCCTAGGTTTCTCCAAAGGTATGACTTTACTTAAATGCTTTCAATACATTTATGGAATGGTTTGTCATCTTCAAAAAGGGGGAGATTGTTGACTCAAGGTCAATGTTGACTCACGTCTAAATTGACTAAACCCGTATTTTGATGATGACTAACCATTCCACATATTGGTGTCTAATGTCTCTACTTGAGTGATTTCAGATTAGATATAGACAGACTCCAAATGCCCTAACTTGTGCATCTCAAATTGGAGAAAAGACAAGTCAAAGTCATACAAGATTTTGTAATATGATTTAAATCCTTTAGAATCATGTTGTAAATCACTTGTAATGATTGTATGACTTGTAATTAAGCTTAGAAAAATATAAGGAGCACTTAGATCAAATATTAGAGCACTTTAGATGCAACTTAGAAAATGTATCACAACAACAGTGTCGATCGAGTTTCAAGGCCCTAAAACTCGACCGATCAATCTTGATCGATTTTCTGAAGATTGCATCGGTCGAGTTTTGTTTTCACAGAACTCGACCGATCAAGTAAATGACCATTTCGATTCCTAATGGTCGGTCGAGTTTTGTCAGGACAAACTCGACCGATCATTTGAGTATCGGCCTTGTCGTTTACTTGATCGGTCGAGTTACCTTTATTGAAACAAGACCGATTGCACTGTACGGAAAAGTGCAGAAAGTGCTAATAGCCATTATGGAGTTGCAACAAGTGAAAATAGATCTGTTGCAAGCCACAAAACGGCTAGTTTTCATTCTCAAGTGTTCCCAAAGGCTAAGAGGCATCCCCAACTATAAATAGGACCCCTTGGGCTTCATTCCAAGGTTGAGCATTCAATGCAAAACACTTTGTGAGGTTCCTATTCTATAGTTGAGTTCTTCCTACAGCCTCCTCTCTCTCTAAGCTTAATCACTTGCTACATCCATTAGAGTGAGTAGGAAATCTGTAAGAGAGCTAGTCCTACATGTATATCTTGTCTGGCTCTCACTTCCACCACCTCCCTTTCTATCATTTCAAGCATGAAGATGAAGGTTCTCTCTTTTGTCCAAGAGAGGTGAAGAAGAACAAGGGAAGGCGTCCCTTGGTGAAGATCAAGGCTGAAGACTTGGAGCAATAGTGGGTAAGTCCTTGGTGAAGGCAGAAGACTCCTTGCTCAAGTGGGTAAGTCCTTGGTGGAAGAAGCTTCTCCGAGTGAAGGTGAAGTCAAAAGCTGAAGATCCAAGAAGAGTGGGTAATTCCTACAAGGCTGAAGACTAGTGTAAGAGTAGGTAAGTCCTTGGAAGAAGGAGGAAGACTATTGCAAAGTGGGTAAGTCCTTGGTAAGGTTGAAGACTGTTACAACCCCAATTTTGGGTTCCTTTGGTGAGAAATGTAATTTCTCATATTAAAGATATTGGAACAAATGATGATATAATTTGTGTTGAATAAATGAGTTTCGTTGAAAATAGCCTTGTTGTTTGATATGTGGGCTTTATTGGCTATTGGGTCCAATAACAAGGATATTCAATTAATTAATGAATAACTGAGAATTTGAGATAAGAAAGGTGTGGAAACCTCTAGAAGGAAAATCCAAAGAGGATTTCGTGCCTCTTAGATTCCTTGGGTTCCAAGGAGTCTAAAGTTGCAAAGAAAAGGAAATAAGAAAAGAAAATATCAATTAAGTATTTCCTTGTTAATAAAGAAATTGAAAATAATGAAAAAATATGGAAAATATGTGGGAATGAGTTATCCTTATTGTAATTATGTATCCCAAGGATTCCTAATGTTGAAAGGAACTTCCATAAGGAAAATAGGAGAAAGAGAAAGTGAAATCATTAAAAACAATAAGGAAATAATGTGATACAAGTAATGTATTAAAGTGATATTGCTAAAAAGAAAGCAATTACTATTAAAAGAGAATAGGATTTCGTTTCTATGGATTAAAAGACAAACAAAGGGAGTAAAAGTGAAAGGAATTCTAAAAATCCTAATACCTAAAGAGCATAGGATATTAAAGAGATGTTGAAGAGAGAGAGAGGGGGGGACTTGCTTCATGATGAAGAAATCCAATTCCTAATGGGAAAGGACTTTTATTATTCGAGGGCAAGTGTGTTGAGGGCATGGACATCCTTCTCTTTATAAAGGGGTGGATCCCTGGTTCAGGCCCATGGAGATCCCAAACGTCTTCCTCTCTCTTATACATATTCTTCTTCCATGTCTTTGTCGTCAACTTTAAGTCACAAGGTTAGTGCTCTTCCTGGAGCGACGGAGAGCTGGGAGTCACCTTGATGAAGGTTAGACGTTTCCCTGATGATCTGTGAACGACCAGCCATAGTCCCCAAAGCCCCGACCTTCCACGCTAACCAGCAGTAGGTCTGCATAACCGGCCAACAGTTGCAGGCGTGGGCACTCTGGAGCGGCCATCTTGGCCATGGATAAGAGGCGCCATGGGCCTGGAGGAGGACGGCGGAGGAGGGGCGGCTGTTCCGGCTGCTTTCAGGCTTTGGAGCTGCGGGAGGTGAACCCTGCAGTCGACAGAAGAGCGACCGCGGCGCTAGGGCGCGCTGGGGAAGATGACGACCGGCGTTTGACGGTTATACCCCCAGGGTATGACAAGCCGACCCGCTTAAGTTGGGGGTAGAAGCGTCATTCTATTCTAATCTCAAACCAGCAAAGCGTTGCATGAAAGGTGCCTACGTGGCAGCTTTTGATTGGCTCAAGTAAGTGAATTAATGTAAAATTCATAACTTTTTAACGGTAGCTCGGTTGGAGACATGTAATATATGAATCTTGCTTAGAAGAACGAGAGGAATCCATTAAAAATATAGTTGGAACCTGATTATGTTTGGAATTCGAAAGGTAATAGAGGTTACTAACTTTAATGTAAAGGTGATTAAGGAATCCTAGTTTGATACAAATAATGTGATTCATAGGGTTTAATGGATCCTTAGATTTGATAATAAATGGTTTTAATGTTGATAAATGGATAATTTAAGCCTATTGTTCATAAAAGTGAAAATAAGATCTAAAAGGATAATCTTTTTTATATAATTGGCTTAATTTAGGGTTTCGTGCATGAATATGCATTAATGAGTTTGAAAACCCTAATTTAGGTGAATATGACTTTTAAATGTTTCAATTGTTCAAATCCATGAATAAATAGGGATGTGATGATCCTAAGACAATTTGAACATAAATGACTATTAATTGAGTAGCTTGAGCAATTAGGGCTTATATAAATGGAAAAGAATATTTTTAGGGTTTAATAACCAAAAAGGAATAAAAATTGAGAAAGATATCTAAGAAACCCTAATGAATATTAATGAAGCCTTAATGAGGATTAGAAATCCTAGAAAGTGAATCCAAGTCAGTAAAGTAGATTCTTGATGAAGTGTGTAATAAATAGAGTACGTATTCTTTTCAGGAATTACGTGATGATTGATTTACTTGCTTGGATATGTTGATTGAATGTACATGAAGTATATGTTGAATAATCTGCATGACTCATCAAATCAGGTATGTGGTTACGCTTATGAATAATCACATTAGTTTCCCGGCGATTCCCGAATGATTTATCGGTTGCTTGAAATAACTGTTGAGTGTTTATTTATTTCATGCAACTATAAAGTGACTATGATTATCATCATAAGTATGCATATAACTGGCTAGATCCTTGTTCACCTCTGGTGTTTTAAAAAGGCTGAAAAGGGGGTAATACCTAGAGAAAGGTCTAGGATTGCCGTGAGTCAGAAACTGGATTGCCTTGTGCGTTCATGAGACTCTTCAGCATACCGAGAGTTAGAAACTGGATTGCCTTGTGTGGTTCATGAGACTCTTCGGTTTACCATGTAACTCAATCCTAGAAACTGGTTTACCATTTTGGTGGATCATGAGGGGTTGTAGTTTGGTATACAGGTCCACTGCAGGGACAGCACAGAGGTTATGGAACTTGTGGATCGCTGATGTTATATTAAAATGTAATCTTGATTGTTAAAAAGATTAATTGCTTGATTACATTGTTAGCATAATTTCTTGATTATTGGATCCTCCACATACCGACTGACCGTTGTTTTGTTTGTCGGCGTTTTAGGTACATATTCCAAAGCACAAAACAGTAAAGTGACACATTGTAAATTCAAGAATTAAAGAACAAGGAGGATTTAGTTAGAGTAGATCATCTATGGTTAGAAGTCTAGTACTTCCAACTTTGCAAAGGTATGATAAAGAAAAATTTTATTACCATTTTCAGTATAGTCTGTTAGAATTTAATAATTGTTATTGGTTATATGTCGAACCTTTGATCCGGAATTTCATGGGTGCGGCTTCAACCTTTCGGTCTCCCTTAATTGGGGGTTATCTGAAGATGGGGTCATAACAAAGACTCTTTGTATTGGATAGGTAAGTCTTTTGTTTGGTCATGCATTGTATGTCTTAAGAATGAATATAAGAGTGCAATAGTTTGGAAGTCCTAGAGGTTGACCTCTCTAGGCAAGTGGACTGACACACTTCTAGTTTGAAGTGTGGAACCACTCTAAATAGCTTGTCTAATTGGTGCATGTTCAATCTCTCTCTCCCTTGCTATGTATGTTTTAGTTGCACTCAAATTACCTATTCAGCAACCTTATCTTATCATATATCTTGAAGGTTTAATGAGTTTTGTTGAAGTGCTTTCAGCTCTATTCACCCCCCTCTAGAGCATCCAATCACTCATCTAGGATCCAACAATAACATCGATTGAGGGGAGTTTGTGAAGTCCACTCCATTAGCACAATCGAGGGGGAGCATATTAACTCAATTTTTTAAAAAACCCTAGGTTTCTCCAAAGGTATGGTTTTACTTAAATGCTTTCAATACATTTATGGAATAGTTTGTCATCTTCGAAAAGGGAGAGAATGTTGACTCAAGGTCTAAATTGACTAATCCTTTGTTTTGATGATGAGTAATCATTCCACTTATTTGTGTCTGATGCTTCTACTGGATTAATTTTAGATTAGGTTTAGACACACTCCAAATGCCCAAGCTTGTGCATCCTAACTTGGAGAAAGACAAGTAAAAATCAATACGAGTGTAATTTTGTAGAATATGATGTATCTCTATTAGAATCATGTTGTAAATCATAATGATTTTATGACTTATAATTAAGCTTAGAAAAAATTAGGAGTACTTAAAATGAATGTTGAAGCACTTTAATGACGATTTTTGAAATGCATCACATGCACCTTGTTTGGATGAGTTTCCCTCTTAGAAACTCGACCGACACCTAGGACGAGTCTTAGATAATTTCTAGGTTTGATCGAGTTTGTCTTAGGTCAAACTCGTCCAACACCCTGCACAAACAAAGTGATTCCAAGCCATCGGTCGAGTTTCATTCAAGATAATCAACCGACAACTTAAAATCAACTTATCGCATATTGCAATAGATTGAGTTACCTTTGTTGAAACTCGACTAATTGCAGGTGTACAAAATGTGCAGAAAAAGTAGTTCCAGTTGTTGGAGTGTTATAAACTCGAAAATATATCCATTGCAACATCCAAAATGGCTAGAATTTATCATTAATTGTTGCTAATGCCACGTAGACATCCTTAACTATAAATATGACCCCTTGGGCTTCATCCGATGGTGAGCTAAGAAATGTGAAGGTCTCTATATTATAGTTGAGTGCCTCCAAGAGCCTCCTTCCACACTCAAAGCTTAATCACTTACTACGCCCATTAGAGTGAGTAGGATATTTGTAAGAGAGACAGTCCTACATGTATATCTTGTGAGACTCTCACTTCCTCCACCTCCCAATCTCTCTTTATACCATGAAGATGAAGGTTCTCTCTCTTAGTTAAGAGATGTGAAGAAGAAGAAGAGAAGAAGTCCCTTGGTGAAAGCTTCTCCTTAGCAAAGGTGAAGTCAAAGGAGGAATATCAAAGAAGAGGGGGCAATTCTGTCAAGGTGGAAGACTTATTTCAGGAGTGGGTATATGTTTAATGAAGGTGGAAGACTCGTTGCAAAAGTAGGTAAGTCCTTAGTGAGCTTAAAGACTCTTGGTCTTAGATAGGTAAGTATTTTGGTATGTTATTGGCTTCCTTCTCCTTCAAAGGAAGGTTGAGTATCCTTGGACTACAAACGAATGGTCGTATGTTATAACTCTTATAATGGATATAAGGAGTGAGACATGGTTGAAAAAGCCTAGAGGTTGACCTCTCTAGGTAGTGGATGCACACTCTCCTAGTTTGGAGCTCGGAACCACTATACATAGCTTGTGTTCTTGTGCTTGTTTAATCTCTCTCTCCCTTGCTATGTATGTTTAGCTGCACTCAAAGTTCATATTTGTCATATTATCTTAGAAATATCTTGAAGGTCTAATGAATTTTGTTGAAGTACTTTTAGCTCTATTCATCCTCTCCCTCTAGAGCCCATCATCTGATCTAACATGTACCATTACAATAAGTTGTGCCACACAACTTTCATAGAAGTCACAAGACTTAATATGAAAGTATGCCAACCATGACACGAAATCTGAAAAACAACCAAGCAACAACTTTAATGCAATTGGACTTATACCAAAGCTAGGGTTGAATGTGCATATGGATTCAATCGAAATTAGCAATGCAAAAAGATATGATGCATTATAGTTGTATTGAATAGACCAAAGTGACTTATTTTACATTATTAATAGATAATTTGGAGAAAAAAATCAACACATGAATGTCGTCAAACAGTTAAGATTGACATGAGGTAACTGAACCTTATGGAGAATCAACCACACAATTGCACTAGGTTGTGTTCGCACAACTGTCACAAAGGTTGTAAGAATCGACATGAGTCCATATCAACCATGACATGTAACTCAAAGAACAACTAAGCAATAGCCCAATTGAATATTACTTAAAAAGGCATTGTGTGGCTTGAATCGGGGTCTGATCTTCTTTTTATATGCTTTGTTTGACAAAGTCGTGGTGATTTCTCGAGTAGTGATAGACAATCACGGCTAATGGTTCAATCGCTACCAATTGCGTTGCCAAACATAGAATTGTCTACCACGTATTTTCTCTCGAGTGCCTTCGGCAAACTCTACCAAACACTTATTTTTATCACGAAAAATTGGCCATGCGTGATCAAATGCAATCACTCCCCCAAACTATGTAATATATCCGGATTTGAGATTGAGATTAGCAGTCCAATATAAAATCGGGATATAATCATCATCATTATCCCCTCCTTTGCCCTACCGAACGCTGGATTGCGTAACTTTCGCATTTTTCCTCTAACCAACGAGCCACATGTAGGTGAATGAAGATAGTTGGGAAATAGCGATCCTTAGGAAAGAGAAAAAAAAAAAAAGGCGCACGTATCCTGCGTTTTGTTTTAGCTGCCGTCGGAAGGAAAGGAATACATATGGCAGTTTCTGATATCTTGAACGTGGCAACTCGGGAGAGAGCTTGATAAACACTTAAATAGCCGTGACGGTGCCCACAAACGTGGCAGTCTATGTAGGAGAAAGTGCAGGAAACGGTTTTACATCTTTGGAATGTGCTTGCCGCTAATCAAGGAACGGGATGTGAAATCCCTCCTGGCAAGTTGGATCTTGATAATGCGAGAGAATAACATATGCTTGAATAGCATCCATTCTAGAAGTTTCTTCCAAAATTCCTACTGTGGAACGCACAGAGTCCATCATACATATATAAATCATGCCAGATGAACATCTGAAGAACAACACGCACAGCGTCCAATTTCTGGCAGTGGATAGTCAGCGGTGGATATTCCTTTCACCGAGGCGATGCGCTCTCAGACTCAAACTCATGTCCCAGCGCCATTCTTCGGAAACCCCAAGTACCGATCTCGTTCTTACTGCTTCCCACCATTCATTTCCTCCTCCGCCGTCTACGGCTTACGCCGCCCACTACCACGCTCCTGCTCTGTCCGTAGCCACTGCATTCCCTTGATCCGCGCCGTAGACGTAGCCCAACCAGTCGACTATGAAGCCCGATCCGAAAAGCTAAAGGTCGCCATTATAGGGTTTGGCGATTATGGCTACTTCATGGCCCACTGCATCTCGCGCCAGGGCCACACAGTTCTCGTCCACGCCCCTTCCGACCACTCCGCCACCGCGCCCATGGGCTCCTTCTTCTCCGACCCGCAGGACCTTTTCCAGGAGCACCCCGACGTGGTCGTCATCTGCACCTCCATCAAGTCTACCAAGGACGTCCTTAACTCCCTCCCCTTCCACTGCCTCCCCAGCAGCACGCTCATCGTCAGCGCTGTACTCTCCGACGAGGTGAATTGGAATGTTAACCTCATGCTGCAACTGCAATGCCTCCCACCAGACTTCGACATCCTATGCATGATGGGTCTCAACCTTGTTTTCCACAAGGTTAGGATTGGAAGTTCCGACGCCAGACAGAAGAGGTGCGACAAATTTCTGGAGATCTTCAACTACTGAAAAGGTGCAAGACGGTGGAGATGTTCTGCACGGAACATGACATGCATACCGCCTCGTCACAACTTAGCTGCCGGCCACGCCCATCAAAGCCAAGTTGACCACCTAAGCCCGATAGAATTACAAAAACACCATCCATTTATATCAGGCATCAATTTAATTAGCAATATTTTATCAACTTAATCATGTTTTATATATTAGTGCTATCAATTTCTTTCTGGCTTTGTTTGTATTTACGTGGCGTATCAGTGTTCTCAATATTCTTGACTTTGTCTATAATAAATGTCTATCTCGTACAAATTGCATGCTTGCTCTTCGCTCGTTGAAAAGTTCGTAGATGTTGTTTTTAAAAAAAAGTTATGCGAGTTGTATATGTTTAGCAAGTGATTATGGTAAATGTTAACCGAGTGTACGGGAGGCTGATGGATTAATGTTTGGTTTGGCAAAACGGTGAAATGGGGAGGGTATTATCTATTTGCCTTTACCCATACCCTCGAGGGTAAGGGTAAGGGTAGAGATTTTTATTATCTTTTATCCATTTACCTGTTCTCCGTTTCCCCCTATATTGTAAGGGGAGGGTAAGGTATAAACATTATTCATACCCTTTTATCCTTTTACCCGCACATGATATAAAGGTAATGCATACTTATGCAAAAGAAAAAAATAATTTATACATAAAAAATTGTTATTATATTAATTGACTTAACTTTACACAGAGAAACATATGATTTTGAATTGGATATTTAAATGTTGTTATCAATAGATTAGTTATAAAATTATTAAAAATCAACACATACAATTCTTTTTGGTCAAAATTACCCGTTTATCCTTTAGCCTCCCCGTTTACCCTGTGGAGAAGAGGGTAAGGGTAAGGAGAGGGTAAGGGAATTGTTGAGAAAGATAATTACCCTTACCCTTACCCGCTACCCAAAGAAGGTAAGGGTAAGGGTAAGACCTTTACTCTCCCCATACCCTCCGCATTGACAGCCCTAACTGTCGGGCAGGGAGGGTCAGTTTGCAATCGTTATTATCAAACGTCATGTTGACCACCGCCAGCTATTTGTACTATTTTCACTTTTATTTATGCCTTAGGATCTACTAGTCCCAGGTAAACATAGAATAGCCTACACCTCCTACCATTTTAATAGCATGTGTCATCTAGATTTAAGCCAAACAGATAC
Source organism: Alisma plantago-aquatica (assembly GCA_963693085.1). Lineage (NCBI taxonomy): Eukaryota > Viridiplantae > Streptophyta > Magnoliopsida > Alismatales > Alismataceae > Alisma > Alisma plantago-aquatica. The sequence goes on along the minus strand of OY856409.1, from coordinate 160,923,414 downwards.
TTTCGGTTTCCTGTACACGTGTATAAGGTGTAGGATAGATCTCTAGAATGGCTCAAGCTTCTCTTTACAATGGCTCCAATGTCTTTAAAGTGTGGCTCTTTGTCAATCCTACCACCACTCGTCTCTGTTCAACCCTAGACCGGCCTGTATCCAAATCTTCGCTTGTAAGAACAGAACATAACTTGATAAGAACAAAAACCCTTCTGCTATTCTGTGTACACAAATAGGCTTCCTGTACTTCTCCCACCTCTTTCTCACTCGATCCTTACATGACTCTTGTGGATTCAAATGCAGGATACAAAAACCTTAAAAATGGGCTCATTCATTGACGCCGTCTCAACAACTTACAATGAGGAAGTGTGGTCTCATCCTGTACCAACAGTCTAACTCCACCAGGCGGCCTTCGGGCCTTGGGTGGGTTATGAGATGAAGATACTCGCGTAGCACAACATCAAGTAGAAAAATAAAATAGTAGGCACACGATATAAGAAAGGCCAGCGAGAGGAACACAAAAAACAAGCTCCTGAGAACATGGACTTCTTCGTCACCACCTGACGGTGGATGACTCTACTTCCAACCAACTTACCCTTACGAGTTCAACTCAGGTTGGATCACAAATACCATTGGAAGTCGACACTTCTGTGTTGTTTTTCAAGTTCATGTTCTTCAACGCCTCCGTTCTACTTGAATCTGGACTACACTTATCAATGAACTAGGAGTCATCCATGGTTGGATCATGGCGCTCCTTCCCATAGATGAAAAGAATATCTATTGTATGTTCTTTATGTACAAACACCAGGGTCCGATCTGGGGGGGTGGATTGATATATATGTATTTATATACATATATACCATAGGCAGATTTTCTAATATAATATTAAGTACAATGAATAGTTGGGTTGGCATTGAGCTACACTTTCTAAACAAGTTGCCCAAGTTCTAATCTTATTGTGGGGTCTGATCTCCAAACCATGACATAAACACGATTAAAACTTAGCGGAAGCGAATCGGTAATCAGCGGAAGACAAAAATCACGGGAAATTAAAACTTTTCGTGACAAGAACTTGAATCTATAGAAGCCTCTTTCATAAAGTGAGGTAAACTGTTTACATCTCAGGATAATTACTTCTTGAGTAATTATATACATCAGGATACAAAATCTCAAGATCACTTATACAAAAAGACTCCAAGACCTGAGAGTACAGAGGACACATAGGACTGACTCTAACTACACCATAGGGCAGGACAATCTCCACCTGAGATTACTGTTGCCCCTGATGTTGCTGCTGAGACTGATCACCTGTAGGCTGGTTCCTTCGTCTCCGACGTCCACCTAAAAAGTTGAAGCCTACGGGGTGAGACAATTACACATAATTGTCCCAGCGAGAGTTATAACTCTTCGCCAGAAGCTTTATTATAACATCAAAGAATATTTTAAACAGTAAAGCCTTCAAAGCATTCTGTAACAGTTGCAGGTATAACAAGATCTCAACCATTTAGGAGATATGGAGAATATAAACACTATTGCAATGTAACATCAATCAACTAACTTGGAGTTATCTCTAACAAGTTATACTATATGGTTGATTATGTTTTACAAACAACATTATGCCCTGTGGAGATGAGGCTTACCACTCATACTCCAACTGATCGCTGAGAAGCCGCATCAGTATCATACATAGGTCATTAAGAGAGCCGGATTCTCATGACCTTCACCTTCCTCAGTCAGTAAGAGGATCACTTGTAGGACATCTCGTGTCTCTACTACTATAGCTTACCAGGGTAAACTGGTCCTTCGCTATTCTAGAGTCACAGTGGCGTTCTGTACTCTCTTCGTCATCAGGAGGTTTCATATTTACCTACCACTGATACGGATATCTGTGCTTTCTTCGTCATCAGGAGGTTTCATGTTTACCTACCACTGATACGGTATGGAACTATAGTGAAGGATGGATGGATTCCACATCTACATCACTTTCCTACACTAGGATGTAAGGTTCTACACATCCATGTACCCCACATACTCAAAAGTATGTGCTCCAGGAGTTCCCTAAGGAAAACCTGTTTCACCATCACTTAATTTCTGACAATGATGGATCTATGATCAGGGCTCTACATTATACTTGATTAGTTAGGTACATTCAGTATTCTTTAACAGCATACATTGTTCTTCAAACAATAACAGTAGCATAGGATCTATAAAAGAAGAATACTAAATGTATCAAGCCTAACTCATATCAATCATCATTTCTCATTATCCTCATCACAAGTCATCTCTAAGGTATGACTTTGATGGTATTCATGGCTCTCACAGCCCATTATCAGCATAGGATGCCACTGGCAAGGCATCAGATTACTTTACTTATTCATAAGGCTAACAACATGCCTTTAATGAATATAACATCAACATTCATACCTGGATATGATTACCTTCATATCAGAACCTGCATGGCTAATACATCTGATAAAGGTAATGCAACAATAAGGAATGTACTTCCTACTCTTGTCATAAGAGTTAAATCTTTAATTTAAATCAAATAGAGTTTATTGCTCAAAAGCATGCCATTACCCTTGAATTAGGGTTTACTATTCACATTACATGTCATCACCCTTGAATTAGGGTTTACTATTCTCATTACATGTCATCACCTTTGAATTAGGGTTTACTATTCACATCAAGGTGAATTAAACTCATAACATCATCATGTATGAGTAACATCTTCATTGATGCTCTTGGATTAGTTAAAGGTTCATCATTTATCATAATTAGGGTTTCTATGATCTCACAGAGGTGGGTCATACCCTAATTATGCTCATTCCTGTGCATTGGAGATGCTTTAGTTGAGTTTCTACTTAAAAAAGGGTACTTTCTCTCTCTAGAAGTACTTTCTCTCTCTAGAAGAACTTTCTCTCTCATCATAATGTTAGGTGATGTCAACATCACTCTAAAACAGGTTGGATTGAGTCATCATAGGCTAACATAGCCAAAAGCATCACCATTATGTGATTAGAGTTACTTTCTCTCTCTAGGGTACTTTCTCTCTCTAGAGTACTCTCTCTTTCATCATACTAATGGTTGATGGTAACATTAGACTAGATCAGGTTGGATAGAGTCATTATGACTAAAAACTCTATTCTCATGTAATTAGGGTTTGAATTGAGCAAGGTATAACTCAATTGACCCTTCAGGGGTATTTTGGTAATTCACCCCATTGATCATCATCATGGTCAAAAACCTTAGTCAAATAACCCCTTACTATCCTATGTTATCATTAGGGTTTGATTTGGGCAACATTGAACCATTTTCATCATCAAATGATTGAATGAGGTCAACCTTGAATCACATTGATTGATTTCAATCATTAATCATCAATTGGGTTGAAATTGGTTGAAAGTGTTGACCGTTTGCCCACTTTGACCCTCCAAGACCGCGAGCCTCTTTCTAACTCCAAGACCGCGAGCCCCCTTAGGCTTCAAGACCGCGATCCCCCTTAGGCTCCAAGACCGCGAGCCTCTTCAAGGGTTCAAGACCGCGAAGCCTCCCATTGGTTCAAGTTAATGTTGAGACCGCGAAGACCAATTTGAGTTGAGACCGCGAGGGTCATGAAGACCATTTGCCCTTCTTTGACCTCAGGACCGTGAGGCCCTTCGCGGTCTTGAGACCGCGAGCCTCCTCTCGGTCTTGAGACCGTGAGCCCCCTCACGGTCTTGAGACCGCGAGCCCTCTCACGGTCTTGAGACCGCGAGGCTCTCATGGTCTCAGCCGCTTGGTCCTTCAACAAGGCTCAAAGATGCAACCGATAATGTCAACCCATATTGAAGCCCTCAAATGGTCAAAGCTATGTTGACCACTTATGGATTTAGTCAATTAAGATTATGCTTGATCACTTGGTCATTCATTTGACCCATAATGGTTAACCAATTATGGTTGAAATCGATTGAATTAGGGTCTATCAATGTTCACCCATCAACACTCAACAGTGTGCATCAACACAAGGTTGAACCCTTCAATTGAGCTCCAATTGGGCCCAAACTTGGCCCAAACGGTCTTGAGGTCATGTGGGTGGACCCCACATGGTCTTAAGACCGTTTGCCCAAGATTTCATCAAAGTCTAAGGTGATTTGATAGGGGTTGAACCATGATTGAACCACAAAACAGAATTTTGATTAAATTAATAACTTATTTGCAATTGGGTCCTCAATTGGTCAAATTACTCAACCCTAGACCTTCAAACGGTCTTGGGTGATTGTCCTCTCGGTCTTGATACCGTTTGGATGAGTTCCAAACGGTCTTGAGACTGTTTGCCCATCCAATTTTTGGATTCTAGTGGAGATTCATCAAGGTTGAACAAATTGAGTTGATGATTATATCAATATTTAATTGCAATGTAAATTGGTGTAAAAGTACCTTCAATTTGGTCAACAAATCTTGACCCCAGACCTCCAAACGGTCTTGGTTGATTGCCCTCGCGGTCTTGAGACCGTTTGGTGACCCCCAAACGGTCTTGAGACCGTTTAGGTCAATCAACCCTAAAAACCCTAATTAGGTCACCATAATTTCAGTACTGATTTTATCTAGGGTTAGCCCTAGTATTCACCCTTCAACTCTTAGCCCGTTTGGAATTAGACCATCAAACTTGGTGAGTTGTTAATTAACATAATTTTGAACAGTAATCTCATACGGTCAACGCTTAGTCAACGACCTTACACGGTCTTGAGACCGTTTTCCCAAAAAGGCAATTTCAGACCGTTTGAAAATCAGCAATTAATTCATTTAAAGTTGTGACTTAAAAAGGTCATATCTCCCGATTCCTTTGGTGTTAGTCTCCCAAATTTGGAGGGTAATTAGCCTATATAATTAGAAACAGATTTCTTATACGGTCCACACCCGGGGCCAAACGGTCTTAAGACCATTTGCCCTGTCGCGGTCTCGAGACCGTTTGCTGACCTCGCGGTCTTGAGTCCGAGAGAGCAAACTGTTAGGACCGTTTAAGGAAAAGAAAAGCGGTGGGTTTTTCTTGGAAATCACGCCTTCATCTTCTAGCTCAAGAACAGTACAGATATCCCACGGGTTTGCTTGCAAAATAGCAGGGAAAAGTAGGGAAATACTAAGAGCTATCATTAAAACGCATATAAAGATGCACATAGTAAAGCATAGGTTTAGAGTTATAAAACCCGCCTAAAGCTTGCTTCTTGAGCTCCAAGCTTTCAAGATCCAATCTCTAATGGCTTCCTTGAGTTCCCTCAGGTTGGCCAAGGTGAAAACTCCAAGGAAGGATGAAAAGAGACGGCTAGAAAGGTAGGGTTTCAAGAGTTAGCCATGAAGATGACCTTGAATTCGAGTTTTAACCATGGAAATAGGCAAGAAGAGGGGTTTAGACCTACCTTGCACCCCTTGGTCGTCCTCCTTAGCTCCAAGGCAGTCCTTGGTCGTCTTTGGTGAAATGAAACAGTAAGGGAACGAAGGGTAAGTTCCCTTGCAACTAAGGGAAGGAGAGCTTATATACATGGGGTAGGATTTTCAACATTAGTTCATAAGTTGTCCATAATTCCAACTAGGTCCCTCCTTCTTTACTTGATCGTCCCTTCCTATTTATTCTAAGGACAAACCTTCTCTTAAGGTCTTAGGAAAAGAAGGTAAAGGGGAGCAAGCTAATAATGAGGTACATACATAAAGAAATATTGCACATATACCCTGATTATTCAATCACAAGGCATATCTCATAACTTGATAATTCAATTGAGGTGACTTCCTCATCATTTCTTTTCTTAATGATGGCAAGAGTCTAAAAAGATACATTAGATGACATATTTCACAATTGCATCCCTTTATTTGGGTAAATTGCATTTTACCCCAATTTAAGGTTTCAAGCACTGGGATTGCTTCCACAGCTGCACCTTGGTGCTCTAGCTTGGGAAATCCTTCAAACTATGGCAAAGAGATTCTCATGATGTCTCAACATCAGAGGAACATCTCATCATGTGCAAATTACAAGCTAACCCTTTTAACTGGGTAAATTGCACATAGGTCCCTGTATATCAAAACAATGCTACAACTTTAAATAAAAAGGAGCAAATACTGAAATATATGTTTCTGAGAAACTTAATTACATGCTCAGAGTTAATCACAAAGATTTAATCACATATTTAGGCAAAATACCTAGGGTTAACTCATAACCCAGGTCAGGGATGTTACACTTATCAAAGATATATTTTTTTGGACTCTTTTAACTCAGTCTCCCATGTTATATTTAGAACTAAGTCCTCATAACTCAGCTCCCCTATTAACATTTTTTGGCTCCACCACAGACAAGCACACCCCTTGCAATTTCTTCTTACATTCACAAATATTCCTAACTTATGACCATTCAATGGGTTGACACTCCAATACGATCTTACATCCACATGCCACTTAGCTCCCAGTGAAGATGGGCACTCCTCACTTATCAAAATATATATCCCTCCCAATGGACATGGCCGAGCCCCAAAAGGGACACTAACAAGAGGAAGCTCACGTTACCATTAACCATTATGAAGATCATCATCCACCATAAAATCCAACAAGTGATGATAATGATATAACAACTGAATCAAATCAAATTGAAGAGAACTCCCTTTGATTGACATTTGGATGAACAAAAAAATGTATACTTCTTACACATATTGATGACCAATATTTATGGAATAAAAATACTTTTCATCTCTACATTCTTTAATTAACACTAATAAATCATTATATTGAATCACATTTCCAAAAAAAAGAAATACCATAAAAAAATGTATCAATGTCTATGATGCAATAGGATAGAACATAAACATTACAATTGTAACGTCCCTGACCTGGGTTATAACCTAACCCTAGAAGTTTTGCCTAAATATGTAATTATATACTTGTGAATACTCCCTGGCATGTAATTATGTTCCTCAGGAACATTTACTTTCAATTTTGCTCCTTTATATGTAAAGTTGTAGCATTGTTTTGTAGTGCAGGGACCTATGTGCAAATTACCCAGTTAAAGGGGTTAATTTGCAATGCTCACAGGTTAAGATGTTCTTATGATAATAAGACATCATAAGAGTAAATATGATGAAGTAAGAAGGATTTTCCAAGCTTGGGCATCAAGATGCAGCTTGTGGAATGATCCTTGTGCTTAAAAAACCCTAATTTGGAGTAAAGTGCAATTTACCCAAATTGAGGGGTGTAATTGTAAAATTCACTTTCTAGAACATCTTTTATAACTTTTGCCATCATTTAGAGTAGAAATGATGAAAATGGGACGTCAATGAATAATCAGATAAGAAAAATGATCCTGGTGGTAAAAATCACCTAATATGGGTATGGAAACCTTTCATATATGTACCTTAGTTGAAAGTTGGCTTTCTTTACCCTTAGATCTTGAGATTTCATGAGCTTTGCATAAGTTTAGATGAGTTTGGACGTGCCTTGAGCAAGGGGGTACTTAGATGTAAATTCCATACTTTAGAGGTCCTTATGGTGTAAAAAGGCCTAAAGTATATAAGCCCTTTCCTTGTAACAAGTGAACAAACCTTTCATTTCCTTCGCTTCTTCTCTTCTTTCTCAACCGACCAAGGCTAGCTCTGGAGCAGATAGGGACGACCAAGGGTTCTAGGTAAGTTTAGATCATCCCTTTTGCTTGAATTCATGGAGGAAACTCGTTTTCAAGGTTAGATTCATGGCTAGCTCACCTAGCTCTATCTTTCTAGCCTTTCCTTTCCAACGTTTCCTTGGAGAATTCACCTTGGCCGAACCTCTGGAGCTCAAAGACGCCATTAAAGCTTGGAGCTTGAAAGCTTGGAGCTCAAGGAACGACCTTTAGGCGGGTTTTATAACTCTAAACTCTTTGCTTTATATGCATACTTAGTTCTTGCAAATTAGCATGATACTTCTTCTTCTACCTCCCTTCTTCCTTGCACTTTTGCAAGCAAAACGGTGGAATAACCGACCTTAACCAAGGTTGAAGATGATGGGTGTGAATTCCTATGCTACTTTATCAAACGACCTTGGACCCTTTTGGTCCAAACGGTTGCAAACCGTTTAAGGTCAAACGGTTTCAAACCGTTTGCTCTCAAACGGTCTTGCAAGACCGTTTGGATTGAATCGGTCTCAAGACCGTTTGATAGGGTTGACCAAGGGACGACTGTTTGAGGGTATTTTGGTAATATGTTTAATTTTATTCCTGCAAAGAATCAAAGATTAATTCTTAACCAATTGAGAGTTGAAGGCACTTCAACATCCTAACCCTAATCGGGTTGAAATTATTGTTTTAAAGCATAGATCTTGTTGAGTTTTGGGTTGAAGGACCCAAACGGTCTCAAGACCATTTGGGGGTTCTTCCAAACGGTCTCAAGACCGTTTGGGCACAACCCAAGACCGTTTGGAGGTCTAGGGTTGAGATAATCTAATGGTTTGAAGGTCCAATTGCAATAAGTTGATGAATTGATAAAAATGCTGATTTTTAGACCTAATTGGAGTTCAACCCTAAACCAACCGACTTGGTTTTTGGTCAAACTTTGGGCAAACGGTCTCAAGACCGTTTGGAGGTCATCCAAACGATCTCAAGACCGTTTGGGCCAAGTTTGGGCACAATTGGAGGTCAATTGATAGGTTCAACCTTGAATTAATTCACATTGTTGAATATTGATGACCACCCGATTTGAAACCCCAATTGATAAGGATTTAACCCTAATTGGCTTTCAATTGAGGGTCAATTTGGTGTCCAATTGATTAAGGCTAATCCTAATCGACTCAATTTATAAGTGGTTAGCATGTCTTTGACCAAATGAGGGTTTCAACATACATATCCATGACCAATTGTAACTTTTGAACCACTTTGGAGGTCCAAACGGTTTGAGCCCATTTGGACCAAACGGTCTCAAGACCGTTTGGATCCAAACGGTCTCAAGACCGTTTCAGGCCAAACGGTCTCAAGACCATTTGGGGCCAAACGGTCTCAAGACCGTTTGGGCTCAAACGATCTCAAGGTCGTTTGGTCCAATCGATCTCAAGTTGATTTGATCAAACGGTTTCAAACCGCATGAGCTTCAAACGGTTTGAAAGTCAAAACGGTCAATGCACCCAAACGGTCTCAAGACCGTTTGAGGTCAAATGGTCTCAAAACCGTTTGAGGGAAAACGGTCTCAAGACCGTTTGAAACCAAACGGTCTCAAGACCGTTTGGTGGTTGAAGGTTGAAACCGTTTGAAGGTGTTCAAGGTGGTTTGTACTTAATTTAATTGATGATGTAATTGATTCAATGATGATCTAATCTAAACCCTAATGGTAACCTAGGTCATTAAGGGACTAATTGATTAATGAGTTGACCCATGATGGTGATCATGAGGTAAATTACCAGAATACCCTTGAGGGGTTTAATGGAGTAAAACCTTGTTCTGATCAAACCCTAATCACATGATAGTGACGTTTTGGCTTATGTTAATCAATGAGGACTTAACCCAACCTGATCTAGAGTGGTGTTATCACCATCTACTAGTAAAAGGAGAGAGAAAGTATCCTAAAAGAGAGAAAGTACCCTTTTATGGTGGAAACTTAAGTAAGATACTTTCAATGCACATGAATGTACATGAGTAGGGAATGATCCACCTATGTGAGATCATGGAAACCCTAATTATGATGTCCTGTGAATCTTAATCTTACTTAAGAGCTTTAATGATGATGTTTCTCATACATGATGATGTAATGAGTACAATTCACCATGGAGTGAATAGTAAACCCTAATTCTAGGGTGGTGACATGAAAGATGAATAGTAAACCCTGATTGATGAATTGTTTACTATTACCAGTTAAATTAACCTTGCAGGTTGTTATGAGATGATGATCATATCCAGGTATGGATTGTAATACTATATTCATTGAAAGCATGTCTTAAGCTTTATGAATAAGTGAAATATCTTGATGCACTGCTAGTGACATCTATTGAGATTTATGGGCTGTAAGAGCCATAAATACCGTCAAGGTCATGCTTAACAGATGACTTGTGGTGAAATGATTGAGAACTGATGATTGAAAAGAGTTAGGCTTGCTACATTTTAGTATTCTCATTTATAGCTGTTATGCTAATGTTATTGTTTGAAGAACCTTGTATGATGTTAAAATAATACTGAATGTACCTAACTAATCAAGTGTAATGTAGAGCCCTGATCATAGATCCATCATTGTCAGAGTCTAAATGATGGTGAAATAGGTTTTCCCAAGGGAACTCCTGGATCACATACTTTTGAGTATGTGGGGTATATGGATGTGTAGAACCTTACATCCTAGTGTAGGAATTGATGTAGATTTTTATAGTCCGTCAAACCTTCACTACAAAACCCAAAAGGTGAGATGTATCACTATTCTCCCAAAGTAAACATAAACACCGCATCGGTGAAAGATAATCAAGAAATCTTCCGATGACGAAGAGAGTACAGAACGCCATTGTAACTCGAAAAACATAGCGAAGGTCCAGTTTACCCTGGTGAGCTATATATAGCAGTCGTCCTGCCAGATGTCCTGCAAACAATCCTCTAACTGACTAAGGAAGATGAGGTCATAAGAATCCGGCTCTTTTAATGACCTATGTATGATACTGATGTGACTTCTTAGCGATCAGTTGGAGTATGAGTGGTATGCCTCATCTCCATAGGGCATAATAATGTTTGAAGAACATAATCAACAACGTAGTATATCTGTTAGAGTTAACTATGAGTTACTTGATTGATGTTATACTGGATAAAGTATATGTTCTTCATGTTTCATAAATGTTGAACTCTTGCTTATTATCAAAACTGCTAATGAATGCTTTGAAAGCTTTTACTGCCTAAGTTATTCTTTGTTTTGCTTATAAAGCTTCTAGTGGAGAGTTATAACTCTTGCTGGGGCAATTATGTATAATTGTCTCACCCCGTAGACTTCAACTTTTTAGGTGGTCGTCGAAGACGGAGGAACCGGTCTAAAGGTGACCAATCCCAGCAGCAGCAGCACCAGGAGCAGCAGTAAATCTCAGGTGGAGATTCAACCTGCTATGTGGTGTAGTTAGAGTCAGTCCTATGTGTCCTCTGTACTCTCAGTTCTTGGAGTGTTTTGATCATGAGTTCTTGAGATTTTGTATCATGTTGTATATAATTACTCAAGAAGTAATTTGACAGAGATGTATACTGTTTAAATCCTTTTTCTATGAAAAAGGTTTGTGGTTTCAAGCTCTTATCTCGAAAAGTTTTAATTTCCTGTGATTTTTGTCTTCCGCTGATTATCGATTGCTTCTGCTCAAGTTTAAATCATGATTATTTCGTGGTTTGGAGATCGGAGCCCACAATTAAGTGGTATCAGAGCTCCAGGTTCGTTGAGTCTACAGAGGCATAAGACTTAGGAAGTCGAGTCTATCTCTAGTATTCCTTCCTTATCTAATAGAATCTTCTGCTCCTCAGGAGAAGAAGATACATAAGGATGGCTGAGCCACAAGATGAGTACGTGGCAGAGAGTAGTGCTAGTGCACCTCGAGGCGGTGCAAGGGTTCCAGAAATAGAACAGCCTGCACCTGAGCCACTCAGGGAGCCACCCCAGTTTGACCCAGCTGACATGGGTAACCCAGCAGTACAAACGATGTTCGGGCAGTTTATGACTACCATGACACACATAACCGACATGATGCCTATGCCTGCACCTAGGGCACCAGCCCAGCCTAAAGGACAAGGTATCGGTAAGACGTTCGAGCGACTATGTCGTGTCAGAGCTACCGAGTACCTTGGGACTGCTGACCCCGCAGATGCTGATCTGTGGTTGACGGAGTTGGAGAAGGCTTTCAGGATCCTCAATATCCCTGAAACTGAGAAGGTCAGACATGCTGTCTATCTTCTCAAAGGAAGCGCTGGTCATTGGTGGACAATGGAAGAGCAGAAGAGACCTGGAATGGAGATCTCGTGGGAAGATTTTCGGCGGGAATTTGTTCATAGATATTTCCCAAAGACCTTCCTAGATGAGAAGATCTCTCAATTTGAGAGACTGAGGCAGGGAATAATGAACATTAGCGAGTATGAAGCTAAGTTCATGGAGTTGTTGCGGTTTTGTCCGCACATGGCCGCCACAGAAGAAGAAAGAATTAGGAGATTCGAGAGGGGTTTGAATGCTGACATGACTACCCCTGTGTCTGCCTTAGAAAACCGAGAGAGATTCTCTAACTTCGTTGAGTCAGTCCGAAGGATAGAGAGATCTGTGGTTGAGAAGAGGCAAACTCAGAAAAGATATCCACAGTTCCAGGGTTCTTCATCTAGGGACTTTAAGAAGCCTAGATCCTCTGCACCTAACCCTCCACCACCTAGATCTAGTTCTCAGACTCAGTGGTCTCCAAATAGAGGTAGAGGACGAAGACAACCACCTCAGGAGACTCAGAGTTCTGCATCAATGTCAGTTACTGGACCACCCAGACCACAACAACTGGAAAGAAGTTGCTACAACTGTGGTAAAGTGGGACACTTGATGAAGGACTGCCGATCTAAGCCTGTCAGTGTGACACAGCCTCCGAGACAGAATCAACAAGGATCTCAGAGAATGCAATCTCAAGGAGCAGCTCGAGGACGTGGACAAGTGTCTCAAGCTGGATCATCAGCACCACCTCAACACCAGGCGACAGCGAGGTTCTATGCTATGAACCCACCAGAGGCAGTGGTTGATCCACAAGTGGTGACAGGTCAGATGGAACTTTTATATTCTGATATGTCTAAACTTTGTGTAATATCTGTTCTGATTGACCCGGGTGCTACGCACTCTTTCATCACTCGAAGAGTGATTCACAACTGCAATATGACAGCTAGTCATAGGGCAGATAGGTTGTTGTTGGAGACTCCGTTGAGTGGGTCTGTTGTTTTGCAGGAGGTATGCTCTCCCTGCATCCTCTTCTTTTCTAAACATCGCATTCAAGTGGACCTTATACCGCTTGATATGCAAGGATTTGATGTAATCCTAGGGATGGATACCTTGGAAAGGTATCGAGTTGTCTTGGATTGTGAGTCCAAGTTGGCAGTGTTTGCTGATGAAAGCAACACATGGATCTTTCAAGGAGAAAGAAAGATTCTTCCCACTTGTCTTGTATCAGCTATGGTTGCTGATAAGCTGATGAGGCAAGGATGTTATGCATTCTTGGCCCATGTGGTAGATGTTACCAAGGAGAGTCCCAACCCTGTTGAAGTTCCTATAGTCAGGGAATTCGAGGATGTGTTTCCTGAAGAACTTCCTGGTATACCACCACCTCGGGAGATTGATTTTGAAATCAATTTAGTCCCAGATACAAAACCTATAGCCCAGACTCCTTATAGGATGGCGCCTGCCGAAATGGAAGAACTCAAGAAACAGCTTCAAGAGTTACTTGAGAAAGGTTTTATCCGACCAAGCACTTCACCTTGGGGTGCTCCGGTTTTGTTTGTTAAAAAGAAAGATGGATCAATGCGGTTGTGCATTGACTATAGACAACTCAATAAAGTAACAATAAAGAACAAGTACCCTTTGCCGAGGATTGACGATCTTTTTGACTAGTTGCGTGGTGCAACAGTCTTCTCAAAGATAGATTTGAGATCTGGATATCATCAACTCTGCATTAAGGACATTGACATATCCAAGTCTGCCTTTAGGACAAGATACGGTCACTATGAGTTCACGGTTATGTCATTTGGACTAACCAATGCACCAGCTGCATTCATGGAACTCATGAATAGAGTCTTTCGACCCTTCCTTGATCAGTGTGTTGTCGTCTTTATAGATGACATCCTGATTTATAGTAAAGATGCCCAGCAGCATGAGAAGCATCTTTGCCAAGCTCTGACCTTACTACGAGAACACAAGCTATACGCTAAATTTAGCAAGTGTGAGTTCTGGCTGCCGGAGGTATCTTTTCTTGGACATGTGATATCTGCCTCGGGAATTCGTGTTGACCCTGCAAAGGTGGAATTTGTTCTACAGTGGGAACAACCGAGGAAACCAACGGAAATTAGAAGTTTCTTGGGGTTAGCTGGTTATTATTGGAGGTTTATTAAGAATTTCAGTTCTATAGCCTTACCTTTGACCAAGTTAACCAGGAAAGATGTTCCTTTTGCCTGGAGTGATAAGTGTCAATAGTCTTTTCAGCTGTTGAAAGAAAGGTTGACAAGTGCACCTGTGCTTGTGCTACCTAAACAAGGAAAATGATATGTAGTCTTCTGTGATGCCTCCAAGAATGGACTTGGATGTGTGTTGATGCAGGATAAACAGGTGATTTCTTTTGCTTCCCGACAGCTTAAGAAACACGAGGAGAATTATCCGACACACGATCTAGAGTTAGCTGCTGTGGTCCATGCCTTGAAGATCTGGAGACATTATCTCTACGGAGAAACCTTCCAGATTTTCACAGACCACAAGAACCTTAAGTATATCTTCTCTCAGCATGAACTTAACATGAGGCAACGTCGCTGGATGGAGTTAATCAAGGACTACGACTATACCATTGATTACCATCTGGGCAAGGCCAATGTGGTTGCAGATGCCTTGAGTAGGAAATCAGCAACATCAACCATGGATAGAGCACAACTAAGTTCCTTAGTATGCTCTAGGAGAGATATGCTTATCTCTTTAAGGCAAAACAATGTACAGTTGAAGGTGTCATTGTTAGCTGGTTTGTTAGCTGAGATGCAGATTAAACCTACCCTAAGAGAGCAGATAAAGGAGGCACAACAAGTAGATGTTGCAGTTCAGCAGTTTAGATCCGTGTATGGTAGTAAGAAGCAAGAAGGTTTTCATGATTCAGATGACCAGGTGGCATGCTATCATGGGAGGATGATAGTACCTGATGTAGATAACCTGAGGAAGATAGTTCTAGAGGAAGCTCATTCTTCAATGTATGCCATGCATCCAGGGAGCACCAAGATGTATCGAAACTTGAAGGATATGTATTGGTGGCCTGGGATGAAGAAGGATGTAGCTGAGTTTGTTCTAAGGTGTTCTGTGTGTCAGCAGGTCAAGGCTGAGCACCAGAAACCTGCAGGAATAATGCAACCATTACCCATACCACAATGGAAGTGGGACCATGTGACCATGGACTTTGTTGTTGGCCTACCCAGGACAAACAAAGGACATGATTCCATTTGGGTAGTTGTTGATAGGTTGACAAAGACAACACATTTCCTACCTGTCAAAACAACCTATTCTGCTGAAAGGTTATCACAGTTGTATGTACAGGAGATAGTGCGTTTGCATGGAGTTCCTGTCACAATAGTTTCTGACAGAGGTCCCCAATTTACAAGTCGCTTTTGGGAGCAGTTACACAGAGCCTTAGGCACCAAACTAAGGTTTAGTACAACCTTTCACCCACAGACTGATGGACAGTCGGAAAGGACTATATAGACCTTGGAAGACCTGTTGAGAGAATGTGTTCTCCAGTTTACCGGGAGTTGGGGTCTACATCTGAACTTGATAGAGTTTGCCTATAACAATAGCTATCAACATAGTATTGATATGGCACCCTATGAAGCTTTGTATGGTAGACGTTGTAGATCACCCTTGTGTTGGTATGAGACTGGTGAGCACCAGTTGTTAGGTCCTGATCTTGTGCAGCAAACTACAGAGAAGATTAAAGTTATACAGCAACAACTTAAGACTGCACAGGATAGACAGAAATCATATGCTGATAAACGTCATAGACCCCTAGAGTTCCAGGTTGGAGACAGAGTATACCTTAAGGTCTCACCTTGGAAAGGAGTCCTTCATTTTGGAAGGAAAGGGAAGTTAGCTCCTAGATTTTTGGGACCTTATTCGATTGTTGAAAGAGTTGGGAAGGTAGCCTATAGACTAGAGTTACCTCAGGAGTTGCAGAAGTTACACCCTGTGTTTCACATTTCCATGCTGAGGAAATGTCACCCAGACACCGAGACAGTTCTACAACCTATGGAAGTAGAATTGAATGAAGATATAACATATGAGGAGGGACCAGTGTCAATCCTTGATAACAGAACAAAAAAGTTAAAGAAGAAAGATATTAGCCTCGTGAAAGTCCTCTGGAACCATCATGGTGTTGAAGAAGCCACTTGGGAACTAGAGGATGAGATGAGAAGGAAATACCCTACTCTTTTCTCCTAATACGTTTTATCGATTTCGGGGACGAAATCCTTGTGAAGGGGTGGATAATTTGTAACGTCCCTGACCTGGGTTATAACCTAACCCTAGAAGTTTTGCCTAAATATGTAATTATATACTTGTGAATACTCCCTGGAATGTAATTAAGTTCCTCAGGAACATTTACTTTCAATTTTTCTCCTTTATATGTAAAGTTGTAGCATTGTTTTGTAGTGCAAGGACCTATGTGCAAATTACCCAGTTAAAGGGGTTAATTTGCAATGTTCACAGGTTAAGATGTTCTTATGATAATAAGACATCATACGAGTAAATATGATGAAGTAAGAAGGATTTTCCAAGCTTGGGCATCATGATGCAGCTTGTGGAATGATCCTTGTGCTTAAAAAACCCTAATTTGGAGTAAAGTGCAATTTACCCAAATTGAGGGGTGTAATTGTAAAATTCACTTTCTAGAACATCTTTTATAACTTTTGCCATCATTTAGAGTAGAAATGATGAACAAGGGACGTCAATGAATAATCAGATAAGAAAAATGAACCTGGTGGTAAAAATCACCTAATATGGGTATGGAAACCTTTCATATATGTACCTTAGTTGAAAGTTGGCTTTCTTTACCCTTAGATCTTGAGATTTCATGAGCTTTGCATAAGTTTAGATGATTTTGGACGTGCCTTGAGCAAGGGGGTACTTAGATGTAAATTCCATACTTTAGAGGTCCTTATGGTGTAAAAAGGCCTAAAGTATATAAGCCATTTCCTTGTAACAAGTGAACGAACCTTTCATTTCCTTCGCTTCTTCTCTTCTTTCTCAACCGACCAAGGCTAGCTATGGAGCAGAGAGGGACGACCAAGGGTTCTAGGTAAGTTTAGATCATCCCTTTTGCTTGAATTCATGGAGGAAACTCGTTTTCAAGGTTAGATTCATGGCTAGCTCACCTAGCTCTATCTTTCTAGCCTTTCCTTTCCAACGTTTCCTTGGAGAATTCACCTTGGCCGAACCTGTGGAGCTCAAAGACGCCATTAAAGCTTGGAGCTTGAAAGCTTGGAGCTCAAGGAATGACCTTTAGGTGGGTTTTATAACTCTAAACTCTTTGCTTTATATGCATACTTAGTTCTTGCAAATTAGCATGATACTTCTTCTTCTACCTCCCTTCTTCCTTGCACTTTTGCAAGCAAAACGGTGGAATAACCGACCTTAACCAAGGTTGAAGATGATGGGCGTGAATTCCTATGCTACTTTATCAAACGAACTTGGACCCTTTTGGTCCAAACGGTTGCAAACCGTTTAAGGTCAAACGGTTTCAAACCGTTTTCTCTCAAACGGTCTTGCAAGACCGTTTGGATTGAAATGGTCTCAAGACCATTTGATAGGGTTGACCAAGGGACGACCGTTTGACGGTCTGTTGGTAATATGTTGAATTTTATTCCTGCAAAGAATCAAAGATTAATTCTTAACCAATTGAGAGTTGAAGGCACTTCAACATCCTAACCCTAATCGGGTTGAAATTACTGTTTTAAAGCATAGATCTTGTTGAGTTTTGGGTTGAAGGATCCAAACGGTCTCAAGACCATTTGGGGGTTCTTCCAAACGGTCTCAAGACCGTTTGGGCACAACCCAAGACCATTTGGAGGTCTAGGGTTGAGATAATAGAATGGTTTGAAGGTCCAATTGCAATAAGTTGATGAATTGATAAAAATGCTGATTTTTAGACCTAATTGCAGTTCAACCCTAAACCAACCGACTTGGTTTTTGGTCAAACTTTGGGAAAATGGTCTCCAGACCGTTTGGAGGTCATCCAAACGATCTCAAGACCGTTTGGGCCAAGTTTGGGCCCAATTGGAGGTCAATTGATAGGTTCAACCTTGAATTGATTCACATTGTTGAATATTGATGACCACCCGATTTGAAACCCCAATTGAGAAGGATTTAACCCTAATTGGCTTTCAATTGAGGGTCAATTTGGTATCCAATTGATTAAGGCTAATCCTAATTGACTCAATTTATAAGTGGTTAGCATGTCTTTGACCAAATGAGGGTTTCAACATACATATCCTTGACCAATTGTAACTTTTGAACCACTTTGGAGGTCCAAATGGTTTGAGCCCATTTGGACCAAGGCTCAAACGATCTCAAGGTCGTTTGGTCCAATCGATCTCAAGTTGATTTGATCAAACGGTTTCAAACCGCATGAGCTTCAAACAGTTTGAAAGTCAAAACGGTCAACGCACCCAAACGGTCTCAAGACCGTTTGAGGTCAAACGGTCTCAAAACCGTTTGAGGGCAAACGGTCTCAAGACCGTTTGAAACCAAACGGTCTCAAGACCGTTTGGTGGTTGAAGGTTGAAACCGTTTGAAGGTGTTCAAGGTGGTTTGTACTTAATCAATTGATGATGTAATTGATTCAATGATGATCTAATCTAAACCCTAATGGTAACCTAGGTCATTAAGGGACTAAGTGATTAATGAGTTGACCCATGAGGTAAATTACCAAAATACCCTTGAGGGGTTTAATGGAGTAAAACCTTGTTCTGATCAAACCCTAATCACATGATAGTGATGTTTTGGCTTATGTTAATCAATGAGGACTTAACCCAACCTGATCTAGAGTGGTGTTATCACCATCTACTAGTAAGAGGAGAGAGAAAGTATCCTAAAAGAGAGAAAGTACCCTTTTATGGTGGAAACTTAAGTAAGATACTTTCAATGCACATGAATGTACATGAGTAGGGAATGATCCACCTATGTGAGATCATGGAAACCCTAATTATGATGTCTAGTGAATCATAATCTTACTTAAGAGCTTTAATGATGATGTTTCTCATACATGATAATGTAATGAGTACAATTCACCATGGAGTGAATAGTAAACCCTAATTCTAGGGTGGTGACATGAAAGATGAATAGTAAACCCTGATTGATGAATTGTTTACTATTACCAGTTAAATTAACCTTGCAGGTTGTTATGAGATGATGATCATATCCATGTATGGATTGTAATACTATATTCATTGAAAGCATGTCTTAAGCTTTATGAATAAGTGAAATATCTTGATGCACTGCTAGTGACATCTATTGAGATTTATGGGCTGTAAGAGCCATAAATATCGTCAAGGTCATGCTTAACAGATGACTTGTGGTGAAATGATTGAGAACTGATGATTGAAAAGAGTTAGGCTTGCTACATTTTAGTATTCTCATTTATAGCTGTTATGCTAATGTTATTGTTTGAAGAACCTTGTATGATGTTAAAAGAATACTGAATGTACCTAACTAATCAAGTGTAATGTAGAGCCCTGATCATAGATCCATCATTGTCAGAGTCTAAATGATGGTGAAATAGGTTTTCCCAAGGGAACTCCTGGATCACATACTTTTGAGTATGTGGGGTATATGGATGTGTAGAACCTTACATCCTAGTGTAGGAATTGATGTAGATTTTTATAGTCCGTCAAACCTTCACTACAAAACCCAAAAGGTGAGATGTATCACTATTCTCCCAAAGTTAACATAAACACCGCATCGGTGAAAGATAATCAAGAAATCTTCCGATGACAAAGAGAGTACAGAACGCCACTGTAACTCTAAAAACATAGCGAAGGTCCAGTTTACCCTGGTGAGATATATATAGCAGACGTCCTGCCAGATGTCCTGCAAACAATCCTCTAACTGACTGAGGAAGATGAGGTCATAAGAATCCGGCTCTTTTAATGACCTATGTATGATACTGATGTGACTTCTTAGCGATCAGTTGGAGTATGAGTGGTATGCCTCATCTCCACAGGGCATAATAATGTTTGAAGAACATAATCAACAACGTAGTATATCTGTTAGAGTTAACTACGAGTTACTTGATTGATGTTATACTGGATAAAGTATATGTTCTTCATGTTTCATAAATGTTGAACTCTTGCTTATTATCAAAACTTCTAATGAATGCTTTGAAAGCTTTTACTGCCTAAGTTATTCTTTGTTTTGCTTATAAAGCTTCTAGTGGAGAGTTATAACTCTCGCTGGGGCAATTATGTATAATTGTCTCACCCCGTAGACTTCAACTTTTTAGGTGGTCGTCGAAGACGGAGGAACCGGTCTAAAGGTGACCAATCCCAGCAGCAGCAGCACCAGGAGCAGCAGTAAATCTCAGGTGGAGATTCAGCCTGCTATGTGGTGTAGTTAGAGTCAGTCCTATGTGTCCTCTGTACTCTCAGGTCTTGGAGTGTTTTGATCATGAGTTCTTGAGATTTTGTATCATGTTGTATATAATTACTCAAGAAGTAATTTGACAGAGATGTATACTGTTTAAATCCTTTTTCTATGAAAAAGGTTTGTGGTTTCAAGCTCTTATCTCGAAAAGTTTTAATTTCCCGTGATGTTTGTCTTCCGCTGATTATCGATTTCTTCCGCTCAAGTTTAAATAGTGATTATTTCGTGGTTTGGAGATAGGAGCCCACAACAATTATCAATATCCAAAAGTTCTATTTTTCTTAAAAACCATCAGCCACTTCTCAAAACATTGCCCCTTTCATATACACTCTACCAAAAATTTGACTCTGCCATCTACTACAATAGGACCACTTACACTATTCACAAAGTTCATACTCCCTACATGATACACTCTAAACTTTCCATAGTTAATCATTCCAGATATGTGAAAAGTTAGCATTTCACGCATGCTTCCAACTGGATGTAGTTTGCAGATCCTAACCAACAACATCACTATTTTGCTTCTATATTACCTCCATGCTGAAGTATCTCCATCGCCCACCTCCAACGATCACAATCTTTCTTCCTTGGAGTCACATGGCATCAACCATTCACATCCCTCACCCAGACACACCACCATAGATTAGTGCATCCACAAACCATTCTTTTATCAACCACACTCATAGACTTCTACCCTTAGTTATTAAGGCTCCCTACGCGCTGGGTAAGGTGCTTCAAAGTTGGTGTCTATCCTATTTAGTGCATCAAGTGTGTGTCTAAGGCCTGTTAGGCCCAAATTATGCCATTTAAAGGCTAGATTAGCATGAATTGAGTCTAGATTTGGTCAGATTAGATCACCTTCAGTCATTTTATGGTTGAAATAGGTCTTATTTTGAACAAATCAAGTTCAATTCGGCAAACTAGGTCTGATCTGGGGAAACATGTCTGATTTGGGCCAAATTGGTAAGTCATCATAATGTTTTTTATAGATTTTTTGACTTCCTCATATGTTTGTTGTTCTTGTTTCTTATTTCTTTTTCTTTTTCTTTTCTACTTATCTTTCTCCTACATTTTATTCCCGAATACTACTTCTTTCTTTTGTGAGTTAATCCTCCTATAGTCCCTCCTATTATTGTGTGAGTATGTGCATGTGTCTTAATTCAAATTTGTCCTATATGTCCTGCCACCAAATATACTACTACTATTTGCATATATGTGTTCATCTTATTCTAAATTCTTCCTCCTAAATGACCTCTCACAACTACTGTTGTTTGTATGTTTCCGTTTATTTTCACTAACCTATTCTTCCTTCCTCTATATTTTCTATTCCAACACCAACTATTGCTATTTTTCTTTTTTCTTTGTTGAATTATTCCTCCTCTTTTAACCTCCTTCCAATTTCCTTTTGTTTGTCTTATTCTGACTTCTTCATGCACAACTCCTACAATTTCCATGTTTCTTTTATCCTAATTCTCTACCAAACATTACTTATCTTCCTCTTACTTTTGTTTATTTTTCTTCCTATTAATCCTCTTGCCCCTGATTCTCCTATAATTATCAATTCAAACGAGACTTATAATAACATTTAGTGAATACAATTTACATTATTACATACAACATAATGTGTACAAACATTTAAATATCTAAATGTAAAATGTAAAAAATGCCTAGAAAAGCCTAGGTGCCCTTAGGTTCAACTCACCACCTATATGCCTTAACAACCATGCCTCTGCCCCCTCTTACACCACATTCCCATTGAAACCAACCCTTTCCATCTAGACTCCACCACACCCCAACCTCAAAATAATGTATCTCTAGACATGGACCATCATAGTGACAGTCACAGCTCAGAGGCTATAATTGATATTCTTTTCAACTCCATGAAAATCATCAAGGTCCTCGCTAGATACAACATCCTCATCAACATCAAGAAAAATATTTAAAATAGCCAAATGGATATTATGGATATTGCTCATTCATTGCCCCTCCTCCTACCCGGTTGTACCATCCTTAGGTCTAAAATCTTGTACTCTAATAAGCTAATATCCTCTCCCTAATAGGATGGAACTCAATCATGTTAATGGACTGTCTATGACCACTCATGTGGTGATAGCTTTGTCTAAGACTATATCACCAAATTTTCCCCTTGTTTTAGGTGTTGAACTAGCATGATCTGATGGATTAGGTTGGTTTTCCATTTCTGATCTTCCACCCACCTTTGGGATGTCTAAGTCTTTAGAAACACTATAATTACATTGGGTGCTTCACTTGAGTTTATTAGATCAAAATCACTTTATCCCACTGACTATATTAGATCTTTTTGTGTCATCTCTATCAACTATGAGATACAACTTCTTGGCACTCGGGGGATATGAATAGGAGATATCATTTACACCCTCAAACTCCAGGGTGAAAATTGTAATGCTATTCCCTCAATATTTGTTGACCTCACCAACCATCCAACTTCATATTTCAACTCCAAAGATTTAGAAAAGCTCCACTCACTAAAAATAACCCCCTGCCAACATAGGACACAGTTGAAAGACAAGATAAATTGATCCTACCTACTCCCTCCATCAAATGTTGCAAGCCATAACTCCTACTGCCACCATAAAACAAACTTCCTACATAAAATACCATGTATCTCATATCCCCTCCCCACTCTTTTATCAACTTCACCAAATTATTGCACAAATCCACACATATTGACAACCTTCTTGACACCACTCACAAAACTGACAACAACCCTACCACCAAACACTCCTCACCTAACATTGAAGTTCAATATATGTTGGAACTTCTTGAACCAGAGATCATTGGAGAATTGAAATAAGTCAAAAATAGTTCAAATTCTCCTAAACATGGAAAACATTCTTGAAATAAGCATGTACATACTCAGATTGTATAACATACACCAAACGCCAAGAAAAAGTGAAATTTTGTGGTTGTTTATGAACCAAGGATGAAAACTACACCATCACTCTCCTCTTTTGACGTTATTCAGGAATATCATATCTTGGGATAATGCTTATGATATTTCCTCATTCTTGGGTAAAATAGCTATTTGTTTTGATTCTATGCTTTGTCCCATCCTAGAACTTACTGAGCTTGAACACAATATGGGATGAAGAAAATGACGTCCTTCCATTATTGTAATATAACACCCTATAATTTTTTTTGAAGTCCACTTTTAATTTTATTTTTCTATCTCTTCTCATGATCATGACATCTTAGAATGTCTGTGGTGCAACTAATGTACATAGATGTTGACACGTCCATAGTTTAATTTGCATCAATAAGATTAATCTCATCCAAAAGAAAAAAACACACATCGGCCTGAAAGATCCTCAAATTTGATAAATTTAGATTCTATGACTGTTAATTGAAAACTAGAGTAATATTGGAATGATGAGATTGATATTATAACTATGATTGAATTAGGATGATAAAATAAAAGTATCAATTTTAGTAAATAATGTAGACTTGAGAAAATATGTAAGTATAAGGCTTCAATTGAGAGACCATAATATTCTAAGACGTAGTTTCATATTTAAGAAGCTAATAAATTTTATGGACCTATGGAGGCCTAGGGTATGAGCCATAAGATTTTGAACACAAGTCAAGCCCATTTGGACTTATAAAGGTTTGTATATAGGTCCCTAAGAGAACCATAATGAAATTTGATATTTCGTGCTTCTAATAAATAGACATGATGATTTAAGTTGAAAGTTACTCGTAATATTAGATCATGGTAGAAATTATAGAATGTCTCAAGAGAATATGTGGCTTAGATATTTAATTAAATGATTATCTAAATTCTTGATGTCAAATTTATAAAATCAAACAAACTTTCCCTCACCTAATATTTTTCCCCAAAGTTTGGGATAAATTAGAGATATTGAATGTCCTAGAGAATTAAAAGAATAATCTGGAGTTTTATTTAAAAGAAAAGAAAAGAAGATAGTAGTGTCTTGTTGGACTCAGACTTTGGATTTGGGTACAGATCAGGAGGTGGAATCTTCTCCCTCAAGTAGAATCCATGGAGTTCCGCGAATCAGTAGAGATCCCAACTTACTCTAGCATCCCTCTCCCTTTATAGACTCCCTCTCTCTCATCTAGTCATGGTATTAACTCTGAGAGACCCTAATGATCCAAACAATATTTAGATTCACCATTATCAGCAAGGAATATGATAATTTCCAATCTAGTGGAAAGACCATATCCAAGGGAAGAGAGTCATCAAATTTATCTTCAGGCCCCCTACCATATAGAGTATAGAAAGCTCACACTTGACTGGAATAATCCTTTCCCAATCTCAATTGCACACCAAAATTAATGAAACATCACAATAAACACCACCCCAACTTTTGAGGTCTCGACCCCATATCGAGTCTTGAAAGTATCTTCGGCCTATTGCTTGGCCCTAAAGTAGCAAAACAAGCCCATGAGGAAACTCCAACACCTACCATTGCTTGAGGGAGCTTGAGTGGTGCTATCCATTAGCAAAATCTGATCTCTAGAGTATCTTACTAGAGGAAGGTCAATAGGCCATTATGAAATGTTGGAGTGTTTGATGGAGGAGACTAGCATGAATCAATAAAGTTTCTTCAACTCTAAAAATGTGCCTTACCCTAGTAAGATTTGACCACCCAACCTTGATTCAAAGGGCTCGTTGGCATCAGGGAGTCATTGTGGACTCAACCCGACCTTTGGCCATGCTTTATGAGGCAAGTCGCTTGGGGTCAACCATGGGGTAGACTCCCTGGCATGCTACTATGCATAGAAGACATGGCGTAGAAGATCCCCTTGATAGTTTTACCCCCTAATCTATTGGGGCATGATTATATCATTCATATCACAAGGGTATTGTAACACCCCTGACCTGGGTTCTGACCTAACCATAGCGGTTTTGCTTAAGTAAGATTCTTATAACTTGTTCTTATCTTTTGAGAAAAGTAATTAAGGACTTTGTGAAGTTTATTCTCAAAATTTGGCTTATATGCAAACTATGTGTGCATTTTAAGATAATCTAAGTGAAAAATGGAATTTACCCAAAACAAAGGATCATGTTGCAAATGTTACATGTGAAATATATTCTATGTGTTTTGTA
The DNA here is from genome assembly GCA_963693085.1 of Alisma plantago-aquatica. Taxonomy (NCBI): domain Eukaryota; kingdom Viridiplantae; phylum Streptophyta; class Magnoliopsida; order Alismatales; family Alismataceae; genus Alisma; species Alisma plantago-aquatica. The sequence continues at coordinate 160,897,992 of OY856409.1, read as the reverse complement.
TGTCATGAAAGAGAATATGATGCTAAGTGGTGGCTTGTGTAAAGCCTAAACCCTAAGTGAGAACTTGTGTAAATGATGCTAAGTGCTTGGTGCATCAATTGTAGTACAATTTGCAATATGTATAAAATGTAGGGATAATGTGTAATTTACCACCTCTACATTATTCTTACTCTTTCTTAGTGTTACCTAGAGGAAATAAAAAAGAGGAGGAAATATTTTTGAAGCGTCTCAAAGTATTAACACTCTTAATAATACAGAAAATAAGGAAATGCATAAGTTGCCGTTATACATGTGAACCATATCGATTGTGGGCTAAGGAAAGGAGCCCCTATCAGCCATAAAGCCATAGGTAGAGCATACTATTGGTTTGTGGAGCCTTGTCTTGACCCATGACAGGCAAGGCACTTCAAGGGAGAATAAAGCATCGATTTTCAACTCGCCTTGGAAATGGTGGAGTTGAATAAATAATAAGTTAGTGGAAGAGAGCTTGCCCTAGGAGGCAACTCAAGGGCCGCCCCTTATCTTTTCCTTATCCTTTTTTCATGACAAAATAATAAGTTCCATACAAGAAAAATCATGTGTCGACCTTGCATGGCTGGGTGGCATGAAACACCTTAACTAAGTGACACCTATGACTATCTTATCAATGAACCTCAAGTATAAATAAATTAACCTTCATTTGTTGGCAAGATTTTCAGATCTAGCAAATGCCCTTTTCTCTTATATTGTGAAACATCACTTCTTGTGTCACCCATGGTAAAGACGGTTGAGTGGTATCAGCCAAAGAAGAGAGATATTGTCCAAGGAAGGTTGAAGCAACCAATTACGGTGATATCACCCAAATGATGAAGGATATCGTGCAACAGCTTGGAGCCCAAGTCTTGAAGCTTGAAGAAGGTCCATCCTTAACCTTGGAATGTGAGTAAGTGAAGCTAGCTTGAACCTTGGAAGCTCATAAGAGGTGGGCTATATAACTTAAACCCTTCAATATTGTTTATCCTTTCTTCAATATTATTAAAATTATTGATTATTTGCAATTAGGGTTTCCTATGATCAATTGATATAATCATAAGTTCCAATATGTAATTAGGATTGTTATTCATAATCTTGAATTAGATTAATGATCTTGAGGTTGATGATCATGACATCATCATTGGATACCCGATATAAGTTGATTACCCATGAACAACCCGATATGGTGTCCAAGATGGATGGCCGATATGATATCCAAGATGGATGGATGATATGGTGTCCAAGATAGATGGTTGATATGGTGTCCAAGATGGATGGACCATATGGTCACTACTACGAAAGTGCCTTTTAGTGTCGGTTGTTTAACCCCCTTTGGCGTCGGTTTCTGAACGACGCCTATGCGGGCACCGCTAAAAGGTTGGACACTTCAGCGTCGGTTAAAAAACCGACGCCTATTTAATATAAAGGCGTCGGTGTTTTATAATAAACCGACGCCAAAAGGGTTCGCGCCACAGAAAACAGCGTCATCTAGGACGCTTTCTGCGTCGGTTATATACTAAAAAACCGACGCAGAAAAGTGTCCTAGATGACTCCCATTTCCTGTGGCGCGAACCGTTTTGGCGTCGGTGTTCAACAAAAAACCGACGCTGTAAGTCTGTGCTGACGGTTATCGGTAAATAACCGACACCTATATCTATTTTTTTTTATAAATCTGTTTGCAGGCCTACTGTGGCTGGTCAGCAGGATGAGAACCTGCAGTTCAGTTTTCTGAACTGCAGGTTTACGACATCCATTGATATCGGCCTACAAACAGGCCACAAACCTGCAAAATTAACATAAAAAGATTCACACAAGTAGATACATTCAGACATCAATTCAATTGTCACGTTCACACATATAGAATCATTCAAATACATGTTTTAACATTCAGAAACATTCATTTACAAAGTATCATTCATCATCACTATCAACATCCCAATTATATCTAACAGTTTATGACCCCACATGCCTTCCTCCCCAGTTCCTGCCGCTAGACAACCACACAATGGATCCAAGAGGATATGCAGGCATTTGCCAAAGACTATAGGTTGAGTTAACTATTGAGTTAACTCAGCCTATAGTCTTTGGCGAACGCCTGCAATCCTCTTGGATCCATTGTGTGGTCGTCTAGTGGCAGGAACTGAGGAGGAAGGCATGTGGGGTGATAAACTGTCAGGACTAGCACAGCAAGTTGCGATGGAGGTGGAGACGACGACGACGGTGGTGCTTCAGGCGACACCTGCTTGGCCGGGTAGGGCTCGGCGAAAGGGTTCAACTGCGGCATGGCTTCGATGTAGTAGAGGGAAGGGAGGGGTTCAGAATCCTACGAGAAACGTTTAGAGATGAGGATATTACTGCGGAGGAGGAGGAAACGGTAGACGATATCTCGAGTTGGAATGTCCTCTCCGCGCATCAAGTTGCTCCAGTGCTTCAGGGGGTACATGTGCATCATCAACCTAAAATTTGACAAAAATAAACACACTGAATTAGGCCAATATAGAAATATAGGATATATGACATAACTAGAAGATAATGAATTTTATAGAAATACATGATATGTTTTTAGAACTTACATTGGTATCCTCGCCATGCTCGTCATGGACAACATGCTCATCATGGACTTCATGCTCATCATGAACATCATTCTCATCATGGTCAGCCATCTGAAAATGTCATAAAAAGGCAAACATTTAGCATTTGTATCAACTAGAAAAAGGAAAACATTTAGCATTTGTATAAATTAGAAAAAGGAAAACATTTACCATTTGTATAAACATACATGTCTCTAAAATTGTGATCTTTTATCAATTAACAATCCTTCATTGTGATCTCCGTGCACATATAAGTCATCATTAGCTTCAATATTTTGTGGAGTTGGCAACCCAACTGAGAATGGACTGGAGTCATCATACTTATCATAGTACTCTTCTTCATCTATAGGATCTTCAATGAACTGTCTTTTACCATGAAGAACAACCGACCATTTATCATTTGCAGGATCATCGATATAGAATATTTGTTTTGCCTGTGATGCCAATATGAATGGTTCAGCCTTCTCGCCAATCATTTCAAAGTTCACCAAAGTGAAACCCAATTCATCCACTATAACTCCTTTGGTGTTATCAACCCAATTACATTTAAAGAGCGGAATATTGAAATCTATGTAGTCAAACTCCCAAATGTCTTCAATGACACCGTAATATGACATTTTAGCTTCACGTGGACTCTTATCCTTTGCACTTGCAAAGTACATAGTTGACGCTTGAAGAGTGACCCCACTATTTTGGACGACACTCTTATCATCTTGGCGCTTTGTGTAATATGTGAATCCATTAATGTCAAACCCTTCATAAGACATAACATTCAGTTTTGGTTTAAAGGCGAGACATTTGATAGTTTCTGTAATATCATTTGGTGTTTGAGATAGTTGATGTAAGACTTTATCTTCAAACCACTTAGTAAAAGTCTTATTATGCTCTCTAGCAAGCCACATTGAACTTGCTCGAGGATGTTGTCTCTTTATGAAATTGGTATGTTCCTCGATATAAACACTCACTTCGTCCATATTATGTAAAATATACAAGTGAGCTTGTTCCAACTGCTCACGGCTGATTACTTTCACCCGTGATCCCAAAATTCCTTTGCCCTCCTCAATATTCTTGTCATTATCAGGAGTGTCATTACCATTGAGAAAGTCATTGCAGAAATCCATAACCTCTCTCGCCACATAACCTTCAATAATACTCCCTTCAGGACGATAACGGTTTCGAACATCACCTTTAAAAACGCTCATGTATCGTTCAAAGGGATACATCCAATGCAAGAAAACCGGTCCCAAGATTTTCACTTCCCTAGTCAAGTGGACAACAAGATGTACCATGATATCAAAGAACGAAGGAGGGAAATACATCTCAAGCTGACATAGGGTAACAACCACTTCTCTTTGCAAATTATCGAGAGTATCAGGGTCAATAACTTTGCTGCATAGACTGTTGAAAAAGAAACAAAGTCTGGTAATTGCAAACCTTACATGCTTCGGCAATATAGATCGAATTGCCACGGGCAATATTTGTTGCATTAGAGTGTGACAATCATGAGATTTAAGACCTATCAACTTCAGATCTTTCATTGATACCAATCTACGGATGTTGGATGAGTAACCATGTGGCACCTTAACATTTACCAAGCATTCACAAAAAGTTTTCTTCTCCTTTCTAGACAACGTGTAACAAGCGGGAGGTAAGTATGTTCTTTTATTACCCATTTCACGTAATTCTGTTAATTCTGACCTTATTCCCATTTCACGTAGGTCCAGTCTGGATTTTATCCCATCTTTAGTCTTACCTGGTATATTTAATAGAGTACCAATGATGCTATCACAGACATTTTTCTCAACGTGCATTACATCGATACAATGCCTGACTGACAAAGAACTCCAATAAGGAAGATCCCAAAATATTGACTTCTTTTTGAATGAAGAATTGCCACTCCGTGTGGCCATACTACATTGTGATTTCTTACCAAATTCATTGACAATGTCTTTTACTCTTTCATAAACAACATCCCCTGGTATAGGTTTAGGTGCACTCCGTTCATCATTCCATCCATTGAATGCTTTGCGCTTCCTACGATACGGATGGAATTTTGAAAGAAACCTTCGATGACCAAGATATACAGTCTTGCCGCCATATTTTAGTCTTATTGAATCAGTGTTTTCTTCACATATAGGACACGCTTTAGCTCCTTTGACACTATATCCAGACAAATTCCCATATGCCGGAAAGTCATTAATAGTGCAAAACAACATAGCATGCAAACGAAATGTCTCTCTTGCTGAAGCATCATAGGTCATCACACCTTCAGCCCAAAGTTTCTTTAAGTCATCAATCAAAGGTTCAAGATAAACATCGATATCATTACCGGGTTGTTTAGGGCCCGATATCAACAATGACAACATAACGTACTTATTTTTCATACACAGCCAGGGAGGAAGATTGTATATAACAAGCATGACTGGCCAAGTGCTATGTTGGCTGCTCAATGTCCCGTACAGATTCATCCCGTCTGTACAAAGCCCAAGTCTTAGATTCCTGACTTCTTCACCAAATTCAGGGAACAATACATCAATCTTCTTCCACTGTGGGGAATCAGACGCATGTCGTAGGATCCCATCATTATTTTTCTTAACATCTGCATGCCACCTCAAATTCTTCGCATCTTTCGGATTTGCAAACAAGCGTTGAAACTGTGATGTTATAGGTAGATACCACAACACCTTGGCAGGAGAACCAGTTTTGGACTCCCCTGAAGTCGTCAATTTATATCGTGACGCACCACATTTTGGACAATCTTTCAAATCTACATAGTCCTTTTGAAATAATACACAATCATTTGGGCATGCGTGTATCTTTTTGGCCTCCATTCCCATTGGGCACAACATTTTCTTTACCTGGTATGTTGAGATTGGCAGCTCGTTTCCTTCAGGAAGAATTTCTTTCAACAAAGTCAACAATTCAGTGAAGCTTTTGTCGCTCCATCTATTGTTAGCTTTCAACTTATACAATCTCAGCACAGCGCTAAGCTTCGTAAACTTAGCACAGCCTGTGTATAACGGTATCTCAGCATCATGCACAATGTTTGTAAAGATAGGAGGTGGATCGGTGTGCTCTACCCTACAACTATCCAGCATCGCATCAACAATGTCTGCTGGAACTGGTTCGTTCACATTTACGTCATCGGAGGCAATTTCTTCTTCCACCCAAGCACTGCTATTGACATCTACTGGATTCGATTTTGAAATCTCTCCATGCCAGTGCCATTCTGTATAGCCTTGTACAATCCCGTTGCACATGACATGACTTTTGATTTCCTCACCAGTGTTGAGTTTCAAGTTGTTACCGCAATGCCTACGTGGACAGTAGAACCTATCTGTAGGTTTTTTCCTATGTTCCTCGGCAAATCTAATAAACTGATCAAGACCAGATATAAACTCTGGGGTGCAACGATTACGAATGGACATCCATGATCTATCCATTCTATGATCAGAGAAAGCAAGTATATATTAGGAAAGCAAGTATATATTAGGAAACAAGTATATAAGCAAGTATGTCGTATTACAGTTCATCATTAAGAAAGATATAAGCAAGTATGTCGTATTAAAATAGACTAAACAATAAAAGAATTTTTTTTTGAGGCAAGACAATATGAGAAAATAGTAGTGTAATCATGTAAATGGGAACATTCATGGGAACACACACTTCAGTTATAAGCATTCATGTAGCAACTTACAGTTCCATTCATGGGAACACACACTTTAGTTATAAAAATAACTAAACAAAGGGGTTGGTGTACCCCTAAACATGCGCATAATTAAAAAAACTATTACTACAGACAAGTCTAGATAGATAGACAACTAAATACTACACCAACATGGTCCCGCATGCATCAGTAACTTCTTTTTGATGATGAAGCTGTGTCACGAAGCTCCTCACTGTATTTAGACGAATCTGAACTGATAGGGGCCTCAGATTCAGATTTGTCTGAGCTGATATGCGACGCCGTGCGCTCATACCGCAGAAGATGATCGGGGGTCTCGCAGTTGCTGTTGGTTATCCAAACTTTGATGGAATTATCGCCAACTGGACGGAGAAAAAGCTTATTCCAACGGACCACATGTAGCTCTCCAATCCAATCACGCCAACCGGATTTTGATACAAGATTTCCCGCCAAATCATACTCAACCTCGATTACATGTGAATAATTTCCAAAAGTTAGGGTCACTTTACCAGGCATGTAGTGTCTTCCTTTTAGAAAATGCCAATGTTTGGGTATGACCAATTGGTTTAAGGAACGATCATCTAGGATGATGTCTAATTGTTCTTCAATAGGGAACGTTAACATTGACATAGAGGCCCAATTCATAGTCATTGTTATGGGAAGACAGAGACTGCACAATATTAGTATTAACAAAGTGTAAGTACATATAACGATGTTATATATTTTCTGAAAAAGTTGTATAACATCTAGTTAACCTTTTAAACAAGTATATATTAGGAAACAAGTATATATTAGTCAATCTTGGACGGGTTTCTAGGCCAACAAACACATTTGATGTCAATCTTATATATAATAAATGTGTACCACCTATCCCATCCTTGAACACCTAATCGCACTTAGGATGTAAGTGTATAATGTGTATTTGGTTTTCAAGAAAATTTCGGCAGCATTTCCCCGTTGTTCTCTAAGTACATATGTACTTAGAGAACAAACGGGGAAATGCTACCGAAATTTTCTCGAAAACCCAATACACATTATACACTTACATCCTAAGTGAGATTAGGTGTTCAAGAACAGTCCCAAACTGGGGACTATCCAAGATTTACTCCTACTGAGTAAATCTTGGACGGGTTTCTAGGCCAACAAATACATGTGTTGTCATTCTTATATAAACCCTATAATTCATGAAATCATTCTAATTCAATTTAATATGTTGGGATCACATAATTATATAATGACATCAGAATATATAGAAGAATCATAATTAACATGATTAACAACATGCTCATCAAACTAGGGTTTTCTTGAATATCATCTAATAAATCAAGAATTTCATAGTTTCAAACATGCAATAATTCACAATGCAATGTTATAAACTATAGGCAACATGGATAGATGAAATAAATAAACATCCAGCATCTATCACTTATTCAATCTTCAAGAAACCTTGACAAACATCCAACATCTATCACTTATATAATTTGCATGTATATACACCCTAAAGTGCCACAAATCATATAATAAAACTATCATGTTATGATATTAGGACCACTTAAAGCAGATTAGGCACATTAAGCAAGCAGAGTAGGGAGCCAATTTCGTGCAAATAGATTAGGCAAGCAGATTAGGTCTGCAGGTACCTGGGCAAGAAGAGTAGGGTGAGGTCGAGCTGGTTGAGTACGTGGGTGGCGGCTGACGAGCTCCAGAACCGGCGGCAGTGACTCCGACGAGCAGGAGCGTCAGCCGCAGCAGGCAGGCAGGCAGCCAGGCGGTGGCAGGCAGGCAGCGGCCAGGCGGAGGAGAAGGAGAAGGGGGTACGGCGGCGCCGGTTCTCAGGCGTGGCAGGCAGGTGGGCACCAGGCGTTGCGGCGGCGCCGGTTGTCAGGCGTGGCAGCGGCACAGGCGGTTGGAGCAGCAGGGCGGGCAGCAGGGGTGCCAGAGAAGAAACGCGTCGGAGAGGGGCGCCGGAGAGGGGACGCCGGAGATGGGGCACCGGAGAGAAGCGCCGGAGAAAAACTAGTACCAGCAGCAGAGAAATCACCGGAGAAATCGCCGCAATAGGGAAATAGGGTAGCAATGAAACATAAGAAAGGGGTAGAGTCGGGCGATCGAAGGTTATGAAGTTCCCCAATAGCGTCGGTTGTTTACAACAACTGACGCCTAAACATCTTTACCGTCAGTCGTTCGCAACATCCGACGTCCATTTGGACGATATTTTCATGAAAATGTTTGGCGGGAACCACATTCAGCGTCGGTGATTAAAGGACGACCGACGCGGAAAAGGACACTTTTCGCGCAAATTTCCATTGCACATAAGCGTCGGTGTTTTAACTACAGACTCGACGCCGAAAGTGACATTATTTTTTTCGCTCGAAAATTGGATGACATGATGCGTCGGTTTTGTATAAACAACCGACGCTGTATACAAAGCGGTACCCGTGTTTGGCTGGTCTTTGAATATAGACGTCGGTTCTTCTAAATAACCGACGCCTTTAATATAAGGCGTCCGTGTTCCTTAATAACCGACGCCCAGAAAAGCAACACTGAATGCTATTTCTGTAGTAGTGGGTGTCCAAGATGGATGGCCGATATGGTGTCCAAGATGGATGGCTGATATGGTGCCCTTTGATGGTACACAATATGGTAACCCTAGGTGGGTACACGATATGATCTCAAACATATGGCAAGTCCAATGTGAGTGCACGATATGGTAACCTTAGATTCAGCCTGATATGGAAACCCTAGAGGTAATCCGATATGATGGAAGACTAATGTGGAGGTCTAAATTGAAATGGACATGGCTAGCTAAGGAGAAGAACCATTATAATATTGTTGAAAAATGGCAAAGCCATAATGGTATGCTTGATATGGTGAACCCTAATACACGATACAAGGATATAGTACACTCCTATACCCAAAATGAGGATGTGGTTATACCACATGACCAAATTGAATACTTGACAAGACAATATATGCATGACATTATCAATCATGCTACTTGATATGGTAGGCATGTCCTCAATTATTAAGATTGACTAAGTGATGAATATGAGTAATGTAATAGTGAGATACAATGAGCTTAACTTATTTGATATTGATAAGGTTGAATACCTTAAAGGTATGAACTAAGAAATTTACATCCTAGTAAGGATGAGAGAGAAACTAAGACTTGAAAGATGAGTATGTATTTGGCATACCTTAACTCAAAATGACTACATTATTTGATGATAAGTGATATGCCCTAATCCCGGTATGATGGTATGATTTCTCCACACAATGAAATAATTATTTGTTATAATGATATATGCATTCTCAAGCATAATAGAATAAGTATTATTCATCATGCTTCCCGATATGGTAGGCATGCTCTAATCCATTAAAAATGTCTAAGTGATGTATGTTGTGTGATTAGTATTGGGTTATAATGAGATTAATATAATTTAATGATGTTAAGGTAACAAACCTTAAGAGGAGAATTAAATAAGATGCAATCAATATCCTATTAAGGATAAGAGAGAAAGACTTTAACATGGGCGGTGAATATGTGGGGAAGCATGTGCTGATGCTCCTATGATGAGTGGAGTATTAATTAGGGTTTCATTATAGACATTATGATCTTGAATCCCTAATTGGTATTAAAAGAGAAATCCAACCCTAATGAAGGGTGATGATATGCTTATAAAATCATAATCGGTTAAATTGAGATGATCCTAACCCTAGTAATGAGAGGGATGAACTTTCTTATATCACAAAAATGATGTAGATAATCCTATCCCTAAGCATTGGTAGAATGTACTTCTCATTAAGATTGAACAATGATATTAAAAGAGGTTTTTCATCCTAAAGCGTACACTATCCCTGAATCATGAAATGATGAATATCGCTAGATATGAGCGAAGATGTCCTATATTGATAGACTTAGATGGGTCTTGTAACTATATAACAAGTAGTCTAATGTCTTCAAGGATAAGTTTTTGCCTAGAATGAGGTGACAAGATGTTTTATGAACTATGTGAGTTATGTGAAATGCTTATACAGAAAGTAAAGAAGAATACCAAGATCAGAGAGCCTAGAGATATTAGTTACTTGTTACAGAGGTGTTAATACTATGTGGGGGTTTAGGGGTCTGAATTCCTAGACTCAGTAATAATGATGATAATGAAATCTAGAAATCTTTAATCGATTAAATATAAACTTAATTCTTTAGAGAGGATATGTTCCATAGTATTCCCATAGACATGTGTTGAAGAAGTTGAGTAGAAGACATAATAATCATAAATTTTAACTTAAGGCAACAAGCATGGCCAAGGAAGAGTTATGTGTTATGTGATACAAATTCAATAAGATATGTGGATTATGTGAATAAATATTTGGGTATGCTAACCAGAAGTGATGATCATCGACTAAATGGTGACTAAGTGGTGCCATTACTCAATTATGGGTTAAAGGTTGAATACCCAAGCATGATGATGATAAGAGAATGAAATTTCTAAGTGATCTATGTGACTTTGTGAATTTGAAAGTATCTAATAGAATTATGCTTTTTTTCTTTGTAGCATTCATTATAATTCTTTCCTGTAGTTTGGTCAATGTTAAAAGATACATAAATGCACTTAATTAAGCAAGATGAATATTATCATGTAGTTTCCCAGACCATAGACCCATTCAGTGTCAGCATTTGCTGAATGGCGAAAAGAGTTTTTTACTCAGAACGCATAATTTTGGAATATGTGATATTATAAGGGTCCTCAGTAAGGGTGCTCAGTGGACTCCTTAAATACATCATATTGCTCAGTGTACTTCCTGATAAAATCATAACAGGATCGCTCAATAGTCATCCTGATAATCCGAAAAAGTTAAGTGTTCTTCTCTCGAAGGGAATATATGCTACGACAGTAACTCTATAGCGAGGATGCTGCTATACCTCGACATACTTAATTGCAACAGACACAAGATGTCATGCTGAGCCTAAGTGTTCTCGTGCTGACCGATAAAGGAAAGGTCTTGACAGTTAGTTCTTTCATTGACCTTGTATGGTACCAATTTTGACTTACTAGTGGTCGGTTGGAGTATGAGTGGTATATCTCATCTCCTCTGGGCATAAGTATGAATGTGAACATGTAATCATCCGCATAGTACATTCTTTTAAGGACTAAATATGAAAACATTGGTTGATGCCTTATTACTTTTATACATCTTGCTAGATAGATGTTATACATGCTCTTCATATTCCTTTTCAAGCAAAAGATGAATTATAGATCTGTTATTAATATCCTTGGTTGGTACTTGAAGATATATCTGTCAAATAAATAGAATGCATGCAATTCAATTTTTATTATTTTTTATGATATTAATATTGCTGGAAGAATTATATCTCTCGCTGGGAAAATAATCTCACCATGTGGGGTCCAAAATTTTTAGGTGGTCGTGAACGAGTGATTAGGAACCAAGCTACAAAAGAAGGATCGTGTCAGCAAGAACAATAGTAGTATCTTCAGGTTGAGCAGGTTGTCTGTCAGGGTTTTCTAGGTAGATGTCTATGTGTGGTCTCTGTACTCTCAGGTCCTTGGGAGATAGTTCTTAGTGGTTTTGACAAATGATTTGAGATTTTGATTTGATTATCTCAAGGATTTAATAATGTTATTGTGTATATATCAGAGTAAAGCATCTGATACTTGTTATCCTCGAGAAGAGAGAGAACATTGAATGTATAACGTGAACCATGTGTATATGAGGCTTTGGTTCCCTATGTATGAATTTTCTGGAAGATGAACCTAAGTACAAAATGGTTTTAATTTTTTTTTTGTAAATTTTATTAATTGTGGTAATTTTTTGCTTTTACTGGTGATGGCTTGATTTGTAATTGAGTTGTCACAAAGTTTTGGTATCAATGCTTAAAGTTCACTGAGTCTGCAGAGACATAGGACTAAGGTGTTGCGTCTATGTGAGTATCCTCCGGTATACCCTATAGTGACTTCTTCTTTCGTAGAAGAAAGGGTGAAGTTTAAGAATGATTGGAGAATATGAGGAACACATTGCTTAGAGCAATGTTGTTTGCACCAGGAATAGGTGCAAGGTTGGTGCAAGGGATCAAGCAAGGGAAGAACGAGTTCCTGAGAATTTCCATCTTGACCCAATCAAGATAAGAGAATCCTACTTTTTATGCTCTTTTTAGGATGATTTGGACAACAGTGATGCATATAGTAGACTGGATACTAACATTACAACCTAGGTTACCAGTCCTCAATGAAGAAACTGTGAGTTCTGAAAAGGTTCCTAAATGACATAGTCATGTTGGAACAGTGGAAAATGTGGGAAGAGTTAACCTATGAAGAGAAGATAGACTCTACCATAAGTAAAGACAGATAGTATATCTGTGATAGCAGTACCCAAGGAGGGACAATAAGATGAGAATTAAGGAAAAGTGTCTACAATTCTGGAAACATTTGTCTAGTTGTTCTAAAAAGACCATAGTTTTTGGTGTCACTAATGTAATAAATGCTTAGTGCTCTAGAATAGTAACTACTAAGTAAAGGCAAAAGTCCTAACCTCCCACATGTAAGAGCTTTTGACTTTTCTTTTACAATCAGTAGTAAGACTGATAAGACCATGGCATGAGGATAAAACATGTTATAGATACAAACATGTTGAGCATACCAAACCCTTTTGTTTGAAAGAATGGAGGAAATGACCCAACAACCAAGGAAAACTTGGCAGGGCATACGAAAGTTACAACTCAATAGGGTAAAAAGGCAAAAACAACAATATGAAACAATTAGACTCTATGTGTTGAGTCAACCTGAAGCGGTAGATGACGCGAGGGGCAACAATCAGATAGAGCTATCTCATTTTGGTATGCCTTCTTTTGATTTTAACTGATAAGAATAAGGGGTATTGTTGTTAGGAACCTCTCTATTAATGAATCTATGAGAGCATAGGGAAGGAATAGTGAGAACTAGAATTTATAATCTGTTCAGAGGTGATGCTTCGAGAAAATTCAGGGATGCTAAGTCCTATGCCTTGGTAATACATAAAGTAAAAGATAGATTGTTATCTCTCTAATTATTCTGATCAAGTGGTCATTTTGAGACAATCTAGTAAGCCTAACAAGACTGGAAGTATGGCATGGGTATTTTCATCACATCCCAAGTGTAGTAAGATGGAATTAGAGAAGATCTCAGATCAATCTTTGTGTGTAAGAGGAAGTCATAAGTATAATCCTTATGGTAAGAGGAAGTAGAATGAGGGAGATGATCCCTATTCAATAAGGTCTTTGTGAATAGTAAAGATACTTTCCATAAAATGGAAATAGAAAATGTTATGAAAATATAGAATGCTCATAAACATGTTAGACAAAGACAAAGAAAGGAATGAAACAAAATAGGAGATTGCTAAGTGAACTTTCTCAACTGAAAAGGGATTGCTAAGTGAACTTTCCCAATTGGAAAGGGATTGATAAGTGAACTTTCTCAACTGGAATGGGATTGCTAAGTGAGCTTTCCCAACTGAAAAGGGATTGCTAAGTGAACTTTCCCAACTGGAAAGGGATTTCTAGGTGAACTTTCCCAACTGGAAATGGATTGCTAAGTGAACTTTCCCAACGGAAAAGGGATTGCTAAGTGAAATTTCTCAACTGAAAAGGGATTGCTAAGTGAACTTTCCCAACTGAAAAGGGATTGCTAAGTGAACTTTCTCAACCAAATAGGGATTTCTAAGTGGACTTCCCTAACTAAAGGATTGTTAAAGGTTGCTAAGTGGACTTCCTCAGCTAAATATATGTTTCCTCTTTGATGTACAACCTTGGGTAATGATAGCGGTATGTTCCTTCCTTTTATAAACATGGAAATCAATTGAGTTTTATGACACTTGATGAGCATGAGTTAGAAACATTCATTTGAGGGGTACTTAGAAAAGTATCAGTTCATTTGGGACTTTGGTTCCAAAATTAAGATATTTGTATATATATAATGTCTCAAGATTAAAAGATGGATCCTTTTGTCTGTATAACTTTGGTATTAGTAATAGGGATATGGGAATGATTAGGATGTGATGGGTTTTTAACACATGTGAAGAATACCAAGATGAGGAATTCTGCTACCCAAGATGTGCCAGATGATATGAGAGATTTAGAATATAACTTTTGATAAAATGAATAATGTTTGGTAACTTAGAAGGACGAACCTTGAGATAACTATAATATGGAGATCATATGTTAGGGGTTTATGCTCTGCATAAACACAACATCAATAAAGAGGTACTAATTGAAGGGACAATTGTAAAGTCATTTTAAGAAAAAACTTATCAAGATAAAAACTGATTCCTTAAAAATGTCCCTATCTAGATCTATTGAGGGAACATATGCCTAGACTCTATAGATACCTCTGAGATAAGTTCTTCTTTGACAAGTATCCTCTCCCTATTATAAGAAAATAAACAGCTAACGAGATAGTGGATACAAGTCAAAAGAAATCTAGTGTTGAACCAACAAATTAGACTGATACAATAGAGGTATAATTAAACTTGCAGTCCCAAATGAAGAACATGATGTAACTCTAGTCCGGGAAGGACAATTGAGTATAACAAATTTTATAATAATCGTGTGTGAAAGAACCTTGTGCCGGTTAAAGTTTTGTATTATCTCCATGACATCAGGATGTTATGTGTAAACCTTGTGATATGATGCATGTACAACAACTGTCTCCTTTTATTCTGGATTTCGGGGACTAAATCCTTGTTAGGGGCTTATAATTGTAACACCCCTGATCTGGGTTCTGATCTAACCCTGGATGTTTTTCTTAAGTAAGATTCTTATAACTTATTCTTATCTTTTGAGAAAATTAATTAATGCCTTTGTGAAGTTTTTTCTCAAAATTTAGCATATATACAAACTATGTGTGCATTTTAAGATAATCTAAGTGAAAAGTGCAATTTACCCAAGACAAAGGTCATGATGCAAATGTTACATGTGGAATATATTATAAGTGTTTTGTATGTCATGAAAGAGAATATGATGCTAAGTGGTGGCTTGTGCAAAGCCTAAACCTTAATTGAGAACTTGTGTAAATGATGCTAAGTGCTTAGTGCATCAATTGTAGTACAGTTTGCAATATGTACAAAATGTAGGGCAAATGTATAATTTACCACCTCTACATTGTTTTTACTTTTACTTAGTGTTACCTAGAGGAAAGAGAAAGAAGGAGGCAATATGTTTGAAGCATCTTAAAGTATTAGCACTCTTAATAATATAGAAAACAAGGAAATGCATAAGTTGAAGTTATACATACGAACGATATCGATTGTGGACTAAGGAAAGGAGCCCCTATAAGCCATAGAGCCATAGGGAGAGCATCCTATCAGTTTGTGGGGCCTTGGCTTGACCCATGACGGGCAAGGCACTTCAAAGGAGAATAAAGCATCATTTTGCAACTCACCTTGGAAATGGTGGAGTTGAATAAATAATAAGTTAGTGGAAGAGAGCTTTCCCTAGGAGGCAACTAAGGGGCCGTCCCCTAATCTTTTCCTTATCCTTTTTGCATGAAAAAATAATAAGTGGCATACAAGAAAAATCATGTGTCGACCTTGTAGGGCTAGGTGGTATGAAGCACCATAAGTAAGTGACACCTTTGATTCTCTTATCAATGAACCTCAAGTATAAATACCTTGACCTTCATTTGTTGGCAAGATTTTCAGATCTAGAAAATGCCCTTTTCTCTTGTATCGTGCAACATCACTTCTTGGTTTCCCATGGTAAAGAGGGTTGAGTGGTATCAGCCAAAGAAGAGAGATATCGGCCAAGGAAGGTTGAAGCAACCAATTACGGTGATATCACCCAAATGATGAAGAATATTGGGCAAGATCTTGGAGCCCAAGTCTTGGATCTTGAAGAAGGTCCATCCTCAACCTTGGAACATGAGGAAGTGAAGCTTGAAGCTTGGAAGCTCATAAGAGGTGGGTTATATAACTTAAACCCTTCAATATTATTTATCCTTTCTTCAATATCATTAAAATTGTTGATTATTTGCAATTAGGGTTTGCTATGATCAATTGATATAATCATAAGTTCCAATATGTAATTAGGACTGTTATTCATAATCTTAAATCAGATTAATGATCCTGAGGTTCATGATGATGACATCATCATTGGATACCCGATATCAGTTGATTACCCATGAACAACCCGATATGGTGTCTAAGATGGATGGCCGATATGATGTCCAAGATGGATGGCTGATATGGTGTCCAAGTTGGATGGACAATATGATATCCAAGATGGATGGTCGATATTGTGTCCAAGATGGATGGTTGATATGGTGTCCAAGATAGATGTCCGATATGATGTCCAAGATTGATGGCCGATATGGAGTCCAAAATGGATGGCCGATATGGTGTCCAAGAGGGATGGTCGATATGGTGTCCAAGATGCATGGCCGATATGGTGCCCCTTGATGGTACATGATATGGTAACCCTAGGTGGGTGCACTATATGATCTCCAACATATGGCAAGTCCAATGTGAGTGGATGATATGGTAACCTTAGATTGAACCCAATATGGAAACCCTAGAGGTAATCTGATATGATGGAAGACTAATGTGGAGGTCTAAATTGAAATGGACATGGCTAGCTAAGGAGAAGAACCAATATAATATTGTTGAAATATGGCAAAGCCATAATGGTATGCCCGATATGGTGAACCCTAATACACGATACAAGGATACATTACATTCCTATACCCGATATGAGGATGTGGTTATACCACATGACCAAATTGAATACTTGACAAGATGATATATGCATGACATTATCAATCATGCTACTTGATATGGTAGGCATATCCTCAATTATTAAGATTGACAATGTGACGAATATTAGTAATATAATAGTGAGATACAATGAGCTTAACTTATTTGATATTGATAAGGTTGAAGACCTTAAAGTTATGAACTAAGAAATTTACATCCTAGTAAGGATGAGAGAGAAACTAAGACTTGAAAGATGAGTATGTATTTAGCATTCCTTAGCTCAACATGACTACATGATTTGATGATAAGGGATATGTCCTAAGCCCGGTATGATGGTATGATTTCTCCACACAATGAAATAATTATTTGTTATGATGTTATATGCATTCTCAAGAATAATAGAATAAGTATTATTCATCATGCTACCCGATATGGTAGGCATGCTCTAATCCATTAAAAATGTCTAAGTGATGTATGCTGTGTGATTAGTATTGGGTTATAATGAGATGAATATAATTTAATGATGTTAAGGTAACAGACCTTAAGAGAGGAATTAAATAAGATGCAATCAATATCCTGTTAAGGATAAGAGAGAAAGACTTTAACATGGGTGGTAAATATGTGGGGAAGCATGTGTCGATGCTCCTATGATGAGTGGAGTATGAATTAGGGTTTGATTCTAGACATTATGATCTTGAATCCCTAATTGGTATTAAAAGAGAAATCCAACCCTAATGAAGGGTGATGATATTTGTACAATTATAATTAATTAAACCCCTGTAATGAGAGGGATGCACTTGCTTATATCACAGACAGATGATGTAGATAATCCTAACCCTAAGAATGGTTAGAATGTACTTCTCACTAGGATTGAAGAATGATATTAAAAGAAGTCTTTCATCCTAAAGTGACACTATCCCTGAATCGTGAAATGATGAATATCACAAGATATCAGCTAAGACGTACTATATTGATTGACTTAGATGAGTCTTGTAAGTTGTGTGGAATACATGTATAACAAGTATTCTAATGTCTTAAAGGATAAGTTGTTGCCTAGAATGAGGTGATGAGATGTTTTATGAACTATGTGAGTTATGTGAAATGCTTATATGATAAGTAAAGAAGAATACCTAGATTAGAGAACCTGGAGATTTTAGTTACTTGTTATAGAGGTGTTAATACTATGTGTGGGTCTAGGGGTCTGAATAGCTAGACCCAATTATCATGATGATAATGAAATCTTGAAATCTTTAATTGATTAAATATAAGCTTAATTCTTTAGAGAGGATATGTTCCTTAGTATTGTCATAGACATGAGTTGAAGTAGTTGAGTAAAAGACATAATAATCATGCATTTTAACTTAAGACAACAAGCATGGCCAAGGAAGATTTATGTGCTTTGTGATACAGGTTCAATAAGCTATGAGGATTATGTGAATAAATATCTGGGTCTGCTAACCCAGAAGTGATGATCATCTGCTAAGTGGTGACTAAGTGGTGCTAGTACTTAATTATGAGTTAAAGGTTGAATACCCAAGTATGATGATGATAAGAGAATGAAATTTCTAAGTGATCTATTCGACTCTGTGAATATGAAAGTCTCTAATAGAATTATGCTTTTTTTTTCTTTGTAGCATTCATTATAATTCGTGCCTGTAGTTTGGTTGATGTTAAAAGATACAGAAATGCCCTTAATTAAGCAAGATGAATATTATCATGTAGTTTCCCAGACCATAGACCCATTCAGTGTCAACATTTGCTGAATGGCAAAATGAGTTTTTACTCAGAACACATATTTTTGGAATATGTGATATTATAAGGGTCCTCAGTAAGGGTGCTCAGTGGACTCCCTAAATACATCAGATTGCTCAGTGTACTTCTTGATAAAACCGTAACAGGATCACTCAGTGGTCATCTTGGTAATCTGGGAAAGTTAAGTGGTCTTCTCCCAAAGGGAATATATGCTACGAAAGTAACTCTATAGCAAGGATGTCGCTATACCCCGACATAGTTAATTGCAGCTGACACAAGATGTCATGCTGAGCCTAAGTGTTCTCATGCTAACCGAGAAAGGAAAGGTCTTGACAGTAGGTTCTACCATTGACCTTCTATGGTACCAATTTCGACTTACTAGTGGTCGGTTGGAGTATGAGTGGTATATCTCATCTCCTCTGGGCATAAGTATGAATGTGAACATGTAATCAGCCGCATAGTATATTCGTTTAAGGGCTAAATATGAAAACATTGGTTGATGCCTTTTTACTTATATACATCTTTCTAGATAGATGATATGCATGTTCTTCATATTCCTTTTCAAGCAAAAGATGAATTATAGACCTGTTATTAATATACTTGCTCGGTACTTGAAGATATATATGTCAAACAAATAGAATACCTACAGTTTGGTTTTTATTATTTTTTGTGATATTAATATTGCTGGCAGAGAGTTATATCTCTCGCTGGGAAAATAGTCTCATCCCATGGGATCCCAAAAATTTAGGTGGTCATGAACAAGGGACTAGGAACCAAGATGTAGAAGAAGGATCGTGTCAGTAAGAACATTAGTAGTATCTTCAGGTTGAGCACGCTATCTATCAGGGTTTTCTAGGTAGATGTCTATGTGTCATCTCTATACTCTCAGGTCCTTGGGAGATAGTTCGTAGTGGTTTTCACAAATGTTTTGAGATCTTGGTTTGCTTATCTCAAGGATTTTATAATGTTACTATGTAAATATCAGAGTAAAGTGTCTGATACTTGTTATCTTCGAGAAGAGACAGAACACTGAATGTATAATGTGAACCATGTGTATATGAGGATTTGGTTCCCTATGTATGCATTTTCTAGAAGATGGACCTAAGTGCAAAATGGTTTCAATTTTTTTTTGTTAATTTTGTTAATTGTGGTAATTCTGTGCTTTTACTGGTGATGGCTTGATTTGTAATCGGGTCATCATTGGTATCAAGGACCTTTTTCATACCTTGAGACCAATCATGCTGGAGGCCCCCAGTTGAGATGGCTTTACCTCATTTGTTGGGGCCCGTCCTACAAACATTGAGGATATTATGTTAGGTGCTAATGTATCAATATCTATTTGGTCAATTAGTGACAATCTTCAATAAAATCTAGAAAATATTTGGTAGCTCATATTATAGTCAAACTATATAGTAGTTTTATTAGAAAAATATTTATATCATGAATAAAACTTAACCAAAGATTTATTATTATTACTATTCAAAAAGTATAGCTAAGACATGAATGCATGGTGATTAATACATGTAAATTCTTGATTTGATGGTTAACATGATGAAAGCATTAAATACGTTTATTGGGTTATGCAAATTGATGTTATTGACTATGATCCGACCCTAAGATGATGATGGTGACGACGATGATGATGATGATGTATAATCAGGGTATCTAAAGTAAACAATCATACATATGTTGAATTAGGGTTTTGAAATCAATGTTATGACTTGTAACAAACTTAATCCACATAATCTGATTTAGTTGGTCATGATGACATGATATCTTGAATATGATGATTAGAGTTATATGTAATGTCTAATTAGGTTTTCAACCCTTGATATTCTTGATATGATGGAATTAGAGTTTGTGACCCTTATTCATATTCAATTCTAATATAATACTAAACCCT
Source organism: Alisma plantago-aquatica (assembly GCA_963693085.1). Taxonomy (NCBI): domain Eukaryota; kingdom Viridiplantae; phylum Streptophyta; class Magnoliopsida; order Alismatales; family Alismataceae; genus Alisma; species Alisma plantago-aquatica. Next base: position 160,877,309 of record OY856409.1, on the reverse strand, counting down.
AGCTTAGGACCTAGGTTAGGTCTATTAGTACCATATGAATGTTTGGTGACACTTTATGTTTATACATACATGCAGATAATGTTGATTTCTTAGATGTTTGAATGCATGATTATATTATTTGAAGTATACTGCATGATGACTTCAATTGAGGTATGTGGTTACTTATCAGCACTTGCATTATCGACTATCAATGATTTGTCAGATGATTCTTGAAGTATTCATTCGATGGATAGACTGTTGAATGTTTGTTTATTTAAGTTCATTATAATGCCACTATGGCTATAGTGTAAAGAAAATTAGAGTATTTTGACCCCTAAATTACACCCATTAATGGGTACTACACATAAGTCCAATGATGTTCAATGATTACACCCGAGAGGGCATACCAAGCATAGAGTAGAATATGCACTGAAAATACAAACTTCATTTGAGCAAATATTTGATTTGAACATCATATGTTGTTATTATACCTACACACATTTTGGTTGCACCACATACATAATATAGTGATATACTAATCAATATGTTTGTTTATTGACATTTTAGGTAACTACCATGTATAAAGATATGAGATATGGAAGTTCTAAAGGATATCTTGAAAATATGAGGATTACCTAGATATTTTTAGTATTTCTTATCATGTATATGCTAATTTGTTTTAAGATATTCATGTATCTCTTTAAAGGGTCATCATTTTACATCTTGTAATCAATCTTTGTTTAATTAGTGCAAAATTGCTAATTATTATTTGTTAATTGTTGATCTTGGATATTTTAGGTAATGACTCTCGACTATAAGTCTCACCTTGATTAGGGAGACCTCAAAATTGGAGGTCATCACAAGCCCTTTCCATCTACACAATATAGGAGGTCCTTTCACCACAAAATGGATCCATTCCATAAAATGGCCAATGTGGGGCCTTGTATATGATGGAACCCTCACACCTTCCACCATGTCACCAATTAGTTAGTAAAGTTTGCATTACTATTAACTTTAATAATGTTGATGGTGGCTTGACATGGACTTTGACTATGGTTTATGCTGAACCCAGCCGATACAAAACACCTTATATATGCAAATTAGAATATGTAGCCTCCATTCATGGCCTCTCTCACTGGATTATTAGGGTGACATCAACTTAAAAATAGAAATACCCCTAAATGACTGTCATCTACTCTCTCATCCCCACACATTCACCATACTCATGATAAAATTTTAATTATTTTAGTTACAAACATTAGATGATTGATCTCTCATCCTTCATGGGAAGAATACACATGGAATCCTAAAAACTTGTGACCCAAACTTGATCATTTCCTTTGCACACAATTTTTGATTAACACTACCCTCTTACATTTATACATCCCATAAATTTACCTATCTCTAACCCCTTACCCATCATCCTGAATACAAAAGTACAACTACGGGGCTCTAAACCATTTCATTTTGAAAGATTTTTTACTACCCAACTATATTTTGATAATATCATTAGAGACAATTGGATCAACATTTTGGTAGATATTGAACCATATAATATATTCAACATGTATACATACACACAAATACCTAATAACATCTGACACAAACATAGAATATGAAACAAAGCACATTTGGAAAAGTAACCAAAGCGCTCTGAGATAAAGTTGAATACCTTTTTCTAGCTAATAGTAACCCTCAATTTAACCCAATATATACTTATAAAAAAGTTGAATAAGAACCTCTATATAAGCACAATGAAATTATGTGGAAACAAAGATCCTTAAAGAGGGAGAAGAAAACACCAAGATTTTTCACAAAATTTGTAGCAAAAAAATAGTGAATCCCGAGTTCACAACATATATATAGCAGTGCCCTTACCTACGACAAGAAATAGATCATACAATGATTTGATCTATTTGTTATATCTCTCTTCAACCATGATCTACAATATTTCACCCTCTTCCACACCAATTGGAGAATTCTACATCCTACCAAGATTAAGGATCCCTTATCCCTCATCACCACTTTCTTAGAGGATGAAGTCAATAGAGAAATGTAAAATTTGGGGGCTGAAAAATCATCAGGGCCTAATGGACTCAGCCTGGATTTCAACCACCCATGCAATAACATTGAAATAGAGTCCAAAAATCCATTTTCCTGGATACCTGATCATGATTGTATCACTTACCAAATAGTCACGCTAAACCAAACTAATATAGCTCTGATAAAAAATAGATAAACAATAAATCTTTTATCACTTCAGTCCCATCAGTTTGATTAATAAATCCTACAAAATTCATTACTAAGACACTCAATACTTAGTTTAAACTCAAGATTCATGAGATCATAGGCATCCAATGAAATGCATTCCTAAAAGGTTAAACTATAAAAGTTTCATACATTAGGGTTAGTGAGATGATACTTATATGTCACAAAAGTGGAACCCCACTTGTCATACATACATTAGATTTTGAGAAAGCCTTTGATAATACAAACTAGAAATTCCTCATCTCATGTCTATAAGTCTATAAATTACCAACTACATGGAACGATATGATATACTAATATATTAGCTCATACCACTTATTACCATAAAAAATTGCACATTATTTGGATAATTTTCTAGTCCTAACAAACATAGACAAGGAGATTTACTCTCCTCATACCCATTCATCCTTGTCACTTCTATCATCACCAAGATGTTTCAAGTCTCTACTAAAAATAATATTATCGATCCATGTATCCAAGTACTAGAATAAATAATATAGTATGTATATAAAGTCATTCTCTTTCTCAATCATAATGATAAACCCGTCATCATCACCCTTTGTATGCATGCATTCTCTCACAATATCTTGTGTCATAATAAAATTTCAAAAATCCTCCATTTCAGACACTCATATCATATAATATGAAATTAGATAGGTATAAACACATGATGCAATGTAAAGAAGAGAAATATTTCATTAGATATCTAGGTTTGCCTCTAGAACCACTCTCATTGCCCACTACATGTTAGAACTGATTATCACAAATTTTTAATGGTTACCTTCTAAATGGAAATCACACACATTTAGTCTAGTTGACCGTCTTACTCTCCTAAACTCATCACTCACACTTTTGATCACTTACTTAGTTGTATGCCTCTCCATTGAAGGTAGTGAATAACCTTTCAATTATATGCATAATTTTTTTATAAGGAGATAGTACAAAAAATTTAAAAAGAGCACTCGACTAATTGGGAATATGCAAATCTAAATATTAAAGGGCTTGGGGTATTAAAATTAGATTTCACTCACATTGTCTTATACAAAATATAATAGCCACACTGTTTAGATAAGAAATTGTTATGGAAATTTCACATACTAGAAAAATATTATAACATAAGAATCTATGGCACAACATTAGCAAGAAGACTCTATTTACTTTATAGTTCTATCTGGTGTATACTCATTATATCATACAAAATAGTTCATAGCGAGACCCACTCCTTTAAAACCATCAAATTTTGGATTAGCCACTGGCTCAAAAGGTTCAATGTAAACAACATGAAACTACAAAGTAACATTCTCTCTAATTTGACAAACATCACCATTGATAAATCTTTATTCCTACTCACCTCCAATAGAAACATTCTATCCAAAGATTCATTTACGAATAGTTCAGCAACATAGAGGCTAAACATATCAACAACACACTTTCGACCAATAGTGATAATCACATTAATAGAAATGGGAAAATCATATACACCTAAAAAAATATATTACAATTTCATTCATCATTGCACAATTGAATATGAAAAAAAAATCCTAAAAATTAAATGTCCTCCCAAATTCATTATACTCATACAGCTCATAGGACATGATAATTTACTTATTGGTGAAAATAGAAACAAAAAAGATTTTCAAGGACCTAAAATCTTCCTATTGTGTAGATCCTCACAAGAATCCTTGGAACATATATTCTTTCATCGTACTTTTTCCCAAACATATGGATATTATTACATTCCTCGATATCATCATAGAATTAAATAGAAACTGATAATCTATACTTTTTTTTAATTCAACACAACATAATATCGCATCCCCAAGAATGTTAGACACTATATATTGGTATATCTGGAGAAAAAAAAAGATAGGATGTCTCAAAATAAAGGAAGAGTTTAACCAATAACTAGCTAATATCAAAATCTTTATGCAATGATATTGTCTCCTCTAAAAGTTGATACAAGTATTGCAACAACCATTTGGGAGTTGAAGGCCACAAAGGTGACCCATTTTAAGGATGAATTTATATGTTATAGCTCATGTTTGTTGTAGAATATCCTTGAGGACCAAAATGAGGAGTGAATGAGATGACTCAGTTCAATAGATGACTTTTGTGTTATTTGATGGATACCATATTTTTCCCTTTAGATGAGAGGCCTGTTTACAACTACCTCCCATATTATTCCAGAACATCTGGCATTATGCTCACCTATTTATTTAACTTTTTGGTAATTCTGGTACATAAAACACAAAGAACTATGCCTTTCCTTCTTCTTATCCAAACTCAGGGATGTGATTTTGTATCTATTATTAATTTGTAATGAAATATCAAGAAAAAATAATAAAGAAAGGTTTACAATACTCCTTTCCTAATCAAGAGAAACAAATATGAAATCATTATCTATAAAGTATGTATATACATAGGACATGGATCAGTAGGTGGTATACATGCTCCTGAAGATTAGTTATCGTTAATTGCTACCACTATACATGGGATACCAAAACTCACTTTCCCTACAAAAATATTACCAAAAGAATAATAATGTCTTGGCCCAAAAAAGTAGGAAGAGGATAAATGCTCATGTACATTCTATGTATCTTTTGTAGTCATTGTTCTAATCTATATAATTTAACAGAATGAGCGCATGGATATAAACTTTTACAAGGTACTTTATCTTGGTGATTATGTGCTTATGTGTATATTTAGGTTTTTATATATAAAATGAGGTACTTTATAAGAAAAAAACTTTTTAATTCTAGAAATAAAGGTCTTGTTTGGTATGTGATCACAAAATAGATGGAGAAGGGAACATGAAAAGGGACTGGAAGGGTATGGGAAATGGAAAGAAATTTTATATAAAAATATTGTCTGGTTATGTGTTTCATGGAGAAAGGGATAGAAGGTGGAAATACGTTAAAAAGTATTGTTTTCTGTATATGTATATGGGAGTGGAAAATAATATTTTATACAAAAAGAATCAAGAATAATTTATTTTGTTAAATGTTAAAACCTCAAAAAGTATTCCTTTTGATATAAGCAATTACGATATTGTTCATCACATCCATTTTGCAAATAAAGTATTAAATAGATTTATAATTTAAATGAGAATTTTAGATGTGCATGTTCAATTTCTTAACTATAGTGGAAGACAAAAAAAATCATTGAAGAAATATTGATAGACCAAAATGTATTCATAGCAACTATTTCTTGATAAATACAATATTATGAAATGTATATACTTAGACCAAAATCAAAATTCTGTCAGGATACTTTTAGTTGGAAGGAAAGAAACATTGGATTTATTTTTAGGAAAATTATTTATGTGGAGGGAACTAAATTCATGAAGTGAATGTGAATAATTGATAAGGGATTTAATTGAAGTAGAATACATTTTTGATGTATGATTTTCAATGAGGAAGTTGAGAAAGTTTTACTTAATAAAAACATGAATTATTAGCAGGAATAAATACTTGAAGGATAGTAAAATAAAGAAATGGTAATTAGATTTAACCAATTTTTTTTCTAAGAAAGTAATTCATATGGATAGGAGAATCTTTAAGGGAGACATTATACATAGAAGAAAAATATTTTGAAAATTACTTTATATGTGTTCAAGTAATTAGTGGAGAAGTAAATTTACCAAAAGAATTCTTTTCTCCATCAATCATCATGATCTTACTTGAGGATATAAGTAGACCAAGTTTCTCCATGAACACCTAGTGGGAAACATCCCCTTATCTTGAGCTATCAAAATTTGTCTGAACCTGTGAATCCAATTATGTCTGACTGAGAAAAAACTGGATGCAGTTTTAGTTTTGATTTTCCCATTCGGTTATGGGTTTAAGATTACATGTTCAAATCTAAACTAGGTCGGTTTTCGATTTAAAAATGAACAAAATTGGGTTCTAAATATTGGCTTATTTACATATATTTATGGGATAGATGCTATGTTTTGAAGTAATATATGTTTTTTCTAGTATAATTTATGTGGTAATGCAACATATTTATAGTTATTTGATATGATAAATGTGTTGATTTTTAATAGTATTGTGATATTCATGTTGTGTTAGAATTTTCTTATGTCTTAGGTAACATATATTATGTCTTTTTTAAATATTATGATGATGTAATATAAATATTATTTTGGCATGTAATAGTCATCTCAATTGGGTTGATTGACTATATTTTGATGTGAATGTGTTGTTTGCATATGACAAGGTGAGGTTGCAACAATTTTGATTTGATAAATATGTTGTTTTAGTATGATATATGTGATGTTGCGTCTATGTTGAGATTTTCTTGTTTTTATTCAATAGTAATATTATATTGTTGGTATTACTTTCTTTATTAAAAAAATAAAATCATATAATAATTATTTAGTATTACATGATCATTGACATCTTTGGTATTTTTGAATAATGAAATTATTTACAATCGTGTAGGTATTTCTATCAGATTTTTTTTGAAACAATCATCTTCAAATTTGGGTTTGGATTTGGTTTTGGGTTTAGATTTTTCAATTCGGGTCAGTTCTAGATTGAGAGGTATGAGTAAAATCTAGGTGTGGGTTTGAGTTTGTATTTGATAGTAAAACAATTCAGACAAGATTTTTTGATCTGAAAATGACCCAAACCCACTATTTTCAAACCCCTACCCATATCTATCACCATGCTAAGAAAATAACATTCTTAATTTCCCCATCATTCCCCTCCCTATGATTCACCTATACCAATCAACCCAAGTTCTACTTTGGATGGACTACTGATATGTATGAACTTAGTAAGGTACTTAAGAGTGATCTACTCGTTGTATTCAATGTTAGTAATTCATTCAAACTTTATGGTATTATTTCAATGAATTGTGATGGTGGTGAAAATGTGGTTGAATAAATTTTTATTCTTTCTACTATAGTACATATTCTTTGATTATATTTCTTATTCACAAGTTGTAACAATCTTTTGAGGTACTTTCATTTGTACAACGTACTTTTCATTCATATAATGTACTTGTGTATACTATTGAGGTGATGTTCCTACTTTGGTTTGTTGTATTATGTTTTGTTCTTTGCATCGCCAAGTCCATTGGTGCTTCCTTCTTCTTCAATCTTCACAACCTTTTTGAGGAGCACCCTGGCGTGGTCATCATTTGTACGTCTATCAAATTCAGGATGGTCGTCCTTCAGTCCCCCCATTTTGCATATAGAAAAGATAACAACCACCTAAAATGTCTAGTTGAACTCCAAATTCCATTCCTTTTATAAAGGAAATCAATTTTGTAGAATGTTTCCAACTTGAAGTGATATCACTTTTGTTTGCTTTTCTTGTATTTAGGTAACATATCTACATTCTTAGTATTCTTCACATTGTCTTAAGTATATGTACATAACATCAAAGTACTTCTCTTGAATCATTAAGAAATAGTAAATGTTTTGTAAGCGATCATTGTAAGTATCAACCTAATGACTAAGGGTCTGATTAGTTAATAGGAACTAGTAAGTTATACAACATTGGATTCGTAATTGAGAAATAGAGGCATTTATATATATATATATACATATATATATATATATATATATATATATATATATATATATATATCAAATATCTTTGTGGATATGTGAGTAAAATTATTTTTACTCATATAATCTCAATAGAAAACATCATGCACATATGAAAGAAATGGTGATTTCATCATCATAATATATACATAATAGACTACATTGTCAACATTCCTCCCTGCTATTAAGTTGAGAAATCATTCCAATATACCAAAAACTTGAAAAGCAAAATTGGATGCCTCAAATATCAATGTTTTCTTATGATTCAATCGGCCCCCTCAATTCATGGACCCAACCATTTTTTTTGTTCATATAAAATATCATAAAGATTGAAAGATATTTGTATGGAATTATATATCATGATTTTAGTGATTAAATCCGTACAAATTTTTCAATTTGAGACTACTTCAATATATCCAAAATCAACATCTTCCCCTCCTTTATCATATCAAAAGGTGTTATAGGTATAAGAGAAAGAGAAAATGGTCTGTTTAAGAAATTTCACTCTAACAATATAAACCAACTATATTCAACAACCATATACATAATTCCATTAAGTACCATCAAATTCAAAACTATGTAACTCAAATAAATAGATTTGACATTCAATAGAAAGGCTTGAGTACAAAAGAATAAAAAAAGATATAAAAGCTGACAAGAAAACACACGACATATTGAAATTATGAAGTAAAGTACATGCCTTAGATATAAATGATCTTAGTACACATATTTTATGCTCACAAAGTACATTTCCTAAGGACACTATGACTATATAATTAATAATTCAGGGGATCATATATTTATCTTATTTCTAAGAGTAAAGAATAGGAGCATATTGTGTAGGTGGTTCCTCCACTTCATATCCTCAAGATCCTTAGCTTCAATATCATCACCTTCTTCTTCTCAACCAACATTATCTTCATCTCCACATATTCATGGATTTGATAGTTGTGTCACTCTAATTTATGATCTTCCATGCCATGAAGACATGGTCGATAAGAAAAAGGGGCTCTTGTTAGGTAGGATAAGATTTTAACCATATCCAGACAAGATTGCATAGATTGGCATAAAGAGTAATGCCAATGTCTAAGTAAGTGGAGAAATCTATTGTGGAATAAGAGTTAATGGTGGAGGAGGGGTATATAGTTAGCATAGTGGGATAAGGAGTGATAGGAACCTAGGTAAGAAGGTTTGGAAATGATTCAACTCATGATGATGGTATATGTCATGTGGTATAGGTCATCATGGATATGGGAGAGTCTTTTAGCATGTAACTTGTCCAAACAATTTTTTTTGAGTCATCATATAACCCATCATTTTCCCATTGGATAGTGAAGTCATCTTGACTAGGTGTAGGGGTTTGGGTATGTGGTGCAGGTTGCGTGGTAGTTGAGACGTTCAAGAATTGGGGCACGAGTTAGAAGTTGAGGATGGTGTGGATCTAGTTAAGGACTTTTTGTAGGGGTCTTGATAAATAATGTTCCCCTGTGGTATCCAAGTTAACTAGAAAGGGGGTTTTTAGTTATGTTATATGAAGTAAAATTATCTAGCCCATTTCATCTTATCATCATTAAGATTACAATAGAAAATAATTTTAATATCCTTTTAAATGTCTTTCTGATTGTGTGTAGGGTAAACATTGCAATTGAGTACAATTACAATTATTTTTTCTTCTAGGTGAGAGAGGAGACTTAGATGTTCCCACTCCTATAGTAAGAAACCCTTCTTAATACCTATTTGTACATCATGAGTTAGCATAGGGGGGTTATAATGCTTGTAGAAAAAATTTAAGTTTGTGATTTCTATTAGAAATGGAATACAAAATACCATAGTAGAGAACCTATCTAGTTTATTGAAATATTTATTGGAGCTCTCCTTAGGGATTGAAAATCCCACCTAACATAGATGATAGAATGACTTTAGAGTTCTCTAATGAGATAAGACTAGTGTAGATCCACGTTTTCTCTACATATAACACATCGACAACTTACTTTCTCTAAAGATGGTTGTGGTAGACCACCTTATAGGAGGTGAGAAAACAAATATTGCGGAATAAAAATGCCTCATATATAACTAACTCATGAAAATTTATATGTTCATAATATTTAAGTGGGATGTTGATCTAGGAAAGAATTTGTTGTATCTGAGATGGGTTGATCATGTATAAATTACAATTCAATTAAAAGAGACAGTCCAAGTGATTGTAGTAGCAATACTGGATAGACTATCCTCCCTTGGGTTTGTCCTGGGATCTTATCTTCTCCTCTTGAATACATTCAAAATGATTAATGGATTGGAGGACTACCTAAAAGAGGAGAACTAGGTTTTGGGGAGGAGTGTAGGAGGGGGATTTGAAAACCCCAAAGTTTTGTTCCTCAATCAACAATCATGATCAAATAAAATATATGTCTAGTCATGGTATGTATTTGATTCATTCCACAATGGCTATATTTTTAATACACATATTTACCCATTTGTCACTTGTCAAAGGTTCAAAGTCTGAAAACATCCTTCACTAGACTTACTGTAATAAGACCCTTAATTTAGCTATTTCACAATCTATTTTCCATAAATTTCCCAACAATTTTCCTCATGAATAAAATATACAGTTTTGAACATTATTGGTAATTTAATCGCCTCATATATCACTTACCTTAAAGCAACACCATTATCTAATATGCATGATATTACATTATATTACATATCTAATTTAGTATCCTTGTTCAATATTACCTCAACTGCCTTTTTTCTGACAGATAATTTGTAAAGAGATGAGTTTTCACTTAAACGTTCACCCTTTTCAACCTTCCTACTTTCTAATTGAAGTTAAACTGATCAAATACACAATATTTCAAAAAAAATGAACAAGGTACATTTAGAAACTTCCATAAAGTTATAAATTAAAATAATGAAAGGGCAATGTTTTCTATTGGAGACACCTCAATGGAGGTCCTCATTCTACTATGGTGTCGCATGGTGGAGCACTAAAATTTACAAATGGTCCTCTTTGCGGAATCATGTAATCTATGCGCTCACTCAAGGTATAAATCATACTTAATTTACCATACCAATCGAAAGGCAATTCAGTTTGTGAAATCTCTTTCTTGACATTGAAGCCTTTAACCCTCATAGAAAATGATGAATACCCCCATATACACCAAAAAAATTTTCCCCTTTTCACTTCATAAAGTGTAAGGAGTGGGACTCAGAGGGGATCCACTCCCTACTAAAATTTGAAACATAAAACCTCTGATCCAAACACACCCAAAAAGGTAGATGGAGTGGGTGTAAAATTTTCAAATCTTATTAATGGTATTTAAAACAACGATAGTATAGTAGTGAAATATAAAATTGTCTATTAGTTATATCCACTATCTAAAGATTAAAAAAGTTCTCCAATGTAGGGTTTACATAAAAGGTACAACATATGGATCTACGTAGAGGGAAATCTAAACCATAACAACTTTTTCTCCAAGATTTAACTCCTTAAGTTAAGTACAATACTTCATGCCATATCATCCAACCTTCACCTAGGGTTGGAAGCATATTCCAACAAGAAGAGAAAAAAATAGAAGACATCAACAAAGATTGGTATGTGTATACGAAATATGGAATTAAAAAATTTATAAAAGAACAACAAACATTAAAATAAAAGTATTCCCATAGAAAACTAAAGGACTACCCAACGAGGCATAAAAGAAAAGAGCAACAATAAAAGAGATAAATAAGAGCAAAGTATAAGAATAAAGAATCCATGTGTTTCACATGTGACACTACTAGACAATATAAACATGTAGTTAGAAAATAACACATCTACCAAAAATAATGTGGGGTGATCAGGGTCTTATATACATATTCTCTAAAATATGCGGTGGTAGGGCCTGCCAACAACTACCTGAGCATGAAAACACGTCTGCCCAAAATATTTTCATATGCAGGAATTTTCACATCTGCATTCATATGTGAGAATTTTCACATCCACATAAATAATACATGTACATTATACTAGTAGTCACCACATGATGCATAACAAAATAATAAACAAGAATGAACCAAATAAGAGTGATAGAACATCCAACAAATACATAAAGTGGATTGCATGATCCTAATCAACATCTACCTTAAAAATGGGCAAAAGAAAATATATCACCAAAGAATGTTCCACCACAAGTAATTTATAAGAAAGAGTCTAAGAGAATTTCAAATCATATAACATGATCACAAGATTAGTAACAAATAAAAGGTAATTTACATGAAGTATGTTTTCAAAAGAAAAGATATTGTGTAGGCTATTGTCCATAGGACCAAGAGAAAGATAAAAATAGGTTATTGCTCAAAATGAATAATAGGGAATGAAAACATACCTCTCTTTAGAGTCTAACAGTCCAAGGTCACTTTGAGATCAAAATCTAGGTTTCCAAAGAACCTATTATCATGTATGTCAAATTAGGGTTAGAATTTCATTGATTTCACAAACCTTAAAAATCACCTTTTTCTTAATATGTGAATTAGGTTTTAAAAACCATGCCATATCTTAGTTTATATTATTTGGAGTCCAAAACATATTTTATTATATTTTTCTAACTTATAGATATTTAGTTATAAATTTGCAAGTTATCATCTACTTAGATTAATTCATTGAAAAACAACCTTTATAAAACATTGGGTTTAGGTGATAAAACCAGTAGCATTAGATAGATCTTATTTTTTTGAATTTATTCGCTATTTATTAGTATTTTTCTGATAAGTAAATGTTAGTTGTGTATTTTTCAAAAATCAACCAATCAGATAAATCCACATTAGCAACTGACTCCCGAGAAAGCACGAGAGATAGGGAGAGAGTGGGCCACACGATCTGAGTTGGCCCAATTAGGGCTTGCCAACTCAGTCGGCCCCACAGACAGCTGGGTGAGCTGCCTCAGCACAGAAGAGAAAAATAATGAGGCACATAATGACCAAACTACCCCTGAGATGAAAAAAGTAGGAGAAAATAGAGGTCAAGGAAGAGAATAGCCGATAGGGATTCATCCCTCGATCCTTTCTCTCTTGTCATGGCTTTTCTCCTAGAGCTTCAAGGGGAGAAGAGATATGGAGCAATGCTCCAACTAGTGATCTAGAAAAAGGTCAGGTGGAAACGTGAGGAGTCAACAAACACATTGACCCCCTTTGACCAAGGTCGAAGGACCAGGTAGGGAGGAAGGCATCCCTGACTGCATACTTACCTAAAAAAAGAGGGAGAAGGTTGAGACTTGAACATGTAGTTCAACAACATGAATGCGATCACCAAAGCTTTAAAAACACTCACCATAGTTAGGAGAAACTTCCAAGATGGACTCTATGGTCAGGGAAAAATAAAAAAGACAAAAGTGTTAGAGGGCTGATGAACACCATGAACATAGTTATCAGACACAGAAACACGAGGCCAACTAAGGCACAAAGATGATGGGAAACTGGTTATAGAGGGCCAAAGATTCTCATAGTAGAGTCAATTGCACAAGAAGTAACAGAGAGAGTTGGAACGGGGCCAAGTTTTTAGATGATGTAGGTTGAGTAAGTCTAGGGTTTGGGGCAACGAGGAACCCAATTGGAAGAGGAGGAGAGATGGAGAATGGTCAGTGATGGATTCTAAGCTCCTACTTGAAGGTGGGTGCGATGGAAGGTGTTATACAAAAAAGGATGGAGAAAATAGATTTGGGATTTCCTTATATAAGGATCCAAGATTTCTTCTAGGGATCATCGTGTGCAGAATCACAAGAGGAAACCAACGATGAAGGAATGAAGGGAAATAGATGATATGCAATAAATTTTGAAGAAAAGGAAAACTTGAGTTACTGTTCCCAATGGGTCACTCTACTACTCAAGGTAGGAGACCACTCTAGAGCCATCCAATCAAAAATCAAACGGTCTAGATCAAGTGAATAATTGAATTAGGAACTAAGGAATGTGACAACATGACAAATCCAATCAATTTAATAAAGTGACATTGCATTTAATTTTGTCTTTCTCTTTCTTTATTTAAGGATTCAAACATTATCCAAATTAAGTGAAATTTTACACAGAGGCTGATTAAGGCATGCAGATTCTGATCATGCAATTAGATTTTCATATTGAAAACTTTTGATGAATTATTTAATCAGATTTTAGTTTCTCTTTCCTCATGCATAAATGACATTAGGACTATCCAAATTTGGTGACACTTCACCCGCAAGTTATATTTGATGTGTTGACTACAAATTTACTTTTATTTCCATATATTGGAGTTATTTATCTTATTATGTCACTTATATGATTTTTACACATTTTCTCTCTCCTAAACTCACCTTATATATTCAAGGAAGTCCAAATTAGATGAAAATTGGCACATAGGATATTTTTAGGATGTAGATTACAAATTTGAAGTTTTTTTCACTTTTGTGATTTCCTTTTTTGATATATGCCATATTTGATATTTATGGCCCTATACTACATCAGTTATCCCATATATCCTTATTAGTACCATTATTCTTTCAATTATGATCTAAAACCCCCTATTACTATCCTAAGAGTTATGCTTGGTTATTTTGCATGAATTATTATGAAATATCCACTCATAACATGCGACATATTTGTTTTTCTATTATTGGGTCTAAGACTAATGTAAAAACATTAGGTTACACTAGGGTGGTTTATACATGCTTTAGATCTTTAGGGTTAAACTAAACATCTTTTAGGTCCAACCTCAACCTTGTTTGGCTAAGTCCAAATGGTCAAAGTTCTAGGTTAGGGTCCAACATTCAGTATGTTACATATAGCAAGAGAGTGAGATACATTCTCTTGATTAGACTCCAAGTGAAAGCTTCTCTAGGAGATCCTTCTTAGAGATTGTTGAATCTTATATGCGATAAGGCTATAGAAATGGTATATGGCACAAAAGGGCTCTAGATATAACAAAATATTCTATATGTTAATCTTTCTACTAGATCTAGATCAACAAAATTTTCCCCCTTGATCTTCTTATCAACTTGTTGATGATCTAGATGGTCATCATCTTGTTTATGTTCTAGTATCTACTCATGTTAAGACATCTTTCATAAGTACTCATAGTCTACTTTTCATTATTGTAACAATTGTTCAATTTAAGTGTTGATCTATGTAGTTGTTTATTGAGAAACAACTTATCATGTTAGAAATGTTGGTAGTATTCTCTGAGCACCATCATGTAATAATTGAAATAGCAACACTTTTTACATGATTTGATTACTAATAAAAGTGAATTCTACTTATCATGCTTGTTATCTTACTGAGATAAAGCATAAACCTAATATGTCCTAAGAATGCTTTGACTCGTTGACATTTGGTGTGGGTGGAGGACTTAAACATGACATATTATGTATACTTAGAGTAATAATTTTTATTATGTCTGTATTATTATTGTGGATATTATAGGACAAAAACATTATACAAGACTAGCATATATGGTGAGTAATGACTATGTATCTCTGGTCACAATTATGGATATCAACTCAGATACGTGGGTACTTGTTAGAGAACAAGTTGTACTAGACAAGCCCATTTTTAGAATGAAACCTAGAAGTCATGTAATGGCATGTCAGAGTCATACCTCAATGTGACAGTGGTGATAGTGACCCTTAAACTTGAAGTCACTACAATATTCTCATATTGTTGTGTACTTTGACGTTATCTGTATGCGCTCTGAATAAGGGCTGACAAAATGGTAGTGATTAGGTGCACAATGACATTTTTGGATTATTGTTGGTGATGTAGATGGAATTTGCCCCTCCTTTGGAGTGATATATCAACCACTTGATAGCCAAAACTATGGAAATGCATGGTCATGATCATGTGTGTCAATATATGATATTGGCCTTATAATCTCTCAAATATTTTGCTCCAGTTTAAGGAACATTTATCTTATAGAATCTAATGCCTTAGTTTAAATTTGGATATTCATTACAAAGGGATAATATGGTCAAGGTAACATTGATCACTTTACATGTTGAAGTTGTTCTCCAACTTACTCTAATTACATGGGTGGAAATGATGTGTTTCTACAGAAAAATCTTTTCTTGTGAGGTTTTGAACATCACTACCAAGTAATTAGGAACCCACGGGGTCACAAGCATAAGGATGTATAAGGAAATTGAAATTGCAATCAAACATATGATTTGAATCATTTGAATCA